>CAUJNA010000174.1:189421-204421 GCA_963377175.1 Effrenium voratum | reverse complement strand
AGTTTCGGAGCTTTGAGCGCACTGCCCAAGGAGCTGCGCTGTGGGCGCTTCGACCCGCAGCTGCCGGAGGTTCGGCAGCAGTTGCTGGCTCAGCTGCAGCTGCGGCCCAACTCGCGGATCCAGGAGCACGGAGAGAGGTCCAAGTAGGGACGCTTGGGGTTCAGAAAATGTTTCGAGTTTCGAGTTTCTTTTGGATGCTTAGGAGACCAACTTAAAAGCCAAGCAGTTTTCTGGAGAAGGATACACAGTGCCAGCCTCAAGGAAGGCAACCGGGCATGGCAGAAACTGGTCGGCTTCGGAGCCGCCGGCCAGGAAATGGGTGGATTCGCTGGGGGGCTGAACCAGGGAATCTGGATTGTCACCTCTGGCAACCAGAAGCTGGTGCTGAAGCAAGTGAGGCCGCGGGGCTCCTTCGCTGCTTGTGTGCACGAACAGGAGTGAGCTGAGGGTTTGTAGTGTTCATGTTTCGAGATACACTGTTCATAGGGTTCTGAATGGATGTCGCTTGAGTTGCTTGGCTAGGCCGATACGAATCGATTCGCATTTGGATGCCCGCAAACTGGGCGGTGCTCTTGGTCAAAAGGTTTCCAACATTTTGGGCGTGCTCTTGTGCTGCCAAGAGGCAACCACTTTGTGATAACCCTCCCTGTGCATACTTGGTGAGGTGCTTACGGGCACTGGACATGGCATTTTTCCTCCGATATTACCTTTGTATTGGTTTTGCAACATGCTCCTCTTGATTGCCTGACTGAGCATCACCCCCACAGATACAGCGACAGGTACAAGGGTTGATCAGATGAATCAAACCAGCTTCGGGGATATCAAAAGGCCCTTAAAATGGACTTCGCACCCCTGTCCCCCTGAGCGTATGGTCAATGCAGGTGCCAGCGCATTGCCAGCAACATCCTCACGGAGGCTGAAAACTTCGTGAGGATCGTGAAGGACCACCCCGAGTGCTTTGGCATGAGTTTTTTTTGCAGCCCTGCACTGCAAGCCAACCGAGGGTATTTCAAGTTGGTATGTGTCAACTGTAGTCGGGCCTTTGCTAGCTTCATTTTCACTATGTGCACAGCGCCGTCATGAAGCCAATCATTGCTTTGACTCATGCCTAATTATGATGAGTTCTGCTAGTGTGGAACGTATGTTCCTTGAGGAGCGTGGAGGTGGAGCCATCAGGAGTTCTGCCCGGAATTCCACCTGAAGAGAGAGAGACGGAGAGAGACTTTTTGGGTGGAGCTTTTCTGATGGTACCCTTTGTGGGGTTGGCTAAAAGGGAAACAACAGGAAACTGCCCATTTTGGGGAGGGCTCCTCATTCGGAGACAGCATACCAGTCATTTCCATGACTTTCAGAATCATTGGGAGTTTCTTCAGTGCCTTTGCAGATGCTGCAAGTTCCGGGTGGAATCGCCCCAGAGTTTCATTTTTGGGTTTCTCAAAAAAGATTCTTTGCAGATGAACCACTGGGTTCTTGCGTCCTTTTGCACCACACAAATGCCACCACACAAATGCAACCCTGGATCGCCTTGACCAAGGATAAGCAGAGATCCTTTGATCGCCTTTCCAGTGCCGCTTGTCTGATGAGACGCCAGGTTGGATCGGCTCAAGCTGCTTGCTGGCAGTTTTATTTCAAGTCTCAGAAATCAACTGCGGGTGAATTGTAGCAACCCGGCAAAGGCTTGTCCTTTCCGCCCAGCTTTCTGCTACAATGTCATTCAGTGATTTTGTAATCGTGGCAAGGATGCGACTGATCTTCGAGACGTATATACATTGATTTCTGCCTTTTTATTGTCAAATCCCGAGCACCGCTGTGCGTGTCAGGGAGAGCAGTCCCCGGTGGCCTGTGGACATGCTTGAAACTACTGCCTCCTTCAAACTCATTGCCAAACTTAGCTTACACTACACTTTTCATCATTTTAGCTTTCAACCAGTCCAATTCTGGTCAAGAATTGGCTAGACACATAAAATGATCCGACTCCAATGCCTCAAGCCCAATGTGACCAATGCCTTGAGAGCACTGAGCGCACTTGGAACAGGTTGTCAAGGGAAAGCGATTTGCACGCAACTCGCCTTGATGCCTCCTTGACTCTGGGAGAGGCCCGATACCGTTTAGCATGAGCCGTGGTCCTTTGAGAGTGGATCGTGTTTATCGGCTTGTGCCACCACAGGTAGTTCGGGTGTGTGTCTTTTCGAGGGTATCCCATTTTTGTGCCTTTAAAGGGAAATCAAAAGGAACATCACCATTGTGGTGGTTCCTAAAATAAGACACACCGACCGACGATTTTTTTTCCTTATTAGTGATGCCTCATGTCGTAAGATTGGACCGGCAAAGCGGCCTTCGGCAAACAAATGGCTTCAAGAATCGGTTTCTTTCACCAAGCTGCCTTCCCATTGAAAGGCTAAAGCAAAGTTGGGCGTTGCCTAAACTTTAGAGCCTCCGGCTCAGTCCGCCGACATTGTCTTCTCCCTTTTCTCCTTCTTCCTCTCTCCCTTGTCTCCCTCGTTTGTTCTGTCGTCCTCTCTCCCTCCCTCTGCTCCCCATCCTCCCCATCCCCCCAAGCCTTTCTCTCCTCAATCTCCCTCTCTCTCTCTCTCTCTTTCTCTCTGTTTCTCTGTCTCTTTCTGTCTCCCTGTCTCCTTCCTGTCCACGCCCCTCTACAGAAAAAGGGTACCCTAATTCGAACCTCTCTACTCTCTCACTTTCTCGCTCTTTCTCCGTGTCTCTCTGTCTCTCTCTCTGTCTTTCTGTGTCTCTCTTTCTCAGTCTCTCTCTTTCTCTCTCTTTCTCGCTCTCTGTGTCTCGCTCTCTCTCTTTCTCTCTCCTGCTCTCTCCCTGTCTCTCTCGGGCACTGCCCCATGACCCTGAACTGTCATCTCACTACTGGCTTTCCCCTTGATTTCCCCTTCATGTCCTTGACACGTTTCCCATGATGTCCTGGTCATGTCCCTTCCATGCCTTTCAACTCCCCCTTCATGTCCCTGACATTTTCTCGGTATGTCCGCTTCATTTTCCATGTATGTCCCGTTCTTTCGTTGCGAGTCATTTCCCTACATCTCCCGTCGTGCCGATTGGTTTCCTTGTGCTTTGTTTCCCTTTCATTCCCCCTGCATTTCTGTCCCTTTCATGTCCCTTTCAGTTCCCCTTTGTTTCCCTTTCATTTCCCCTTGCTTTCCCGTCATGTTGACTTCCTATTTCCTCCCCTCATTTCCTTGCACTTCCTTGCATTTCCCCTTTCTCCCCAGTATTTCCCGCAAAACACACGGTTTTTCCAGCGTTTTCGCAAAGAGGACGTAAAAAACAGAGTTTTTCCAGATTTTCGGCAAAAGGAGGCAGGAACCCCTAACCAGCAAAGAGCCGGCAGGGGGAATCGAGCCTGGGACCCCTGTTTTGCGACCTCCCCGAAGACTACGTTTAGTGGAGCGTCATCAAATTGCCGCGCGGTCCGGAGGGGGGGGGGGTGGCGACGCCGAAACCCTGCGTCCCGGGGGGGACTAAGGGGGGGGGGGGTTATCCTCTATTCTCTCTTAAGTATCCGACACGCCGAACAATGTCGGCGGACTTGGAAGCGGGCATTTGGCAAGGTCGTGCTGCGAAAGACTAGTTTCAATCAGTGCTTTTGGGAAACCCCTTCGTACGTATTGGTGTCATGTCTTTTCTTATGCACGATTCAGCGTGGTGACTTGACGGCCGCACTCGCTGACAGCCAAATCAAGTCAGATTGAAAAATCTCAAATCAAGTCAGATTGGGAATCTCAAATCAAGTCAGATCAAATCCAAACACTTCCACCAAAGACCTGTGAACGTCTGGCCTTGTGCCCCTTCATGCGCCCATCTTGATAGGTGATCCTTTTTTTTAAACACGAGTTTGATGTTTGTATCCAACTGGTTTCCGTTTCATTCTCAAAGACCCCGATGGAATCATCAGTAGCTTTTTGTCCCAAACACACCTCCCTTTGTCCTTGCACCTCCGCGCTTAGGAAGCTTCTCAGCTGCATAGGCGCGGCCTCCGGCCACAGACGGGCCCAAGGTTCAGAAGCAAATGTTTTTCACAAAGCGCGGGGGGGGGGGGGGGGGGTGGGGGGGCCTGAACGGGTGGATTTTTTTGGGTTCCCTTGAGAACCACCCTAAAACGATATCCATATTTTCCCGGCGATTTAAACCATCACCGTTTCGAAAGCCATGCTGAGATGAGCTGTCTTTGGGCTATTTTATGAGGACATATGGGGACATATGAGACACTGCGCAGATTGGCGACTTGGTCCAGAGTCTCAGACATGTGAGGACTATACCGACAAATTCTAATTTCCTGGCAAACGCAGGAATCCTGCTCATGTCTTGAGCGTGACATAGATGCAACAAGTTCCAGGATGAGATTCTCGCAGGGTATTCATCGTATAGGGCTTGTGCCGGAAAGCCGCGCTAGTTCCCTCCTTTCTGCGCATGGGGGATGTTTCAGCCAAGGCTGGGACCGGATTACCACCAAAGTCGACCAGATATGAAGCCACAGCCATGGAGCCCAAAGGGACACACCCACCTTTTGATTCAAGAATGGGGTTTGATTTTTGTTTTTAAATCCCAGCCCAACCCTCAAAAGGGTAACCTAGATATGCACACACTGTATTTGCAAAGGTAAATCAGAGGGAGCTCGAAGCCTCGACGTGGAGTTTCATATTCCATTGCGTTCGCTGCAAGGGCGGAACTGAGGGCAACCAAATGGGGAAACCCCGTTGGTTTCTCTTGGTTTTCTTTGACAGGACCCAAGAAAGGCGTACTCAACGAAGACACCCAGGGAAGGGAACCCATGCGCCTCTCTGGGGAAAAGACACATCGACCGATTGAATAATGGGCGTGTCTGTGAGGCTACCCTGTACCCAGGGTTGCTTTGTAGGGGAACAAGGGAAACTGGTTTCGGGTCCCCTAAAATCATGGTGTCTTTTTGGTTTCTACTGTACCAAGCCAAAAAGGGCATCCTCAAAAATCGGCAAGCCTAAAAATCGGACAGCCACCGTTTTGGTCGGATCCCCGAGTACCAAAACCAACGGGAAAGCCGCCGGTTTTGCGATATCGCAGGCCCGGAGGGCAAATTCAGCGACGTGATTTGCATGAAGAAGAGCCCCGGAGAGCGGCTCTGTGAGTTCGTGGCCGCCAAATTCTACGTGCCTTTGTCGTTGATTTCGTCCTGGTGGGTTGGTTTCAACGACAGAAACTAGAACAACATTTGGCAAAGTCGCTGAGTCGGACAGTTGTTGATTTGATGATGTTGGAACCTCCAAAAAGAGGTGTCGTTTTGGTTTCCCTTGGAAACCACTCCAAAGGGGGTACCCTCAAAAAGGGCACATCCATTCGGTCGGACCCAAGGAACAAAGAGATCCAACACCCACAAGCCAAGCCTACACCCAGCTTGCGTCTGCTGTGCCAATCACTGCTTGATGTTTCTTAGTTGCTTGATCTTTTGTTGGGTTGCGTACACAGCTTTCTTCGGCTGAAGCATATTGAGGGGTTGTCAAGTGAAGGAGTTGAGGGAAGTGTATTTGAAGCTTTCTTTGCATCGTGCCAGTCACCCTGCTTGCAGGAAGATGTGGTGTTTGTCGGGAGGGTACAAGATGTGTAGGAACATGTAGGACCTCTGCAAATTATGGCGACCTCACAAAGGGTTTTGGTTTGCAACCACAGCCATGATGAGGGCTTCTTGCTTAAGGATTCGTGAAGTACCACCATTTGCCCACAATTACTCTTTAAATGATAGCGACAAGGGAGTTCACCCAGTTCACCCCCCAAAAAGGTGCCAGGCCCCGGCAGAGCCAAGCCCTCAACATCCGCACGGCTTTCCCGTGGCAATTGGCGTAGGCGAAGCAGATGGTTCTGCTGCAGCGGGCTCTGCAGCAGGTGGGCCAGGCCTTGGCGCGGTTCCACCAGCGCCCCTCGACTTTTCGTCGGGTTTTCCGTTGGCTTCAGGCAGCCCCGGGGTACCGACGCCGTGTGAAAGCGGGAAGGACTTAAACGACACGGCTGAGCCGTTTGGAAGGCGTTTTGTTGAGTCGACCTTTTTGGGGTTGATGGAAAGGGAAACTGAAGGGAAATCGGGCTCCATTCTGAGTGTTCCCTGTTTAGAGAACACCAAAGAGACTGAGACGGGTATTCTTCACTTTGAGGGCAATTAATTCCTGTCGGTCCGCAATGAGTGAGCGCGGATGGAAGCCTTGCCGGAGTTGATTTTCCGACGCCGCAACACCGTCATTGGCTTGGCAGCGCAGGTTTTCCTTTTCGTTCCCGCATCCTCCTCTTCTTGCATAATAAATCAATGAAGGGGTGTGTATTTTTCTTTGGGGGAA
This sequence comes from Effrenium voratum, assembly GCA_963377175.1. Taxonomy (NCBI): domain Eukaryota; class Dinophyceae; order Suessiales; family Symbiodiniaceae; genus Effrenium; species Effrenium voratum. The sequence goes on along the minus strand of CAUJNA010000174.1, from coordinate 198,089 downwards.
CCCCATTTGGTTGGTTTGAAAGGGAAACAATAAATCAACCTTTAAGGGTTGATCAAAAGGTGCTTACACAGGATGACCATTGGTGGAAACCACTAAAATGCTGATATTTCCCACTAAATGGGAAGAGTTACACATGGTCATATGGGGGCCAGGCATATTGATCAACCCCCATATGCCATTTTGTGGGGTCCCCTTCATTGTGAGACAAGGTGTATTTGCGCAGCTGGCACCCACCTTCCCTCACAAGACATGTTCCAGGTGGGCATCCACGGAGCCACTCATTTTATCGGTCTTATCGTTTGTGTCAGGTGAGTTGGGAGCACAGATTTGGACTATTCGCACACCTCCAGAAGGATAGAATATTTGGTATTCAATTTAATGGGGGAAAACCTCAAACATGGACACAATGCCCATAATCCACTAAAGTGCCCCCCCATTGGACTTCATACCTATTTGATCCGGATCGCTCTTAGTTTGTGAATCCAGCGCCAAGTGAGTCTTCTTTTAAAAGACGCCTTTTTCCGGCCATCCCTGCCGGAAGGGAGCAGTTGAAGCCCCAAGTGGGACTCCGAGTTCCAGCTCTAGGGGTGGGTGGAGGAGTTGCAAGTATTGGGAGAAAAAGGGGCCTGCATCCAAGGAAGATGATTTGGATGTTGTTGGCCAAAACAAGAAAACGGGCTTTCCCTGATAGCTCGCCTACGAACCAATTCTGTGATTTTGTTCCCGTAGTCAAGGTGTTGGACTTCTGTCCCCCTCCCTCCTCTTCCTGTTGGTTTGTCGGATATGAGGTTCGGTCAAACTTCCAGTCGATGATCGGTTTGGGTTCGGGAATTGGGGCGACTCACTCAGATTCAACCGACTAGCTCCAATTCAACCGCGCAGACGCACAGAAGCCAGGGGCACTCAAATAATTTTTGCCAAACACACCAGGGGGACAAGCCTCAAGTTTCCCCCAACACAAGACTCAGTGTTCATTTCCAAACGCTTTGTGCTCTGAGACCTGAGTCCACTGAGGCTATGAGGAACAGCACGGGGACTTTCAGCCTTCCAACATCTACTATCAGGAGAAGACGGGGGTGGTCACCTTCATCGATGCCTGGGCCAAAGGACCAAAGGAGCAATCAAAGCCCGCGCAGCCATAACTGGGTGCAAATATCCACCCTTTGGATTCTTCACATGTGGGTAGACCCCTCACCAGGTTGTGATTGTGACAAGAGCCAAAGGGCCAAAGGAACTCAACGTCACACAAATCCTTAGGCCGGCAAGTGGCGAGACGATAAACCGAGAAACTTCGCAAGATACAAGTCTGTGCTGCTGAACATTTTAGAGCTTGCGGTTGCCCTTGTGGGTAGAGGTGGGCAGCTTGCCAGATTCTGTGTATGCGTAGGTTGATGTGTGATGATACTTGTGTTTGCCTTTTTCTACATTGCTAACAGTCTTTGCTAGCGGCTGGCTTGTGCAAACAGCTCTGCTTTTGTTCTCTAGGTGGCTGGGGAGCGTGCCAAGGTGGGCGGCATGGGGGTGCCGACCATGGGCAATGACGTGGATCACTTTCACCAATGCGCAGGGCACTCAAATCCCACGCCAGTGGAGATCAGTCCAATTTCAGGCACCCTTTTGAATAGACTTCACTGAGAAACCAAGCACTCTGTAGCAGATTTGAAGCACATGCGCCATGTTGTTTGGAGTTGTGGCCAAAAGATGAAATCCTGCAACGCTGCTAGTCCCTCGCTCCAAGTTCACTATGGGGATCATGAACGGGTCATGCACTCTTGGTTGCGATTTCGCGTCCACAATAGTGATATGCATCGTTTCCTGTTTATGGAATCCTCAATTGAGCTCCATGCTGCCCTAGTACACCTTTGCCATGATCGGGTGTCAGGTTCCATACCACTGCAAGCATTCGGAGGGTGCCACTTGTGATTGGGCTACTCAGTCGTCTCTCAGAGAGCACGAAGTGCCGTTCGTTTTTTTTGGGGCAGCCTGTTTGTTGTGAGAGTGCATATCTTTGCTAGTTTGGACTGCTTGCTCGGGTGCTTGTTGGTTGCTTCAAGCGGCACCGCCGATCCAAGATGCGGGCTATGACCGTGAGCTACAACGCAAATCTGTATGTGGATTTGCTGAGAGCCTTCGACAAGGCGCTGCGGGGAACCCCCGGGAAGAGGGGCGTGTCTTGAAGAACCAATGGAAGCACTGAGTGTGTTCTATACGCTCACATGGTTGGTTGGGGTCTTATTTTTAAACGTACAAAAACGGTGCGCAAGCATAAATCCACTCATGCATGTTTGCCAGCAATCTGGGGCAACAGGTCAGAGCAAACATAGGCAAGTCAGCAAAACTGACATGTGAGCCTGGTGTCAATCCCTCACCCAGAAAGATGTGTCAGAAAAACAAGCAGAGGGGAGAGCTCTGCAAAGAAGAACTGTGCTCCTGCGATTTCATGTTCTCAATTTGCCCTGGATGGTGGTGAAGACAGAACACTGCGAGGGCAGTGAACTTTGATAGTGAACAACGGACATGAATCCTATTCTGGTACCCACCCAAGGGTCCAGCAATTCCTGTGCGCAGGTGTATTCACCACTTACACCCAACTGGAAACCTTGCCGCGGCTCCCAGTTCAAAGCCTTCTGGTGTTGCCAAAAGACAACCGACGGCACACACTCTAGGGGCTGGTAGGTTTCACTGGTCTCCACCCTGAGGTTGGCGCGCTAATCGCGACAGAGTTTGGTTTGCGACCAATCTCCTGCAAGGTTCCTCAAATCAGGCAGGGTAACCCCAGAAATATGTTGTAACTCTTGTTGAAAACAAGATGCAACCTTAAGGCAGCGAAGATTGGGAGCAGCGTTCGCTGCGCCCTAAACCTTTGTTGTATTCAAGTGCGTGCCTGACTTTTGAGCCTTGTAGCTTTGGCTCTGGGAGGTGCCTCGGATCCTCATTGGCAAAAGTGAGCGATGAGACTTTGCCGTGTCTATGCGCGTGTTTAGGCCCATTGAGATTCCTTAAGGAACGCGCTTCTCCACGATCCGGCCAGGGCTATCAGTCCCCGGCGAGCCCCAAGTTCCAGGACTGCGGGGTCTGGATTGAGTCAGCCAGACTGGGCGAGGGGGTTTTGTGGGTGTGTTTTTTTAGGGAAACCCTTTTTGGTTGGTGTTCAAGGGCAACCAACAGAAAACCACCATTTGTTGGGTTCCCTAATTTTAAGACAAACCCACATGTCTGCACATGGGGAATCCTGGTTTGGACGGTTCGAAAGGGAGACCCGACTCAAGCCGGAACACATTTTGTCAACCCGATTTCTTGAGGCGTGGACGTCTCTAGAATGCATCGTTGAAAGACGATTTTGCTTGGGCATTTGCCCTTCTATGAGGATCGGAGCACCAAAGCCGAGTGTGATTCAAACTTTTTTGGTATTGGTCCCATCACTGACGGTCGGCTTTCTTTCCCCACTTTTTTCTTGAAGAAAGTGAGAGAGAGAGAGAGAGAGAAAGTCTTTGTAAAGTTCGGCAAGGATTGCGAGGGACCAAAGGCCCAAACGAGTTTTGCAGTGCACGACCTTTATAACTCGCCATCGCATTGAATAAGGCTTGTCTCAGAAAACTCCACACTTCTGCACATCCTTCTGCAATCGAGCGACTACATATCAAGCACACTTGAGAGATGTTGTTTTCAACTGGCATAGAGCATTAGCTGGGCATCTATCTTGTTTCACGGATGATGAGCTAGGCTTGTGACTTCTACTGTGACTCCTATTTACTTGTTCTGGTAATCTGTTAGGTTTCATCCACTGACCACAGATGATGACAAGAAAAGGGGTCTGCTTGGCATTGGTGGGATCCGAGAAAGGTTCTCACAAGCTTGCTTGCCCCCTAAGGCTTGCAGAAGTTTTGGGGGCTGGGCCTGTTTGCCTCACCCCACCCCCACGCTGCACCTCACCCCGCCACCCCCAGGGGTCCATGCGATGAGCTGTCGGGCCCGCCGCCTTGGAGACTCGCGCGTGTTGCTCCGAGCAGCGCCGCGAGGCGAGCGAGGGATGGGGAGGTTTTAGGGCTGGGTGCGGAAAATCGTGTTTCGGGCTGCGCGGGGAAGTGACAAAGGTTTGATTTGCCTCAGCCATGGTTGTGTTTTGTCAGTTTTTGTGATAGGGAAACCTCGTCAAAGTAGTCAAGCGGCCATGGGTGAGTGGGCATGCACGGTATCGCAGAAAGCTCTGTGGCTTCCACAATGCAGCAAGGGGGAGAGGTTTGCCCAACTGGAAGCCCCAGAGAGAAGATCAGAGTTGGCCCTTTGGTCCTTGCACACATATGGCCGTGTCTCAAATAGGGAACCCCAAAATGGATTCGCTTTCCTTTTCAATTCCCTTCAAGCCCAACCAGAAGGCTACCCTCAAAAAGCATACCCGTATCGTGTTTACTTCCCGTCAAAGACATCAGTTGAGCAAGGGAGAGCTCGCCGGCCACGAGCAGTCTCCCAGAGGGTCTCATGGATTGGTCTCGCGACCAGTTCCCCCAACTTGGCAGAGAGTTTCAATGGTGACCATGTGCTCTGAGGGCAAGCCTGTGAAGTAAACAGCCAAAGCCGACCACCCAACCAAAGCCAACCCACCAACGACTTGCTGCTACCAAACCTTACTAGGAGTCAGCAGCACTTGATGTGCTTAGATAGACACCGAGTAAACTGACGGCAGCCTTGTGGAGCGACACACAGTTTGGCGCTTGCCACTTCGTGCCTCTTGGGACGGGAAGACCTGTTGCATATGTCAAAGGAATCGAGCCTACCAGAAATGCTAGATGCCGTTTTTCCCCCTCAAAAGAAGCCACATGTGGATGGCTATTTTGTTTTTAAATCCTCCTCTTCATGACTCATCACCTCAAGCAGCAAGCCACCTTTGGCATGGGCTGCTGGCGTCTGCTGGAAATTCAACTGAGGAAGGATGAGTTCTCAAATCAGCTAGTTCGGAAAGTTTCTCCTCTATCCCCAGCAAGTCTCCTTGGGCGTGTGTTTTGATCGTGCAGTCAATCCATGGTGAGTGCTGTCTATGGCTTCCGTTCTATTGTCTCTTTGGTTTGCGCCTCCCTTGTGGTTGTAGAAGCCTTGCTTGCACAGACCAACCAGTCCGGGCCTTGAGGGTTGGAGGCAGACACCAGCCGAGGCACCAGGGCTCGACGCACGGCCAATGTTCTTCACTTTGTTCGGCTGCGGTCAGAGATGCGGCCGGACCTTTTCCGCGCGCTGCGTGTCAGCGCGGAAGCAGAAGCGGCCAACTCGTTCGGTTTGAAGGAATAAGGGACAGCTGGGATCTTTGATGGTTTCGTTACTTCTCCCATGTGCTGTTCGAATGGTCTATCCGTCTTGAACATTGCGTCCTTTGCGGAGTCTTGTTTCATGCGCGAAACCCACGGCGCGGCATGGGTTGCTGGGCGTTTTAACGCAAGTCAGCGGGGCCGTGTACTGGCGTTTCGGGGAGGCTGGTACTCGTGCCTCGCGGCTGGGGCGACCCGTGCGAATGACACAAGGACAAGCCCAGGGGTACATAATTTTACTTGCAGTATTGTGATTTGGAGGCTTGTTCCCTGAATGGTGCAATACTGTGGTTGGACACGTAATGATGCTGGACGCAAGGGCATGGCCAAGAGATCGGGGCGCTCCCTATCAGCTCCAAGATTGAACTTCAGAGCGTTTCTTGTGAGGGGCCGAATTCGGTGACACGACGCACCCCTGGGTTCCAGTGCCTTCTGCTTACGCAGAAGGCTAGAACCTGTGGCATCTAGCCACAGAGTGGGGAGGAGGGGGGGACCAACATCTTCTGGTGCGATCGGTTGATTCAGTGAGGGTTGCTCACTTTGTAAGGGTGCACTTGGCCAATAGTGGACCAGGCGCATGGATCCGGTGCTTCTAAACATCAATCAATCCCAGTTGACCCTACTGGTTGCCATGTACTTGTCCTTACTGTAGTTTCGATACGGCCTGCATAGGGTGACTGTAAACAATAGGCGGCTTGTGCGCAAAGACCGAAAGCGTGTGGAGTGGGTTTGGCGTGACGCTTTTTTGAGAAACGCAGGTTGACCTTCAATTCTGAATGTAGCCTCATTCTTTTTTAAAGGAAATGGCTCGAGCTAGGAGGCCCCGCAATGGCCTATAGTTGTGTCGCTTCCAGAAATCTCGAGGCATCCCCACTTGCACGCCTCACTCTGCGGCAGAATCGCTGGTGCCGAATTGCTAGGAGCCAAGTTTTTTACCGCCTGGGGAAGAGGCTCGGCTGGTTGTCCCCAGCCTTTTTAGACATCTTTTATTAGAAGCTTGCAGCGCCGACAAGCATCTGATAATGCAAACTCATCACGACAGCTAAATTAATGGTTAGCCAGCTAACAAAGTAGCTAGTTGATCAGATAGTTGCTTAGCTAGCTATGTAGATGTTTTGGCTTATTTGGTGTTTTCGGGTTTCCGGGGGGGCTTGCTGCAATTCTTCTTGAATCTCAGGTTCTTGCAAGTCACATTCTCAAATCTCTCACAGAAGCTGGCAAGCACTCGTGTATAAATTCATCTCAGAGAATACTTTGACTCCAGCGGCGCTTTTCTGTTTCTGTCAGTGGCTTCCTCTTGAACCAACCCTCAAAACGTACAAACTCGAAGTTTTGGGTACAGGGCCTTGCAGAAGGGTCGGTTCTAGAATCCAAGGGGGTTTCACCTTTGGGCGATTGGTCCCGTGTTGGGTAACATGTCGGGATGATTTTGTCTATGAATCTTCCGTTTGGAGACCTTGAGCCAGAAATGGTCGAAATGTATCTCGATGTAGAGGGGATGACCTGGGGTTTGCCACTCACCCCGCCACCCCAAGAGTACATTGCGGATCAGATGAGTCATCATTTTGGTAAAACAAAGCAACGACACATGTCTATCAGCGACACACATGTATATCTAGAGGCAACTGCATGGGCCATTGGGGGGTTCCCTTATTTCCATTCAGTATATATATACATATATGTAAGGCACTATATATTTATATTCCTTTTGCAGGACCTTTGAACATCTCCCACTGCCACAAGTATCCTTTGACACCGGCTTAGCGTGTGAACAGGTGGTATATCAAGGACCAAGCAGATACTGTATCTCTCAAGCTGCAGAATGGCAGAACCCCATGCATACGAGCGCCGATAGTTTTTTGCAGAAGTCTTCCGACCCTTTCCCCAGGAAGTCATTGGCAGGAATGCTGCTCAATCGCCGAATCGCCCGATTCGCGCAGAGCAGGATTGACTTCCTTTCTCGCAGGTGAAAAGACATGGCCCACACGTTTCCTCCATGGGAACTGGATGAATGTTGGTGGTGTGGCGTGTGGCACAATCCTCGGGTTGACGTCCGTTGTCAGTTGTCCAGTGGAGCCTTCCACTGGCACTGTCTCCAGTATCTCCCTGCTGTGTTAGCCGGACTTGGACGAAACGGGAGTCTTGGTTTGGTCATTTGGCAGACCCAAAACGGCGGGATATGCGACTTCAAGCCAAAGCTTTCCAGAGCACCCACTGATTTGCAACGTTTCGTCAAGATGACTTGGTAGCTCTTCGGATTGATGTTTGCCAGTGTGATACGACATCTACATTTGGCCATGACCGGCGCAGTATGCACTAGTCTGACTGGACATAATCCTTACTCGCCTTTTCGTTTGGGATCGGCGTTTTTTGAGCCCATTCTTGCGAAACTTAGCCCCCCGTCCCCGGAGGGCTGATCTCCAATCGCAGAGGGCCGCGCCCTGGCCATACTCATTGACTCATTGAACATGACTCTGATCGTTTTTGGAGACGAGCCAAAGTGGGTCCCAGCTGCACGGGACAGGGGTCAGGTGGAAAGAAACCATGTGCGAATCCCAGAGCCTCTTTTTTCCCGATGCTACGCTTTTCTCCCAGAGAACGAATTGCTGGGCTGTTCAAAGGTTGTCTTTAGATCCTTGGGCTGCAAAGCAGTCGCCTTTAACAGCCCATTTGGAACAGCCCAGATTTACAACGGTGCTTGAAAGGATCATCTAGACACAATTGGTATCATTTGGAGTTAGAAGCATTCTGAGTTTTTCTGGTCACGCTCCCCGAATGCTGTCACAAGACCATGGAACCTTTGTGCAATGTTGACGGATTGTCCATACTCCGCTTGGCACAGCTGACTGACGCAGTGAGCCCAAATCGATCTGGGGCAGGTTCAGAGGCCAACTATGAAAGAGCAGAACATAGGTGTCCTTCTTAGATCAGTTCTTTCAACATAGTGAATCACTGGCGGATGTAGCAACAAACACCTCTTCCAGCGTACACCTCGCGTCGGTTCCAAAGAGGTCCTTGGCACTGATGCATTCTCCGATGAAAGTTCTTTTCCTTGCGCCCTTCGTTGGGGAAAAACAGTGCCAGAAGTCTGGAGAGTCTTGGTTTTCGCTCAGAACGAAGCTCAATCCTTGTTCTTTTGTAGCATATTCATCATATTCATATATATATATATATATATCCACACGCGTCGGCCTGAAAACAGAAGTTTTCGCCATGCCGAAGCTGGATGAGTTCTTGGATGAAGTCGTCAAGGCTGGGTGTCCAGTCCGACACTAAGAGCCACCGAGCAGCATCAAAGTGCGCAGAAATTGCACGAGGTAGTCCATACATTTGTAAGATTGTTTCAACCGTCTTTCCTTGAGCGTACC
>CAUJNA010000174.1:79421-184421 GCA_963377175.1 Effrenium voratum | reverse complement strand
GGGGAAACGCAAAACCACAAGCTGGCGATGCTTAGGCCTTTGGTTCACTTGGGGTTGGGTGACACTTCAGCGATCTGCACTCCCTGTTGATCAAACGTGTGGTTCGCATCAAAGCTGGGTTTGTTCGGGCAGATTAGCCGCCCTTTTTCTGGCATGAATCTGCCGAGCACGTCTCGCGCATCTCATGGCGCGATGCAATGATCTCTTTTCCTCAGATGCGTCCGCAAGCACCATTGCCTCAAGAAGCTATGCTGGCTGTGCCTACTCTAGGGCTTTGCCTGCTCTGCCCTCAGCATCACGCGCAAAGGCTTTCGTGACACGAAGCTCTGGCCCCTAGCACAAGACCAAGAACTCCACGGAGGCGAAGAGTAAGCCTGCAGTTGCAAAGTCAACGACGAGCATCTGCTGAATTGGGCCACTTGGGTCTCTGTTCAAGAGCCCGTCCACCCATTGCATTACCTTTATGGGCTTTCCGTGTTCCGCTTTGCAACTGTTCGGGCTCCCGGCATCACTTGTTCGCTTGGCTTGGAAGTCTCTATCAGCAAAAACAGCGTTGCCAGCACTGCAACCTCCAAAGCTGACACGTCCAAGCTCGCCCCAGCTGCAGCAAGTCCACACTCCAGAAGGGACACATCCCAGCCAATATGCTGCATTCCGTGGTCGTAGGCTTTGGCAATGGGGTTTGCCACATCCCGAACCATCTTCCGTTGCTCTCGCAGCACATGCCCCCAGCCCCTTGCAGGCGTTTTCCCCAGCTCGTGGGGTGGCAAAGTTCTAGCTAGATCCTGAAGCATCTGCAGGTGCGTGTTCGCAGTTCTGGCTGGCAAGACCTGCGGACCAGGAGGAGCTGTGGGCCACAGTGCATCAAACCAGTCGTCAGAGCCAATGTCGAAGAACTCTGCTTGCGAAGCGGCGACCTTTGCCAAGGTTCGAAACTCATCACTGCGGGCCTTGACCACAAAGAGGCCCCCGTTCCGTCGCTGCGCTGCAGCCTCACGAGCCTGCGAGTGGTTGGCCGCCGCCATGTCGTGTGCCTCTCGTCGCCTCGCTTTTGCCCTTGCCTTCTCCTCGATGCAGCTGTAAAGCCTCTTGCATCGCCTCAGCTGCTTGCCTCGTAGCGTCTGCTCACCACTCTCATTCATCACCACGCCCTGCCCAACTGGCAGAGGCTCAAGGCTCTTAACCTGTGGTTCGCATCGAAACTGGGTTTGTTCGTGCAGATTAGCCGCCCTTTTTCTGGCATGAATCTGCCGAGCACGTCTCGCGCATCTCATGGCGCGATGCAATGATCTCTTTTCCTCAGATGCGTCCGCAAGCACCATTGCCTCAAGAAGCTATGCTGGCTGTGCCTACTCTAGGGCTTTGCCTGCTCTGCCCTTCAAAAGCCAAAAGAGCATCGAGTAGGCACGTCTCATATTGTTACGCAAGTGTCACCACAAAATGAAGAGCCTCTTGTCATCTGCAATGGTTGCTCTTTTTAAACAACTGAAATTCAATTTAGATACGGCACCCCACGCGAGATCCACGAGCAGCGATGCTAACCAGTTAGACGACCAATATTAGCAAGATAAGATCAAGCTGAAGACAAGATAGGCCGCAACAAGCCAAGCTGAACGCCCTTGGTTGGCTCGCTTCATGGGCATTGTTGTTTCCCCTGGACACCTAAACATGTAGCTGAAGTGTTGGTGGGAGGGCTTTGATTTGCATAGTGGCTGCTGCCAGTCAAAACGAGGAAAGCTTTATCCACTACGAAGAAACGGTAGGATGGCCCAGCGACTTCCCAACCTAATCGCATTCAACCTTCAGATACCCTACGATGTGTCGACCTGCCTTTTTTTTATTTTTACCACGTGGAGATCATTTGAATTTATCTCAAGCCTGTGTGTGAAGCACGTGCCCTTGAAAAGCCGACCCCAACCACAAAACCACCCCGAACCTCTCCGAGCAATCCATTCAAAGAACCCATCCGCAGTGATCCATCACCATCCCTACTGCTGATCAGGTCAGCTGGTCAGAGATGGCGGTGGCCTCAGCAAACTGGGTTGTTTTCCTGCAGGTAGCTTGATGGAAGCTCTTAGAGAGTTCCCTGCAAGCTTCCTGACCATGTTGAACTGACTTTGACTTGCTCACTTGGACGTTGAGTGTTACGCAGGGTGCGTCTTCCAAAGCGGTCTGTGCACCAAGCCACGCTTGGTGGCAGAGTATATTCCAGGAGCTCAGAAGAAATCGCCGAAAGCGCCGAAATCCGCCCACACCATGGCGTTTGAGGAGTCCCATTTACCACTTGAGACCTGATGTCATTTGAGGGCTGTTGCCAAATCAAGCTGTCATAAACAATGGTCTGTTCCCCTTTGCGCCTCTCGCGCCGAGCTATTGCCCTACAGGTGGCACGTAGCAGAAGGGACACATCGTGAGGATTACATGACGTTAGCTCTTGATTGAGGCTGTCATTTGGCAGCCGCTCTCTTCGACAGGTTTTCGCCACCCTAAAATGACCACGCGCGAGGTCCCCCCCCGGGAAAAACTCAAATGGGTTTGTCTTTTCTTGATTGCACCCAAGTTGTTCTACAAGAAAACTGAGGGACACCGCACATTTTTGGGGGTCAACCCAGCAGAGAAGCCCAAATCACATCACGGCTTGACTATTCAGAGCCAACAGCCGCAGCGGATTCGCTGAGGCCTTTGTGGGAGTGCTCCTTGGCTCTCATTTTCCAAAACCGAGGGTGCGAGGGTGCGAGGGTCCCAGCAGGTCAGTGTCCAACGGGGTACCCCTTAAATTGGTTTCCTCTCGGCTTTCCTTCAATTCAACACATCCAAAGGGTGACCCTAATCAGGGGGAGAGCACTCATGCGATTTTGTTGCCAGGTTCCTACCAGTGAGCGACTGAAAAACACATTTGGGCGGTCAGAAACAGTGCTCCGTAAGGTCTCTTTGCTCCCGTTTCGAAAGCTTGAAGCGCCCTTGGACTCTTTTTCGACTTCTTGGACCCAAGTTCTGTGATTCCTCTGCCCGCACGTCCGATCCAAGGATCCTGCTGCTTTTGTGCTACATCGCTGCTGACTACATGCCAGGACCTCAACCCAGCCAGGAGTATCCATCGGCCCTCGACCCAAGCACAGGGCTCTCTCTTGAGGCGCTGTTTCATTGGCTCAAAAGGAGCATGGTAAGGCCTTGGACCGATTCATAACTATTCAATCTTCATAACCCCTGAGCCTCATCTAGGTCTACCCGATGACAACAATGTTAGATTGACCCAGGGTTGTCCTTCGCTTTACGCCACGGAGACTCAGACCCTGGAGGGTTGCCTTTCCGGGAATATGAAGGAGCTCCTCGACAACTTGCTCACGTTCAGGTGGCCCGTTGATGTTCCCAAACCAGGGATATGGTGGGACTTCCTCATTTTCGAAACTGGAGACTTTCAAACAGTACTGGCACGTGCATGAGGTACCCGTACTTTGAGACTTACGTCCTTGGAGTCTTGGCAGCACATCCAAAAAAAAATCAGAATGAGTGAGAATATCGGGACACAACAATGGCAACGTTGGCAACATTGATGAGATTGATTGACAGGACAATTGAAGCAAATCCACAGAGGCCGCTGTTGACAGAGGCATATTTGCCGGTCGAAGCCAGTTCTTGGAGTACTCAACTAGGGTTCGGCTAGCGGATTTCACAATCTCTGTTTCTTTTGTATTTATTGTTTTTCAGGATGTGTCGGGCGACCCCGGTCCGGGTCCAAGGACCAAGGGATGCCTCATTTCTGATCGTTGCTGATCTTAGGACCCAGGTCAAACTTGAGACAAAAGCAATATTTCTGAAGAATTTGTCGTAGGGGTGCCTTGGATTCGTCCTTTTGAATCGCCCAGGCGGGTTGAAGCTTTACAATTTTTGGAAACAGTCAGAGAGACCCTTCGACCAGAACCCTCCTGAAACGCTTGCTTCAGAACCATAAGAACCTTGGGGCCTTGGGTTTCCTTTGCAGGAAAGCGGAAGAAGCGGATCCCGAAGGCTGCTCCAAGGCGGAAGTGAGCCGCTGAGAGCCGGGCGAGCGACGGGAGCGAGCGGAGCCAGTGCAGAGAAAGGGTGCGGCCGTTGTCCCGGAGTTTCTGCTTTTGACTTCCACATCACCTACTTGGATTTCAACCTTGCCCATGGGGCCGAAAAATGAGCTTTCTTCCGATGGGGGTGATAGGGAAATGCAACCAAGCCACAAGTTTGCTTGAATTCACATGGCTCACCAGCGGATCGTTCACAGCGATCAGCTCGACGGCTGATGTTGCAGTTTTGTGCTTTTGCCCCGGGGCATTGATTCGTGTTGTTGGTCACTGGGTGATGAGAGATTCTTCACAAAGTGAGACGCACGAGATTGGGTGCTTTGGTCCGTAAAGGTTGTAGATCGCAACCAAATTTCGACGTCCGGGTTCAAACCTTGGAGCCCAAAGTTGAGCTTTCCGTAGGGCACAAACTTCCGAGAGGAGCTGGCTGCTCTTTGCGTTGCCGAGTGTCGTGATTAGGGAAGCTCCCAGTGCTATGTGTAGGAATTGGCCTGCATCCGGAACGCTGCATGTCCAAGGGAATGCTACCAGCTAAGGTGGCACACGGCACATGGGTTGTCGGTTTTACCTATATTATATGCTTCAAGCCCCCGGGCACAAAGGGAAAAACTCCATCCAAGCATTTCTCTCAGCCTTGGCATCTGAAACTTACACTGAGTATGGTTTCAGCAAGAACCACCATCCTGTAAATGCACCGTCTAGATGCCCACCTTTCCAAGCGAATACTAGAATCACAGATCTTCAATTGCAAGAAATGATAACCCCTCAGGGCCACGAGGCCACAAGTGACAGGTTTGAGGGCAGGTCTACTGGTCATAGAATGCCTCCCGCTTTTCATCCGAGCCAAACGGCAAACTTGGCCATGGCTGAGCACCGGCGGCCGGGTCGCGTGCTGGCGCGCGGGTGCTGGGAGGGAGTCATGCGCCTAAAGGCAAGGATAGCCCAACTACAAGGGCAAAAGGGCGTGCATCTTTCAACCTTATGTTTCTGCAGGCAATGACAGCCCTGGGGTGTTAGCCAGTCCTTTGATTGGGGCTTTCTGTTTTTCATCTTTTGTTTTTTTTGGGGGGGTCCGGAGCACTTTTTGGCCCGGAAGCACAAAGTTAATTGGGGCAACCACACCTCTGTACACACTCCCTGTGGGATGTTTGTTAGAACTCCGAATCCAAACCTGCAGGGCGATCGCACAGGTACCACCCTGTGGGAGCTTTTAGCACCTCATGGAAGGTCTCACTCTCCGATTGGGTCTCCAGATCTACGGTTTGGTTTGCTGTTGGCCAGCCATTCTGGCCATATCGAGCTATTGAGGGGCATACCGGAGGACCCGAGGGTCAGCATAGGGGGGCTACACTTTCGGTTGCCCTATCGAAAACAATCCGTTGCAGGTGGTCCAGTATTAGACAAAATCAAAGCAGCCAACAAACCTCTCCAAATTGCGCAACTGTGCTTCCCTGCCTTGACCCGCGCCACATGAACAGTCTACATGAGGGGCCTGTTTCCATTTTTCTCTCAATGCTCCGGTGCAATCTCTTCCTCTTCCGGCCCATGTTGGTTGATTCCTCTAGTCGGCCCAGGGAGCTGTGGTTGCACCTGGCTCCATACAAGAGGTCGCGCTTTTTGATTTTTGTGTTTTCTATTTAAGGTCACTAGTCAAAAGGCATTCTTTTTGCGAATGGGCGGTGCCGGCAGTGCATATGCAATTCAGGCACATCAACCCCTGGGAATGCGGAAATTCCGCAACCATTGAGTTCTGGGTCTGGAAGCTTAGAGATGGATGTTGCCAAAAGCAGCTCCGTGCAGGCTTCTCCTTTGTGAGACAACTATGACCCACACTCAAAGTTTGACCATGGCCTTTAGATTCCCCCCACATTCTGGGATGATGTTGTTTTCTTTGAGAAAACACATGCAAAACCGGGTGTCCAATGCATTTTCATGTGGGTGTATCCTCTGGGGCACCTTATGAATGCTTGCCTCGCACGTGTCTCGCAGCATCAGCCTCATTAAGTCATGCAGCTTGCCCCAGTTTTGGCAGGGAAGAAAGGGCACCCGGGACAACCTACCCAGCAACGTCCTTAAGGAACCCTTAGGCTTGCAGAAGCAAACAGTGAGCCAGGCAAATGAAGGTGAGCAGGGGAGCGGCCATCCCAACCAACACATGCAGAAACCGTTTCCATTCTTCAGCAACTCTGGTGGACCCTTTAGCGGTTTTGGACGACTCATTGGCGGTTTTGGATGACTCATTGCCTCTCACTCCCTGCGTTCCTGGGTACTTTTTTTGGGGAACCTCCATTTTGGCTTCGCAAAAAGTGTCGCTCGACTTTCTCTGGATAAACTCCATCGATGGAAGCGAGTCATCTCTCGGCTGGTTCTCCGTGCAGGTCCTGGGGGGCTGGAGCCCGGGACCGCTCGATGTCCTGCAGGCTCGGGTCTGAAAGGGTCATAGCGGCGCCGAAATGGCAACGGGGGCATGTGGGGCTGTTGGCGCTTTTGGGGTTGGTTTAAAGGGAAGCCATAGGGAAATCCGAAAACCATTTTTGGGCTCCCCTTCTTCAAGACACACACTTCTGTGAGGGATTTTTGTCATGAAGTATTTCAAGGCAATTGTTTTTAAGTTGGCAACCGAAAGGAGTTGTTCGCAGGCATAGCAGCAAGGTCTTGTTGAGGTGCGCATCTGCCAGATGATGTCTCCTCCCAACATCAAAATGAGCAAACACACCCACAAACAGCAAAGTGGCACAACACAACTCTGGAGAAAAATAGACACACACACACACACAAATCACGGACCATCGTTCATCCTTCGAGGACTCTCGGATTCATTATTCAGAGTCAGACGGTCAGGCATTGAGCAAAGGTTACCTGCCTTTCTTTAAACATGGACGGCAGTTGGCAAAGACTGGGCAAAGAACACACTGTCCATGAGCGGATTGAGAACCCCATCCGATCTTGGTTTTGGTGTTTTTGGTACGCGGGAATGGCAGGGGTTCGACCTGAGGCGCTCAAACCTGCCACCTGTTAGCATATGTGTATTGAAGATTGAGTGATGGAGGACAGGACCCTGAAATGTGTCGTTTGGGGTGTGCCTTGCGGTTCTCCCCCGTTTCATATCATTTTGATATGCACTAGTCACTAGGTATGTGCTCGGTTTGTGGTTGGGCAACATCTGAGGCAGATGAAACAGGGCTCATTTCAAGCCCTTCCCAGCCGCTCATTCGTTTGGCACAGGCCCGGATGGACGCCGAGTTTCTGGAACCCTCCATCCCAATGCCGCCGTCTGGCTGCGGCCTGGCTCCACTCGCGTGCTGTGTGGAACGTGTCAGAACGGAGACTGGGAAGGTTTTCTACTCCCTGTTTCTTGCCGCTTCCTGGGCGGGGCGGGATGCTGGAAATGCTGGGATGCTGGAGAGTTGTGAGGGAACTAGCGATGCTGGGGATGCTAATGATGCTGATGATGCTATATTTCCTCGAATGCTGCAATGCTGATGATGCTAATAATGCGGGGAATGCACTAGATGTACACGATGCATCGCTTGATGTCTTTGTGCAACTCTCTGTAATATCTCAACGTGACATCTCGTGTGTGGAACTCTGTGTTGTGGGCTGTCTGTTGCACAGCAGATCAAGTCTTCTGTGTTATCTATCAGTGTCGCTTTGCGCGCTATCTCTCTGTGCAAGGAGCGGGCGATCTTATCTATTTGTCTCGCTCTGCGTGCTGTCTCTGTGCAAGAAGCAGGCGATGCTGCAGGAAGAACCCTGCGCAATCCATTTGCACGTTCACAACCTGAATCCACTGTTCGCTAATGAGTGGGGAACTCTGCTTCTTTTTTTTGCAAAGGTTCGAAACAACAAGGTTGGGGTTCAGCACACTCCTCGTGTTGGGAGCGTTGCCTGCTGGTAGCTGATGCTCGAAGCTTTGTTGCAGGGTCTTTAAGTTTGGTGGCCGAAGCTACGTGGCTGCTCAGAGAATCAGCGACAGATCCGGAAGTATGGATACTTTACATTGGATGAAAGTGCAGCCTCCGTATCTCCCGGTTGCATTTGCCTCAGGCCGATGGTGCTTGAACCCCTTCCTGCTGATGCTTGTGGGGGTGCCTCGCACCTGGGTTCGGACGTGGGGCCCACGCTGGCTAGGGTTGTTTCAGCAGCTGTGTGTCCTCTTTTGATGGCACCCTTTTCGGGGTGGCTCAAAAGGGAAACCAAAAGAAAAGCAGCCATTCTGGCAGTTCCCTATTTGAAGAAGAGCCCAGCGAATACTTTTGAAGAATGGATCCTCCGACATTGGTTGCGCCTTGTTCAACGTGACGCGCCAAATCGACGACACTCCCCTCAGTGATGCACTCTGATGACAAAGGTCACCACATCGACTAAACCACATTCTTTTTCTCGTGGCTGTCTACAGCTTCCATGTTCACGACATTTGGTTTGCTGTGAGTTGAATACGGACCTGAAATTAAGACGGTCAACCTTGAACACATAGAGGGGTTGAGTTCCAGCGCTGGCAGCCCATTCTTCGGTAATAAGTGAGGAACCAACGGGATTTTCTCGACCTCATCTTTCATAGACAAATTGTGCCTTTCCCAGATTTTGTGAGACTTCCTGTTTAGGCAACCCCCTTGACCATCAGAATGCCCCAACCCAGTCCCTTGGGTGCACCTTGGTGGATGGTCTCAGAGCTGTCACCAAGTGGGATCCAGACCTGGGGGGCTTTGATTGGTGCAATGTTTGGTTGAGCTTCAGAGGCTTTCCTTCTACCATGAGCGATTGAATGCCTCTTTTGGGTTTGAACCTAAGGTGTAGTCTTGGCGCATTTTGTAGGTCTTGTTTGAATCTTCTTTAAGAAGCTTCTTTTGCAGCACTTCAGATTCATGCAGCAATTGCTCCCCTGCAGATGAACATGGAACCCTAAAAGCCATCATTTTTGGAGGACCCCCTTTGCAGGGAGCATTTTTGGGACTGTGAGATTCAAACTCTGAGGTCCTGTGCTTGCTGCCCACTGCATGTGACCTGGTCTCCTCTGGGGGCGGCATCAACTGGAGCCATTTGGCCTGGCGCCGAGTTCTCCGAATGTCATGCTGTGGCCTACGCTTGGAAGGACACCCCAAAGGAACCACTGCAGTCGGGCAACTACGGAGGTTCCTTCAGTCAGTCTGGGGACTGATGTAATCCCAATTCTAATTCTGATGACCTGTGATGCTCTGCCGAGCTGTCTTTCAGGGACTTTCCAAGCACAGCCAGCTGTGTTTTCAGGTTCAGATCCTTCCGTTTTTGAGGCTTTCTTGTTGACCTGGTCAGTGGCACGCGACCTACAAGGATGCGGACAAACTGGGCCCCTGGCTGCAAAGTGGAAACACGATACTAGTGGTAGCTGAGGACGGGGCTGGCAAATGAGGAAGGCACGTCAACCGTTTGATCAGGATTGTAGTCCCCACAACGGAGTGCTTCCTGTTTGCTGGTTTGCTTGCCTTTTTGTCCGTTTGCGCGTTTGATTGATTGTCTGCTTGAATCTTGCTGGTTTGAGCAACCTGCTGCGGCGCTCTCTCCAAACGGGACAGGCGGCCCTTCTAAAAGTGTGGGATGCGTGGTCCTTTAGGTCAGTCAGACTGTTTTCAGTTAGCACTGGTGTGAGTTTGGCTCTAAAAGGACACCATCCAGCGGTTTCTGCAGAGCCAGGCACTGCCCCAAGTGGATCACCTCGAGCATGTAGCCGCCGTGGATTGAGAAGGGTTCAGTGCAAGCACCCGCAACCCCTGCAGACCTTGAGATACGGTCGAAGCCCTAGATATTGCAAACCGATTGCACGGTCTACTAAAAGAAGCACTGTGACATGACATCTGCAGCCCCCACTCCCCTAATACAGTGTTGGGCTTGCAATATTTTGGGCCTGCGAAGAAGGGTTACGCGCTTGGCTTCGACATTGTAGCCAGGGGAGAGGGGTTCGCACGCAGTGAGCGGTGCCATAGAATCAGTGTCCACGTCCCACGTGGCGGAGTTTGCAATATTTAGGGCTTCCGCAGTATTGCGTGCACGCACGCCGCACCCAACGAGGAGCTTGAAGACTGGCCTCAAAGCGGGCACACTGGCAAAGCAACAAGGCACATTGCTCGAATCCATCGGTGCCATGGCCGGACTCGGCATGCCTTGGCCTGACTGGCTCAGTATCTCACTTGAGAGGTGTCATGGTATGGTTTTCTGCTGGAAACCTTAGCCCCAGATGTGTTGGCCATCGGGGCGAGCGAGTTTCCAAGGCCCTGCTGATCGCGATGCCGTTGGCCCTGCGCCTGTTGGTGGCAGGGGTGGTTTGGTACTCCATCAAGGACCGGGGGTCATCATGCCAAAACCCTAGAACAAACACAATTTGCGTATTTTGACCGTGGCTCCTGTGTTTCATCCTTACATTTGGTGCTGTTTGTTGCTACGGGAGTATAGTGCGGGACCCTTCACAACTTTGAAAGCATCCTGGTAGAACCAAGAGTCAATGGGGCCTGGGTGAAGCTACCAAGGCACAAGCGCACAAGATCAGCTTGGTTATTTCTTGTTGTCCTTTTGCCGGGGCCCACGTTTTGTTTGCCATTGCTCGGCTTCAGGGCACCTCACCCCCAGGATGGCTTGTGGACCGCGAGTCGGGCGATCCGCGACTTCCAGCCTGATGCCGCTGGTGCCGAACAGAATGCATGGTGGAGGCTCATCCCAATCAGCAAGCAGTTAATTTTTATAGTTTCGGGCGGGCTGCAGTTTCGAACATGTCCCCCCTGTTTCAGTGGAGAAATCTGCCCGAAGTTCTTCCTGAAATGACAGGCAAGACATCCGAATACATTGAGAAACCACCCACTTACAGTAGGATTTATGCTTGAAGATTCTGGTAAACAAGTTACAGGACGAGATGGAATGACAGTGAGTCAAATGGAGAAATTCAGACTCGGATCAAATAAGCTCATTTCTTTCATAACTCCATTGGGCTAAGGCTCCCTTTTGCAGTGCCCGCCAAAAGCGGCGCAAAGGGCCTGTGTGCCATGCGCGACCGAATTGTGTTTGGCAAAAGCTGTGTGTTGTTGATGCCAGTGTTGAGCACACATGTAAGGCAAGCCTTAATTCATGATTTGGATTGGTTCCCCTGAGAGGGCAAATGGGAAGCCACCCCCTAGCCTCAAAACCACAAATCGAAACGGACACCACCAATTAGTGAGAAGCTGAACATATCCAAACAAAGTCCGCCAATGAGAACACACTTTGCCAACAACATGTTTCGCTACGCATTTGTTTCATTATCAGCTTTGTGACCACTGCCGAGATTGTCTTAGGCGATGTTTGGCAGTCAACACTTGCCCTTGTCTTCACTTCCCAAGTGCAGACATGCTTGATGACGCAGAAAGCGAACATGATCCTCTCACAAAGTCTTGGTTGGTCACTCTTCCAGCGGCCTGACAGAAGACCCTTATTGCGTGTAGGATGGTCATCCAACGCAAACAAGTGACGGTTGACTTTTTAATATTGGATTTGGGTTCTGAAATTCGTCCATTGGGGTCAAGCAAATGATGAAGTCTCCAGAGGGTCCCGTCATCGGGTTTGTGTTTCAGTGACGGGCTAGGTGGGGTGAGCGCAATATGAAACCATGGGTGTTTATTTGGGCGCGGTGTAAAAGTGATTGCATTTCCAATGTGCAGAGTGACCTGACAAATGTCCAAAGGTGTGAGGATTCTTACGATTCTGACGATGCATATTTTTGCCGCGTGTTGCCATTTACCTTCCGCATCGGCGAACCATTTCTGGTCAGGGCTGGACCATTGAAGCCAGTGCTTCGAACTCAATGGACCGCAACATACTCCCAAATCGGAAGTTTCTTTTGTCCCTCGGAAGTGAAGCTCCGTTCCGGTTCAAGGTTGTGCTGGCCTTCTCGTGGGGCGGCGGGCTTGTGCCTTGGGATAAACCAATACGGGTCGAGGGGTGGCACTTCTTGTTTTAGGATTCGGACCCCCACCCCACCAAACATGGTTTTGGCGTTCTTTTCAGTTGAACCACCAAAACAAGGTACCCTCAAGAAAAGGCACAGCCAGAGAGACTTTATTATCCTTTAGAAGTTTCTTTTGAGCGACACTCGATGGAGGCTCTGGTCCAGAATCTGAAAACAGCCAGTTTGATTGCTTCTTCTGTCGTACCTGGTTCTTCGACAAAGCAGGTGTCATCCAGCCCGTGATTCAGGGGCCTTGGTTAGATTCTGTTGGATTGATTTTCGGGAGGGCGAGCCTGACGGACCCGACCCTTGGCTTTGAGATTTGGATGTCCTGGGAGTTGAAGAGGTGCTGCCATTCTATATTTCAACATATTTGGGCACGTCT
This sequence comes from Effrenium voratum, assembly GCA_963377175.1. Lineage (NCBI taxonomy): Eukaryota > Dinophyceae > Suessiales > Symbiodiniaceae > Effrenium > Effrenium voratum. The sequence continues at coordinate 172,033 of CAUJNA010000174.1, read as the reverse complement.
CCAGCGACCTTACATATTCTTTCAGTTGGCGAATCATTGTGATTCAGCAGTTCATGCAGAGCGTAGTCTTTGAGATTGATTTCCAAAATGATGAAAGTCAATCGTCAAGGGTCACATGTTTTGAAGGACAAACAGCAACTGCATTTTGCCATGCTTAAAGCTTTTCGGCTGTCTGGTTGGTGTTCTCCCACTCTATGGGCACCAGCCGGAGCGAGCTACTTGGTCTTCACGGTTGTACAAAACACCATCCTGCTGTTTGGGAATGTGTGAGAATTGCCGGTTGTTGAAGTATGTATTGCGAGCTCATGCTGGTGAGACTCACCATATGGAAGGGCAAATCAAGTCTGACAACTTTCCTTTGTGTTCACCGAACCGAGCACCTGGGCATGTGGCTTGCCCTCGGTCTCGACTTTTTATTGCTTCATGGGGAACTCCGCAGTTGACGTTTGTCAAGAGACACCTAGCCGGTCGGGCACATTGATTTTGAGGCGCACTGGCCAGGGCTAGTCACCATGAAACTTATCACCAGCTCAGCTGACTAGCATCCGCTTTTGACGAGACTGGTCGCTTCCTTTTCAAAACACTGGCGGCTTAGGGCTTAGGGAACAAAGGCTTAGGCTTCGGTTTCAATCGGGCTCTTGGGAATGGTTGGTTGGTGCTTGCGATCGTTTGGGAGTTTTCCTGGTTGGGGACCAGGAAAACTCCCGACCAATCCGGGGGTTGAGCGGGACATCTTACTTTAGAGCCTCCGGCTCAGTCCGCCGACATTGTCCTCTCCCTTTTCTCCTTCTTCCTCTCTTCCTTGTCTCCCTTGTGTGTTCTGTCGTCCTCTCTCCCTCCCTCTGCTCCCATCCTCCCCATCCCCCCAAGCCTCTCTCTCCCCAATCTCCCTCTCTCGTATGTATGCATGCATGTACATATGTATGTATGTATGTATGTATGTATGTATGTATGTATGTATGTATGTATGTATGTATGTATGTATGTATGTATGTATGTATGTATGTATGTATGTATGTATGTATGTATGTATGTATGTATGTATGTATGTATGTATGTATGTATGTATGTATGTATGTATGTATGTATGTATGTATGTATGTATGTATGTATGTATGTATGTATGTATGTATGTATGTATGTATGTATGTATGTATGTATGTATGTATGTATGTATGTATGTATGTATGTATGTATGTATGTATGTATGTATGTATGTATGTATGTATGTATGTATGTATGTATGTATGTATGTATGTATGTATGTATGTATGTATGTATGTATGTATGTATGTATGTATGTATGTATGTATGTATGTATGTATGTATGTATGTATGTATGTATGTATGTATGTATGTATGTATGTATGTATGTATGTATGTATGTATGTATGTATGTATGTATGTATGTATGTATGTATGTATGTATGTATGTATGTATGTATGTATGTATGTATGTATGTATGTATGTATGTATGTATGTATGTATGTATGTATGTATGTATGTATGTATGTATGTATATGTATGTATGTATGTATGTATGTATGTATGTATGTATGTATGTATGTATGTATGTATGTATGTATGTATGTATGTATGTATGTATGTATGTATGTATGTATGTATGTATGTATGTATGTATGTATGTAATGTATGTATGTATATGTATGTATGTATGTATGTATGTATGTATGTATGTATGTATGTATGTATGTATGTATGTATGTATGTATGTATGTATGTATGTATGTATGTAATGTATGTATGTAATGTATGTAATGTAATGTATGTATGTATGTATGTATGTATGTATGTATGTATGTATGTATGTATGTATGTAATGTATGTATGTATGTATGTATGTATGTATGTATGTATGTATGTAATGTAATGTAATGTAATGTAATGTAATGTAATGTATGTAATGTAAGTAAGTAAGTAATGTATGTATGTATGTATGTATGTATGTATGTATGTATGTATGTATGTATGTATGTATGTATGTATGTATGTATGTATGTATGTATGTATGTATGTATGTACGTAATGTATGTATGTACGTATGTATGTATGTATGTATGTATGTATGTATGTAAATGTATGTATGTATGTATGTATGTATGTATGTATGTATGTATGTATGTATGTATGTATGTATGTATGTATGTATGTATGTGTATGTATGTATGTATTTATGTATGTATGTATGTATGTATGTATGTATGTATGTATGTATGTATGTATGTATGTATGTATGTATGTATGTATGTATGTATGTAGTATGTATGTATGTATGCATGTATGCATGTATGTATGTATGTATGTATGTATGTATGTATGTATGTATGTGTATGTATGTATGTATGTATGTATGTATGTATGTATGTATGTATGTATGTATGTATGTATGTATGTATGTATGTATGTTGTGGGGGGCATGTAGTTTTATCATAGCATGTTTCCATGCCACGGCCAATGCGCCGTTTGGCTCAAGCTTTTCACCGCGTCGGACTCCGCCGCCATAACGGCATCGGCTGCCTGCGGCGCCGCTACCCATCTCGGTCTTGCAAAAGGTCGGGCTGGGGTTCGCGGCGGTAGGCACGTTCTTTGGTTGTGGGTCGGTTGTGTGTCTGGTGGTGTGCACCCTGTTGCTGCTGCTCCGCTTTCGCTTGGTTAATTGCTTTGCTCGCTCGCTTGCTGCGCTCGCCTGGTTGGCTGCGCTGGTCCCCTTTCCTGTTTGGGTTTTGCGGTTAAACAGGATTCCCCGTGTGTTATCTGAGTGGTTCATTGCCAGCCGAGGGCACCACTTTGCCCTTGGGACTGGGGGGCTTAAACTGTCTCTTCTTGTTGGTGGGTTAGGGCCTGTTTATTCTCTCCCGAAATACTGTTTCAAACCCTTTCGCAGGTTATCAGCCGTAGGATTCGTCCTCGGTTGGCACCGCGAACCCCTTTTAATAACAACCCTGCAGGGACCGTAGGTCTCTGTAGGCGTCATGTCGGGAATCACTGAGGACGGACCTCATGTGGTGACTGACGAATGGGTTCTCGGCCAGGCCGGAATCTTGGACGTTGTGAATGACGACCAAGTGCCCGGACAGCCGATGTTTTCCGGTCCTGACTTTTTGTCGGACCACACTTTTTCAGAAGCAATGCCTTCAGGAAGGTCCAGTGCTACTCGCACTGATGACCTATCGTCTAATGCCTCAAGAGCTAATCGCTCTCAGGGTCATGGGGCTAATCGTCCTGACCATGATGATTCCGTCTCAGGACGTGATGATGACGAGCCCGGTATTGCACCTGGAGCTCAATCCTCATCTTTCCCGGAGCTGATGAATATTGGTCAGTCCGAGTTTCGTGACTCTCAAAGTAGCAGTAGACCTGTGCCAACCAGTAGTGTAGTTTTTCAAGTGCTCGGTAATCCCGAACCTGGTACATCGAGTGGAGTTGCATTTGATGTTCATCTGCCGACCGAATCCGGTGGGCTCGATTGGAGAGCCTCATGGCCCAACGACGGAAATATTTTTGGTATGGATTTTGCCGCATGGATGCCAGGGCCACCCGCCCCGTCATCTTTCCCGCAATTCCAAAGCCCAAAACGGGCTGCTGGAAGCGATGAATTCATGCTACCTTTGTCGATTGAGAATCTCAATCCTGACGTGGCCAGCCGTAACGTCAGGCCAAGGCCGTCGGTAAACCTGACCATGAGGAACATGTCCCCTCCCCCAGGACTTTCAGGATTTGAGAGCCCTAGGGAGCGTAATATCGTAGATAGATTGGATTTGCATCCTAGTCCTACCCCAAGCAAACGATCAAGGTCAAATTCGACTGGATCGCATAGGGCTAGGGGGATGGATCGGGAAACTGCCCACAGGGGTAACCCCAGTGCGCGGGACTCAGGACGCGGTCGATCAGGTGATCCAGCGTCGATCGTTGGTAGAGACCCGTTAAACGCAGACACACTCGTTAACGTGCTTGATGGGATCGAAGCATTCCAGGAGGAACTTAATAGGTCAAGTGGCTTGAGTGCCCAAGGTGTTCGCCCTACGCCCAATGCGGCTTCCGTTTTCGCTCTGGACGACATGGACGGAACTAATGTTCCGATAGAATCTGAGTCCATGATGGCATCAAGTTCCAGTCGCAATCATACTATCAGTAATGCGACTGATATTGAGTCGATGTCTGAATCTAGAGTGTCCAATGCGACCGACTTGAATGACATTGTTGTTGCTGACTCGAGACCTGATGTTCCTGTGCGGATGGATAGGCCTGTTGTTCCTAAACTGCCCGTGGCCAAAGGCCTGGGCATGACACAACACTCTGCGGTTCGTGATGCTAGGAGATCTGCTCCGTATCAGAGTCAATCTCCTAATCGGAGTGAGTTTCCACGGCCATCAACGGCCGTGCAGGATGATTTCAGAACTCCTCCGAGATCTAATCCAATCATGGTTGATTTGTCCACTCCTCGAGATCGCGGATCAGGATTTGGTCCTACGAGTGAGGAGCAACCCAACGAGGTTGCTGATCTTGTAACAGCCCTTGAAAGAGGGAGAGTGGACTCTTCGGTAAGTGCGATCATTCATCGCCTGGTTGCTAAGGTCGAAGACCTTGGGCGTAGGAATGATAGAAGTGATCAATGCATCAAGCAGCTCTCCACTGAGGTTAACTCGTGGAGGGCCAAATACGACCAATGCGTCCATGTGAGTAGCACGTGTACGCAGGCTGCGAACGCGGCCATGCAGCTGTCACAAGGGACTAAGGACATCGTGACCGAGCTTGGCCAACGCGTCAAGATCGTTTCCAATCGCATGATAAGCATAGGCGATGCCCTAAACGAGCGAGCCAGCTACGATGATGTTGCTCGCTCCATCACCCAGGTTCAAACTGTTTTTGAATCTCTCTCTGATCGAGTAACCGGGCTTATAGCTCGTGTTGATATGATCGAGAGATCTCTAGTGGAGAGCCAATCCAACCATCCTGCAATTGGTGGGGTAAACCTCAAAATCGAGGACCTGTCCACTAGGGTATGTCAGATTGATAGGATGATGCAAGATGTCGAACAACGCTGGACCAATAATAGGGACGGCATAAAGTGGGTTAAAGACCAACTTTATGAGACACAAGCCAACCTTGAGATGAAGTCAAGGGACTGCAAGTCCTACACGGACAAGCAAAATACTCATAACATGGCCGTTTCGACTACGCTCAACAGTAAGCTCGAGCAAATGCTCGAGGTGCTGGGTAATACGGCCCAGAGAATCAGCTCCATCGAGTCAAGGCACTCGAACCAGGCCTCAAGTAGTGGATTGAACGATCACACAGGAGGAAGGCGAGCCGCGTCCCGTACTCCGGATAAGCGGCCACCTCCACCTGGCCCTCCTGATGGTGATCCTCCACCACCTCCTCCTCCAGATTGGCAAAGCCCAGGAGGAGGGGGGAAGAAGAGTGCTGCCGGTGGGAACCCTGGCAACCCTGGTAAACCCAGATGTAAATATGTAGGTGATGGGTATAATCATCTCGTGGCTGAGTTTCACTGCAAGGGATGCAGAGGTGATATTTGTGAGTATTGTTTCTCATTTAAAGAGAACCTGTGTGAAGAATGTTCCCGTAACGGACCCCGATGCGGAGTCTGTAGGGAGAGCTCGTTCCTGACCAAGGGAATTGAGTGTCAATTTTGTAAGACCTACTACTGCACCAGACATTCTGCTGGGCAGGATGACTACAGGAGATTTGGATTTGTCCAGGGTCCCTGTTGTCTTGCGTGCCTTAGGGACGAGACTAGGAGAAGAAGGGATCCCGATGGTAACCGTGTCAGGAATAGGTCGCCTGGAGGCATACCTGAGACGAACCCGACGCGGTCGTTCTCGCCGCCTCTGCGGCCACCCGTTGACAGATTCCGTGACACCCCAACTGGGGGTCAGCCCGGTGCGGCTAACATTCAGAGTCCCCCGAAGGCTACGCACCCCGTGCCCCTGGATAAACGTGAAACCGGATATTATCCAGGATTTGATCCCAACGGTGCAAGGCCGAAGGATCCTTCAGGCCTTGAGCCGCCGACCATGCGTGGCCCCGATCCTCCTGACAAGAAATGTCGGATGTGTGATCGGGATATTCCTGATCCCAGTAAAATTGAGGAATGTAAGATATGCATGAAAAGGGCATGTGAGATTTGTATTCCGAAGGCTACACGCCTTTGTCCTGTGTGTGCATTGTCAATCGGTAGTTCTCAGGTTCCACAGCATCTTTTCGGAACTGGTGGCGGCGGATACAGTAGCCACCATGATCCGAACTGTACAGCTGCGACTAAGTGCATTTCCATAGACCTCCCGCCAGAGCCCGACGCGGCTGGGCTGAGGGTATGGATAGCCAATATGAAGGAAGCTGTTAGCAATGCCTACAGCTATGATGGACTTTACGTCATCAATTGGCTAACTGAAGTCGAGAAGGCAAAGACCTTTGATGAACTGGATGGGGAATGTAAATACCACATCCTTGAAGCCAGGTTCAATGCAGCCATTCGGAAGTGCATCAAGACTGTTGCGATCATCGATAAGATTAATCGTCTCACCGAAGCCGCTCAACGCTCCAACAATCGCATCAAGAGTAGGCAGATCCTGTGGCTCTTATACGACCACTTAAGGACTGCGAATATCGGAGAGCAATCGTTCAGGATAATTGAGCTCTCAAACTTACGATGCAGTACATCATCTTTCTATACTGAAGAGGAGCGACTTGAAAGGTTCATCGCGAAGTGGGATCACATCCTTGCGGGTCTCGATGAACCGCTGACCGAACAGGTAAAGCGGTCGCTATTCAGTGAGAAGGTTAGACACCTCAACTGTTTGGCTCATGATATCAGGGAATGGGATAGGAACATATCCAACCCTGATGTTTGTAGCTATGAATGGCTTCGTGCTCGTTGCAAGAACGAAATTGACCGCTGGAGGGTTCGTAAGAATCAGGTCAATATGCACAAAGACTTTTACGAGCGATCTCAGTCCAGGGACAGAGCCCAGAAACCTGGTGCTCCTGGTCCTCCCGTTAGGAGACGATCTCCGTTTGGAGATTCCCATAGGCCTAATCGGCCTCCTAGCGATCCGAGAAAGAGGACTGGTAATACCCCTAGTCCTCATCGAAGGGACAGGTACTCTCCCAGGAATCGGGAGCAGGACAAGCGGCGTACGCCTAGCCCTAGGGGCGAGCCCCCGAGGAGGCCCAGATCTACGTCGCCCGGCGCTCCTGCGATTGATGCATGTAGGGACTTCGCGCGTGGATACTGTTCGCGCGGGCAAGAGTGCAAATTCGCACACACGAGAACTGGGAGTTCTGATGCTAAACGCAAGGAGCGTCCTCCCCTGATTCCAGGGTATTGCGCCCAATGGGTTGCCTATGGAAAGTGCATGAGGGATAAGTGTGATTACAAGCATGCAAAGCCACCTGAGCATTTGCTGAAAGAAGCGAAGCAACACACTGCGGCCCCAGCGACCGAGTCTGCCGATGCGCAACCCGAGTCTGCTGAACCTACTACCACTGCTGACGACAGGACATATAGTCCTGCCCCTGATTTGTCAGCGGGTTTTTGAGAGGGGCGGGCCGTCACCCTCAGGCTATAGGGCTTGTTGCCTGCCCTGCTCATCCCATAGCCAAGGCATTTGAAGAGTATAGAGCTCGGTTTCAACGCCCTGAAGGGACAATGGAGTGGTCAGTGACCACTATTGGCGCTCGTACACTGCAAGGCACGTGTCCGGGTGGTCCGAATATCAGAGCTGTAATTCGCAGACGAACGATTCGTCTCTCGGACAACGCTCTGATTGATGATGTCGACTTGAGTGTACCGACTCGTAAATCCGCTTTATTCAGACGGATTCCTGGGCCAATTGACATAAGGACGGATTTCTTCTACCTGCCCGGTAAATGCGGCCAGTATAATTCTGAGCTCGCGAGGGCAGTGAGGATTAAGCTCACTAATCGCAGGCTAAGTTTCAATGACAATGCTGAAATTCAGCAAGTTGAGAATATAAGGACACGTGACGAGCCTAGGCCGATCATGAATCAGCGGTCGCATTCTCACCCCATTCACCCGGATAGGTTGCGTCAACCTCCCGAGGTGATTGCGATGTCCGAGGAAAATGCTAGAATCCTAGCTGCCACTACTAGACAGATCGTACAGTTGCAATTAGGTGAGTATGTGCCTGATAATAGGTGGGCTCGTCGCCCTCGAATGATCAGGGAAAATGTTCCTGATCAGATGCCTGCTATGCCTGGCCCACAAATCGAAATCCGGTGGCTTGCTGACACTGGGTGTCCTTTCGACCTGGTTGGGATGCACGACATTCCCGCGCAGGATCATCGCCACATCAAGAATGGGCGAACTCAACATTCCTTGCAAACCGCAAATGGTGTTGCTGGGACTCAAGGTAGAGTTGATGCAACTGTTGAGTCACTTGACGAGGATATTGAAGCCTTCGTCATGGGTAATACACCCTCGATTGTATCGATAGGGCGTAGGTGCGTGGATTTTGGATACAGTTTCCGGTGGGATGCTTTTGAGACGCCTGTTCTCATCTGCCCATCCGGGAGAACTGTTAGGCTCGACGTTATAAACAACGTCCCATACCTGCCTAAAGGGCCGGTTATGTTTGGAGCCCCGAACTTAGATGCATGTCCTGCGATACCGGCAATGCCCGGTCCAGTAATTGCCATGAACGATTCACTGTACCCTGCAGCTCCCTCTGAGGCCGACGCGCCTGACGAGGGGGGTGAAGTTGTTGAAATCAAACACCCTGAGGGCTACAGGACTGAAGCCCAGTTACGTGCTGAAGCTAAAACGCTTCAACACATGATGTCACATTTGCCAAAGAATCCTTTTTGCCCACATTGCCAACGCGCAAAGATGGAGAACGTGCGTTTGCACCGCCGGGGCGGTGCCGACGCGCATGAATGCACGAAATTCGGTGATATTGTCACTGTTGACACGATGGTGTTACACGGTTTAAAGGACCGTGGTGTGAATGGTGAAACGGACGCAGTCGTGTTTTACGATCTTGCGACCAAGTACATAGATGTACTCCCTGTTTTTAGTCGCTCTGTACCTAATACGGTAGAAGCCTTTCACAAGTTTATGGGTCCCGAACCCAAGATTGGTCTGTTATACTCGGACCAAGCTAGAGAGTTTCTTGCGGCTACTCGCCGAATGGCTTGGGTGCATCACATGTCCACACCCGGAATGCCAAAGACGAATGGCATCATTGAAAACAAAGTGAAGTTAGTTCTGCATGGAGCAAGAGTACTCCTCAGACAAGCCGGCTTATCGCCCAAATGGTGGCCATTTGCCGTTCGCGCATTTTGCGCGGCCAGAAATCTCGAAAATCGAGGTGAAGGAACCGCATGGGGGAAGAGAAACGATGACAGGGATTTTCCCGGTCAACTCATCCCATTCGGATGTCTTGTTGATTTCAAGCCCATCGCGCCAAAACCGCGTAGGCTCGAAAAGGGGGGGCTCAAAAACGCCTCCGAACGGGACGAACATCACAAAGCTGATGAAGTTCCTACAAACGACCACTGGATCTTCGATGAAGAATCTGGCAAACTCGTCAGAGTGCACATTGAACCAAGGACCAAGCTGTTCAAAGCTGACAGCGTTGACGCTCCAATCGAGCATATTCGTCTCACCGCTGACCGTGACACATGGGTTCAGTACGATGAGGAAAACGGAGAAATGATTCACTCCGTTGACTGGAGATACGGTCCGGATTCCACCAAGGAGCTAAAAGCTCCGTGGACTGGCGAGACATATTTCACTGTAAAACCAAAAGAGTTTGACCCTCTTGAGGACTCTGATTACGAGCCCGAAGGAGATGATGAACTAGCTGATGATTCAGGGCCGTCCGATCACGGAGAGGACGAGTACAGCAACGTGCCCGCTATGCCGGCACAGAAAATTGACCCTGCATCTAAAGCGCCCAAATTCGGGCCAGTGTCAAAGCCTGGAATTTTCCTGGGTTATAGATTAGAGCCCGGTGGCCAGTGGAAGGGCGACTACTACGTTGCCGATCTTGAACACTTTAGGAACGGATTTTCCCGACCCAGTGTTCATCAAGTCAAAAGGATTTGGCGGAACCCCGAAGAGGGATACGTTTTTCCCATGTTGGCCGCCTATGAGCGTTTGACTAGGGAGGTCCAGCTCCTAGATACTGGAGAAGGAAAGGGTCTTCCCAAAGCGGATGTTCCTACCGAACCGGACAACCAGCTCAATGCCGTTGGTCCGGGTTCCGATCATCCTAACGATGACAGTAATGATCCTGTTGTTGACTCTGAAGCACCTGCTGATGCTCCTGAAAGGGACCACTGGGTGCGTGACGAAGAGTCCAAATCCTGGCACAGACACCATGTCGATGCTAGGCAAGCCTTTTTCGGGGATGATAGATCTCCACTGCCTCCTGGAGGCCCGTCTCAAGCGGATGTGGATGATTATCGTGTGACTCATCTGAAGTACATTGACTCTACGCAGCAGTGTATCCGTGATGACAGGAGAATCCTGAACCCTGGACATCGAGTCAGAACTCAAAAGTTCTGGACTGGCGTGACCATTCTGTATGATAAAGGGCATGCTCCTTCTAGGGCTCCGAGGGTCACTCTCGCCAAGTTTAAAGATAGGCTAGACAAAGTCAAAGACCTCGATGCAGGTGAGCCTAAAGCCCACACCTTACACGGTGATGAGCTTGATTACGAGCAGAAGGAGGAAAGAAAGGAGAGGTCCTATTCTGGATCTGGTAAACCCAACTCCATTTCTTCTACTGACTGGAAAGGTATGTCCGTCGGTATGCGAAGGATATACATCGAGGCTGAAAGGGAGGAAGCTCTGAAACGAGCGCGTGCTGGCGAAGCCGCACCCTCCAAACCAGCCGGACCCGCTGTGATAAGGCGGAGATTGTTGGTAGAATTTGCATGCGATCCTGACTCTAAGCTCTCCGCCACAATGCTGGAACAGGGGGGTGACGCGATTCGCGTACACAAGGAGTCGTTCGACATTTTAAAGAATAAGGATATGACCAGATTGATTGAGATAGTCGATCAGAATCCTGGTTGTGACTTATGGGGCTCGATCCCGTGCGGACCGTGGAGTACTTGGCAGTATGTTAACTTGTCCCAGTACGGTCCCGAGTTCGCTGTAGAGCTCAACGAAGCTAGACGAACGTCGATGGTCATGTTTGCTGCTTTCCTTCGTGTCGCCAAACGCGTGCGTTTTAAGGGAGGTAGAATAGCTTTCGAGTGGCCGAGGCATTGCCTTGGTTGGAAACAGCCATTTATGAGGCGTCTAATCGACGATCCCGACATCAGGTGTGTCGATGTTGACGGTTGCGACTTTGGAATGCAAACGTCCGATGGTGTTCCCATCAGGAAGCAGTGGCGGATCGCCACTTCTTGCCCTGAACTAGCCAACGAGCTACGAGGGCGCACGTGTAGCCACGAAATAGGCTACCCCCACGCCAGGATCGAGGGAAGCCTTACGCCCTTGACTGCGCGATATCCTATTGGGATGTGTAAAGCCGTAATTAAAGGTCTTTACGGGCATAAGCCCTATGCGGCTGCCCCTGCTACCTTAAGCAAGGAGGACGACTCTCCTGCTGCGCCTGTTGAGGTAACGGAGGCCGATCCTTGTGCATGGAGGCGAGACAAGGATGCCTTGCTCGTCCACATGCTGAACAGTTATGCAACTCTCCCTACTCGGCAAACGCCTGGCTCTGCGGGCTTAGATTTAAGCTCGTGCGATGAAATCATCGTTCCCGCTAAGGGAAGTGCTCTTGTGCAAACTGGATGCGCCTTTACTTTCCCAAGCGGAGTTTACGGCCGCATCGCACCGAGATCAGGTCTGGCAGTCAAGCACATGCTAGACGTAGGTGCAGGAGTAATTGACCCTGATTTCTCAGGAGAAGTGAGAGTGATGCTTTTTAATCACTCTGACTATGAGTTTCGAGTTCGACCTGGAGACAGGATCGCTCAACTCATACTCGAGAAAGTCATGATTGTTGATGCCAAGATCACTGTCAAACAACCCGACGTGACCGTCAGGGGGGTTAATGGCTTCGGCAGTACCGGCGGGTACCCTGCTGGTCCCGCCATAGGGTTAAATGGAGATCCTGTTCCGCCAATGCCCAGATCGAACAAGGCTTCGGGGCATCAACCCAACCTACAGGGCATACCAACTTTTTACGCCTGTGTAGCAAGGCCTGTGACGAAGAAGGAGCAAGCTGGTAACGACAAAGCGCGTGCAGCTCTCCTCAAGGAGTGGACAAAGCTCCGAAAGCTGGGATGTTGGGATGAGTCGAAGGTTAGAGAGTGGAAGAAAGTTGCTGCCGAAGCGCGAGCAAACGGCAAGACTGTCCATGTAGGAAGAATTTTTGACATATGTGTGGAAAAGAATCATGAACTCCCTGAGGATGATCCTAATAGGAAGTACAAAGGGAGAGTAGTGTTTGAGGGATGCTTTGTGAGGGACCAGTCAAATCACTGGGCCATGTTTTCCGAAGCTACCTCATGCCCGGCAACAATGGCCGCAGGCAAGATGTGTGATGCATATGGCATGTTGCCTGGTCACGCACTACAAGTCAGTGATGGCGAATCCGCCTATACCCAAGCTAAGCTGCTGGGTCCCACGACATGGGTGCGTATTCCTAAGGATCAATGGCCGCAAGCATGGGTTGATGCTGGCTATGACGATCCGGTCTGTCCATTGATCCTTGCCCTATACGGGCATCCTGATGCCGGCACGTTCTGGGAAAAGCATTGCGAAGCAAGGCTTATTGAGGTCGGATTTATCCGTGTCCCGGAATGGCCGAGTGTGTTTTATCACCCTAAGTATAAGCTTTTTCTTGTGGTTTATGTTGATGATTTCAAGATGGGTGGCCCATCCGCTAACCTATCGATCGGATGGGACCTCATTGGTCGGGTAATTACAATGGAACCGCCGGGTACCCTCAAGCGGTATCTGGGCTGCGAGCATGAGTTTGCTGCAGCAGATGTACAGGGTTTCTTCGACCCTCGTACTGCCTGGACTGTGGATCATCCACCATCCAAAGAGATGCCTGACATTCGTTTCGGAGAGAAACGACTTCGAGCTGACGAGGTCAATTTCGACCCGGCTCGGGTGAAGATCATCAAATATAACGAAGCGTGCTTCATGGAAGCATGCGTTGACAGGTACAAGGAGCTATGCCTCCCCAAGTACCCTAGACCTCTGGTGAAGGCTGAGACGCCTTTTCTGGATGAAAGTAAACCGGAGTTCGATGAGAATCCTATCAACCCGGAGGTAGATCAGCTGTTTGGGCAGCCATCTCCTTGCCCGACAGACGTGATTGCCGAACAGCCCGGTGTACTAGGCGACGCCGCGGCTGCAGTTCCAATGAAAATTTTGTATGGAGCTAGAATGGGTCGATACGACCTAATTAGACCTGTACAGGCCTTGGCCAGTCGGATCACTAAGTGGAATCGACTGTGTGACAAGAAGCTTCATAGGATTGTTTCCTATATCAACTCGACGCTAGACCTACACCTATACGGGTGGGTCTGCGATAAGCCTAGTGACATCGAAATCGTCGCTTACTGCGATGCCGATCTCGCTGGAGATCGTACCGATTCCAAGAGTACATCTGGTGTCCTTATTTGCCTTGTCGGCCCAAGGACATATGTTCCCATTACCGCAGTTAGCAAGAAGCAAACTTCGGTATCCAAATCGACTCCCGAAGCGGAGATCGTTGCACTAGATCATGGCGTGGCCAAGGAAGGCATGCCACTTGCACAGCTTTGGCAGTTTGCTATCGGTCAAGGCACCGGTAAGCCTGTCACGGTGAATTGTATGGAAGATAATGAGGCCGCATGCCGCATCATTATCACTGGGAACAACCCAAACATGCGATATATGTCGCGTACTCAGCGAATCGACATTAGTTGGCTCAATGAAGTCTACAATGAACAGATTTTTCGTTTCGTAGCATGTCCATCGCATTACCAAGGCGCGGACATTCTCACCAAAGCGTGCGTAGATAAGGTGACATGGGGTAGGAATTTGCAGACTTTAGGAATGTTTAATCCAGGATTCCTGGAGAAATTCATTAGCCATCCCACCCTCCCTGTCGTAAAGCCTGCTGCACCTGTTCTCCCCCCAATTAGGGGGGTACGCATGGAAACCGATCAAAATTCTTTTTTCAACAAATTCATCCAGTTAGCTGAATCCAGCTACATGGTTTTTGACATAGTTGAGGATCGATCAAATGTTTGCGATGCGCGAAACGTTTTCGTCGATTCTGAGCTTGGCATAACGCCTGAACCTCAGTTTGGTAGATGGCTTACCTACTTTGTTAGACCGGCCAATCTTTGCCCTGTTATCCCTAGACGGGGTACAATTGAAGGCTCCAGACCTAACATTTTGTTATGTAGATATAGCAGTTTGATCGATGCATCCACGCGAGGGAATTGGAGCAAGATCAGGCGCGCACGTGACCAGGTAGAGCAGCGCCAATCATGTCTAAACGACTTAATTGAGCACGCGCTGAACACGGAGTTTTCCGTAGGCATTTTCATACAGCCAAATACCTGGATTGCTAATCGCGATGTTCTTGTCAAGCTTGGCGTAAACCGCTATAGCCGTGTTGTACACTATTGCTCATGTCTTGTAAATAAGGACCATGTGCATGCGTTGACATTAATTTGTATTTCACGACATGTGAACTCTTTCCCAGTTTTCAAATGCAACAGGATGTATCGCACTACACGTGTTGATCCTCTTGTGCATGATTTAGTTGTAAAATATGTGTCCCGCGCTGCTCTTCAAACAGTCTCGAGTTGAATAGACTTGATGGACATTATTCACTACAGCATTAGTCATGCTGCACTAACAACCGCAAATTCGCGACATTAGTTCAGGCACATTCGCCTCAAGTAGCTGGTTTGTGTTTGTGTTAGTTTCCGCCCGGGTGGGCATGTTCATAGGATAGCTTTGCAGTTTCCTATGCAGTTGTGTAGTGGGATCGTTGTCAATGCACGACCGTTTATTGTTAGGCATGACCATATTCGGTCCTAGACCTGGGGAATTGCCCCTCCATACTGATACAGTTGACACTCGAGGTTTACACACCTTTGAGTGATTATTCATTTCTGTGTTGGTGTTACCCTACTGCTTCCCGGGCGCAGACTCGCGCCATGGCAGCGGCTGCATCCGCGGCCAGCGGAGCGGCGGGCGCTGCCCCGCGCTCGAGAGGTTCCTCTTTGGCGGCGCGGCAGCAGGCGGTCTACATGAACCCGAACAGCGCCTGCAACTTGGGTCCGCTCCCAGCCGGAGCGAAGAACGCAGCCAATGCGCTGTCCGATGAAAGGCCTACTCGGCTATCGGAAAACCTTAGGATTTGTTACCCGCACTTGACGGCAATGTCCGATCAGTACGGTAGTCGCACCACTGCTGAGACGCAGTTGGTGCAGGTCAAGGAAGGCGTCAAAGACCCTCAAGTCATCGGTGCTTTTTCCGGCATTTTCAACCTTCTGGAAGGGTTTGACACGAGCATGATTGAAGACAAGTCCTTCGTCCCGGCTCTCAAGAAATACCGCCGCCTACGCGTGGCTGGTATTCTGCAAGCCATGCTTCTGGGTGAAGTGGAGCTGAGTGACCAAAGCGTCTACACGGCTGCCATAATCATCTGTGAGGCGATGCCGCGAGAGCCGGAGCTCCACTGCGAGCCGACTCGGAACGCGCTGATTGACATGACATTGTCTACCGCCGTTTCCCCTTCACTGGTTCCCCGAGGCGGGAACTGGCTGTACGAGATGGCGAAGGTCGACTCACGCTGGCAGACCTTTTTCCAAGCGGCGAATAAAAATGTTATTCGCGCCATGCAGTCGGCCGTTGTAAAGGGTAGGAGAGATTTGCCCTCGAATGTACAGCCGGCAGGAGCCGAGGAGGCGTTCAAGGCCTGGGCATACCAGCGCCCAACTGCCCTCTGTACCCCACCCAAGGCGGTGGTCGGGTATATGAAGGCAATTTACTGCATCTCAGCCGATGCGCTGACTAAGATGCAAACGGTCAATGCACATGCGTTTGAAGTAGGATCCATGTGCAAGGAGATTGAGGCCGTGTGGTCCTCCTATGACGATTTTGTGGATTTCTTCACGGAAGAGATAGGGATTGCCCCTACCATATTTCACCTGATCGACTGGAAACGCGCGAAGCCGCTTACCATGCCGAGCAAGGAAATTGGGGATTGGCATGCCGGCGATCCTGTGCTTGAGCGCGACGGATATCTAGTGTTCCCGATGCGGCACTGTGCAGAGCTCAATGCAGCCAGCATGCATGAAAGATGGGCTCATGGAACTCAATTCTCGTCCCTATGGAACATATTGGGCCATGGGAATGCCGTTGCATCGCTCGGAGATGCCGACACGCTAACAGGCGTGTGGACATCGACGAAGCCTGTTTGTCTTGAGAGTTATTACTCTTGTCTTAGCCATATTGGCCTGGGCGTAACCGCTCGTCTGACACTTTTGCTACGCCCTCTCGGTAAGAACGCCCACGAGGCGTACATGCATACTGAGAAGGGGCCTGCACACCAACGCGTGATAAGGCAATTCCGCGTTCGTGTCGAGGCAATCGCTCTCAAAGAAGAGACGATTGGTGAAGGGACATCTGCTGTGGCGGGGAATTTGCTGTCGCATAACCCTGCCACGCACCTCTGGAACCCTGTGCTTGAGGTAAACCCTCATTCGGCAGAGGTCGGATGGATACGTCACGGCGCCAACCGCGTAGCGCTGACCATTGGGGCGGAAATTCCCGCCGGGTCGGTGGCACGTGAGGCGTCGGTTCCCCCGGCCAAGCCCGGCGGCGAGGTGGATTTTAAGTTCTTTCCTCAGGAGATCCGCGATGTCGGCGAGGTACGATGCTGCCCGCTGTTCGAAACCTGGGAGCACTATGTTCCCGCATCGGACGGAAAATTCTTTCCATTGGCTGGCGGTCTCCCCTTTTCAGGGGCTGCAAAGCTCATGTACCACGTGCCAGGGCACGTGGTAGCGCTGCTTGCCAACGCAGCCACTCAATGCAGTGAATTCATGAGCGCGATCAGCGGAAACATCTACCCTGATCGTCCGGACCGCCAACCGTATGAGCTTGTGCGGGAGATGTGGGAATCATGGGCGTTCAATGTCCGGGCTCACATTATCTCCATGATTTGGCCCGTGACGGCGATGGAATACGCCGGCTGCGAGGAGCCGGACAATTTGGGGTTCGTTCTCACAAGGCTGGGATACGTCAACCCCTCCGCTGCGGCTGGCCTATGCGCCGAGCTGCTAAGCGGATGCAAGCCAAACAAGGTCTCTTACATAGGTGTAGAGGGATCTCGTGTTGTGGTGCTGGTTGGACCCTCACACTGGGTTACCGGCAGCGCGGGTCAGTCCATTACTGAAGCAAAGCTTCAGGAGCAGTGGACGACCATCCGGACAAAGCTCCAAAACCGGCGAATACGCGCTGGAGGTCGTGGAGATTGAGGAGGAGACCTCAGTAGCTGAGCTCCTCCGTACCGTGGTCAGCCAGAAACTAGCTGACCCGGTACATGCAGGTGCTCCTGCGGGCGCTAAAGATGATATATTCATCATCTTTACCAAATGCCTGTGGCTGACCGAATGGCGCAAGTCCGAAAACACGTATGGTCCCAGCCCCGATGCGGGTAGGATCATCGATGAAAACATCGATGCCATGAAGGCGTTCGCCAATAAGGGCGGCCGGAGCCAGGCACCGACGATAATCTTGTCGGGTCCGGGCATCGTCTGGCATGGGACAGCCATGCAGGAGGTCGCAACCACGTTTTTCATGAAGTGCCGCGACGCCGGTTTCCCAGCCTACCCATCCAACGCGATGTGGTTCGGCTGCTCGAAGAAGAGCCTAAACGGCGGCGTTGTCGGTCTCGAAAGAGGCGGACACCAGTTTATGGGTCTTGTCTCGGCGTTCACCGACCTGGTGTGTCTGCTGAGGCGTGAGTACTCAATGAGTGACGAGGTCCGGGAAGCCCTGGCCCTTGCTCTGGATTTCTTGGTAGAACAGGAGCTTCTGATGAAACCATCGAAGTCATATCTGAGCGCTGCGAAGCAGTGCGGAGTCGGGGCAGGCCTCACACCGGTCGACCGGTGGTCCTCATCTGAGGATGCGCCATGGGCGGAGGTAATCTCTGCTCCTAGAACGATGTCGAGTGGCCCATGCGCCACAAGCCGTGTGTCGTCGGCCAAAGCGCCTGCCGCGGCCGATGCAAGAGCGTCTGAGCAGCAGTCTGCACCTCGCCCCAACGCGGGAAATGGGCCACAGACAATGGCTCAGCGCGTCCGGTCCTCGACGCCGCCCGCAACGGGGAGGCAGAGGCTGGGCCAAGCAATGGCCGATTTCGGCCAGTCGGCCGCAAGTCGCGGTCTCTCGCCGGCTGTTTGCGGCAATCAGAGGGGAACAATACCTGCAAAGCCAGCGCAGGCGTGCGGGTATAGCCCGACCACGACTGGTGGTCCGTCTAAAACAGGCGGCCACAGAATAGATTTGAAGCCTGCTACCGGGAAGCAGTTGTTGAAGGCTAAGCCTGATCCTCCCGAGCTTCCCAAGGACGCGTACTCCGATGACTTTCCATCCCTGTCCACGCGCGAAGCCGCTAACAGATGGAGAGGTGGGGCCGCAAGGGGTCCCAGCTGCGCACCACCTAAGGTGGGAGGATCGATGCCATGCCTGTCTTCGGCCTCTGGCCCTCCGCCAAAGGGTGCCGCTCCTTGTGCCAAAGGACCCGAGGTCAAAGCACCTGTGGTCACGGGCGCACCCGTGCCTAAAGCGGCAGGTGCTGACGCACCGAATGATGGGGGTTCGGGGGGATGCGCTCCCGCGAATAGTGAGATCACGCGCCCTCGGCCCGAGGTTCCGCCGCGGAGGGCGATTAAGAGTCCCCCGGCTAGTCTGTCTGAGCCGGCGAAGCCTAGCCAGGCGGAGCCGCCACCTAGGCGTGGGGACAGCGTTCCAGATGTCGCTGGTGGGGATAATCCTCAACCAGGGGACAGCACTCCGTCCCTGTCGACCGATGCGTCGATGGGGATGGCTTCCCATCCCGAAACGTCCAAACCCGCTGGTCAGGACGTACTGCCCGAACCTGTGGATGCAGGCGGGGCTAAAAGGGCTTCACCCAGCCAAGGCGCTGCGGGTGGAGACAATGATGGGGACGGCAATGGGGCGGAGGGAGATTCCCCTACATCCCCTACCGATGAGCGGATGGGAGCGGGACTGGTGGGGGTGGTGGACCCAATCCACCTGACGATGACGATGATCCGTCTGAACCCGGGGACCATGAATCTGGCCCGGACTCGGAATATTATGCGCCCGCTGAAAGTGCGGATGCTTGCATCGTTGTGCATTACCTGTTCCGGAGAGCAGGTTACCCGCCGGCGTTGGCGGCGTGGAGGAACGGGGCCTGGCCAAGGCGCCTTCTTTACCCCGATCAGGCTAACCTTATTGAGGATGCCCTTGCTCTTCCTCTGTGGCAAGGCCTGTCGGAGGATCAGTTTTCCAGATGCTGGACACTGCTTCAGCAACTGACCGTCGGTTCGGCGAATACGACTGGGATTTCCTGTCAAAGGCCATTCTGTCCGACACGATGAATGCTGATGACATTCATCACGCAGGAGCCAAAGCGCTTGCTGATTGGGCTGAGGAAAACCTCGGACCATTGTCGATTGGCCCTCGGTCGGATCTGGTCGCGCGATTTAACCAGATGCAGACCGAAAGCGGGCATCCAAACAGGGAATCGGCAAATGAGTCAAGTGTCGGCCCAGGGAAACAATATGTTCCCCGTCCTCCGGTGGAGGATCAGCCGAACTCGAACCAGATCTCCGCCGACGTATCCCGCGGTCGGGAGATCCGTTTGGGGCTCACTATGCCTGACTCCCAAAGCGGAGATGATGAGCTCAGCGCGCAGGACGCAACGTGGAACGTTGAGTACTGCGATTTCTACAAGGCCGCCGCGAATCTGTGGCGTGCAAGATCATGCTTGCGCGAAGCCGCGGGATGCATGATTGAAACTGGGTATATTCACCTCAGATGGCTGCGGCCATTGCGGCGACCGAAAAGGTCGAAAGATTTTGTAATGTTCTTCGGGCTGCCAACCGCTATGCCGGTTTGGGCACGTATCGATTCAATGAAATCGTGGGTAGGAATCTGCTCAATGGATACGACGGCTGGAGAACACCTCCGGGGGAGGATGATCATCCCGAGTTCCTTGCTCGGGAAGTTGAGGACGTTTTCCGTTCCTATTGCGCGGGCCTTTTGAGGTCTGAAAGTTTCGACCTCAAGTCCTGCGTAATCGAACCGGAGTCGGAGCCCAAGGCGGAGCCGGCTCCCAAGATGAAGCCACCCCCTCCATCTCTGTCGGCCAGTAAGGGCCTTCCTAGGCGATCGGCTCCTGCTGTACATACTGGGTCGGCTCACACCGCCAAGCGTCCGAGAGAGGCTGGCGGTGGCTCCACTGGGAGCGTGCAGATCCCAGGGCATTATTACGGCAAAGCCCGTACAAAGGAATCCCCTGTTCAACCCTCTGAACCGCCAATGGGCGGAGCAGGGGGGAGCGCGCAGCCATCCGCAATGGATGTGGATAAGGAGGGGAATAAGGGTGACGAGAAGAAGGACAAAGCGGCCAATGAGGCTGCTGTAGCGTCAAAGAGCGCAAAGCCGCATCCGGCGAAAGCGTCGCGTCCCGAGGCCCTAGGCGGCTCGTTGGACGTGACACTAATCAGCGACGTACGGGAGCGTGATCGGGATATTTCCGATGATGAGTTTTCCCCTACGAACGTGTGCATGTTCCCAGAATCATGGGAGGGCGCAATGCCGACCTCCGTGATTGACAAGGCCGGAGGCTTTGAGCAGTTTAGGAACGAGCTCATGAGGATCCAGAGAGTCCTGGATTCTCCGGCGTTGGTCGACCTTGGTAAGGTCGATCTGGACGCTCTGGGCGAGCCGCCCAAGGAGTACGTCTCGGATGAAGATCACGAGAGTTATGTAGACGATGATGGAATGGGTCCATATGTGGACAAATTCTCATCAATGGGTGACCGCGACCTAGTGCCCTCAAAGCAGGAGCCGCCTTACTATGAGGCAAAGGCGTGGCGCACCACTGAAGAAGAAATTGAAAGGATGAAGAACCTTTTTCCATTCTTTCGTGCCGAAAATTATCGGCTTATGTCTGCGAGTACTGGTCCTATAGGTACCAAGTCGCACGTACAGGGTGTCCTCCCAACAGGTGCGTCGTTGGAAGAGGCACTGATGGCTAAGCCCGGTGTGTGCCCGATCACGAGCACCTACAACCTCACATACGAGGGTGAAGAGGTAGTGATTGATGCACAGGGCGGGATAGCAGGCAGAATCGCCTGTCCTGCCGGGAATGACATCTTCCATTTTTTCCCCGAAATTAGGGATGTGTCGGCGTTTGTTGGACGAAGCTCCAGGGAATCGCAAATGCTGCTAGAAGTTTTGTCGGGCAACACTGACCCTACGCGGTTAAACGTGAAGCCCGGTGAGCAGCCTCCCTTCTTGTTTGGGACGGTTCCAGACATTCTGGGAGGTTGGATGTCAATGACTCTGATCTCAACGCTACTTGAGGCCCTATACGGGATCCACAAGTGCACGAGTGTCGAGGTAGCGACCTGGGCGGGTGCTCTCGCAAAGGAAAGCCCATCGTACCCTCCAGTCGAGCTCCTAATACGGAAAGTCTGGAGGACAGATGGCACGAGTGTGCGCCCGAATGAGGTGCTTTTTGCGCGGTCCACCCTAATCGGGAGGGACGTGCCATTCAAAGTTTTCAAGCGTTGGGCACTGCGTGACCGAACGCCCATGGGGCCTTTGCTTAGGCCGATGGGAGCAGCAGAAGTCCCTTATACGGGATACGTGCTGCTGACGATGGCCGAGTATCGGTCCGCCCTCAAGACGAGGTGCATCCGGAGGCCTGGCAAATTCGCCATCACAGTTTTCCCCATGCGACCTGAGCAGGTCTGCAAGGGGGAGATCATGATTGGGATGGAGGGCGGTGCCTTTCCTCAAGTTGCCCAGCCCCAATAGTGAGGGCGAATTTTATGTTGACGATCGCGTCAAGTACATGGACAAGCGCCATGTCGTTGTGGCCGTTGACCTAAAGTGGATGGCCATCGAGGAGGCCGCCGGCATCTACAAAACCCGACGCGGTTTGATCGCCGTGCGGGAAGAGATACATGCGCCATTCTGGCGCGCATGCTATCTGCATCAGGAAGGGGATGTAATATACATCCGCCCCTGGGCGGTCCGTGAGTTGAATGTTCAGGGACCGCGAAGAGGGGTGTCATTTTCATGGGACAATGCTCCCATGCATGACTACTGGTGCCCTCGGTGCGCGCATTTGAACATGTATGGCACCATTCTATGCAATGGTTGCCATCTGCCGATTTTCTATCGTGAATGGGTGCCAGGCACCGTCCGCGCTCTGGTTAAGCATGGACAGCCAATCTGGCTGAGCGAACTCAAAGCAGTTCGCCCCAGCAGCTGGCATGAGGGGGAGACCGACGCGTGGGCCCCTCTCATGGCATCGGTAAACCCGATCCGCGAGGTGGTCAGCTGTATGATCACCGGTTTGCGCTGTGCGCCGCATCTTGTGCACATTCCCAATGCGGACATTGTGCAAGTTGCGTTTCAGGAGGTTGCAAAGGTAACCTCAAAGGACACTCACGCTTGTGTGCGGGCGAGTGATGAGGCTCTCGAGCGGTGGGTAGCGAAACAGCTGCTCATCGAGGAGAGCAACACTGGCGTCTCGATTCCCGACAATATGTCTGTCTTGGCATATTTGATCGAGCACCCGCAACAGGCGGCGCAATGGGGTCGTCATATGACGAGAAAGGGCAGTCTAAATTCAGCATTTGCCCTTTACCTCTCTGTGCATATCTTTCCCTGACCCTCCGCCGCCCTTGAAAAGCAAGGTCGATCGTTTTCCGCATGCGCCGACGCTTCTTTGCGCGGTCGCCGCTTCTGCGCATCTTTATGTATATATATATATACATATATTGGTTACAAGGGACAGGGCCGCTTGCTCGCCATTGTTTCCACACCATGGCCAGCAACGTTTTAGTCTGGGCCGTTTGGCCATTAAAGGTTGCGGGCAACTCTGCTTGCAGCCAACCAGCGCCTGCCAACTTGCAAGGCGTAGACCCAAGCTAGCAATTGCAAGAAAGGCATAAGTGCAAAATGCACTTGCGCGCGCCGCTTGGGACAACAAAAAAAGCCGCCCCTCAAAACAGGGTTGCCTTGCAACCCCAAGAAGGTCAGCGACCCCATGCAACGGCCACCCCAAAGCCCCAAATGTAAATATATATATATATATATATGTATATATATATGTATATATATATATATATTTATATATATAAGCAATGCTTTCAAAAACAGGCTGACTAATTAGGAAGCTGGATACTGATCGTCTGCGTGGCTTTGCGCGTGTAAGTGTTGCGCGCGCGGCCTTCAACTTTGCGCCAGATTGCGCGCCAAAGAAACTGCAAGCGCAGCGCGCTGATACGCAGCTCGCACACAAGCACCTGCAGCACGCCTGCGCGCGACAGACAGACACACACACACAAACACCTGCACACGCGCGCGCAAACACACGCGCGTATACATACACGGACGCACGCGCAACACGCGCGCACGCACACACACACACACAGAGACACGCACACACATACACACACACACACACACACGCACACACACACACACACACACACACACGCGCAAGTGCGCGCACAAACACGCAACAACACGCAAGCTCACGGACAGCGATCATTACACCACACAAACACACGCGCGCAGACACGAACGCGGGACGCAAACCCGCATAGACACGCGCGCGCACAGGCACGCAGACGCACAAGCCGAGACAAACATACAATCAAAGAAACAAGAAAAGAAAAGCAAAAACAAAGAAACAAACAAACAAACAAACAAATATACAGAAACACACAAAGACTTAATCAAACCAAGAACAAGCAAATAGAGAAACGAACAAAGAAACAAACAAGCAAACAGACAAACAAACAAAAAAAAACAATAAAAATGGAAAAATGAAAAAATGAAAGAAGGAAAGAAAGAAAGAAAGAAAGAAAGAAAGAAAGAAAGAAAGAAAAAGAAAGACAGAAAGAAAGAACAATAGGGAAAGAAATACAGAAAGACAGACAGAAGCAACAAAGCCCCCCACAACACAAACAAACAAACGCAAACACAAACAAACAAAAACAATCGCAAACACATGATACAACAACAAACAAACAAAAACAAATTTGCAAACAAACAAACATACATACATGCGTACACGCAAAACAAACAAACAAACAAAAACAAGCAAAATAGCAAGCAAACAAGCAAAATAGCAAAGCAAACAAGCAAGCAAAAAGCAACCGCACAAGCAAACAAACAAACAAACAAACAAACAAACAAGCAAGCAAGAAGCACACAAGCAAACACACAAGCAAACAGCAAGCAAACAGCAAGCAAAACCAACAAACAAACAAACAAACAACAAACAAACACACACCAGAACACAAACACAAAGAAAACAAACAACAAACAAACAAGAGGACAAACAAACAAAAGAAACAATTTAACAACCCAGACGCTCCCAACTTATGTTTCGGGCCCTCGGGCCCTTGCCGGCCCTTGCGGGCCCTCGCGGGCCCTCGCTATCCGACGGTTATCCGTTTTGGGGGGCCCCGGCCCAAAAATCCGACGGTTATCCAAATATCCGACGGTTGTCCGACGCTTATCCGACGGCTAGCCACGAGGGCCCCGTTTCCAACAAACAGGCCGGTCCCTCCCTAGGAGGGCCCGGACCCTTTGCACCAACCAACCAACCCAACCCAACCAACCAACCAACCAATCGACAAACAAACAAAAAAACAAACAAACACACAAAAAACGACGAAACAAGCAAACAAGCAAGCGAAGAAATGAGTCCACAAACACACAAGCGTGTTGCGCAGCCAGACATCACACGGACACACAGACCCGCGCGCCTCTCGCGCGCACACAGAGAGACATAAACGCAAGTACACACACTCGTCACGCAAGCAGGTGTTTGTTCTAAACGTGTCTGCGGGGCAGATGGACAAGCATGTCGAACAATATGCGTTATGCGCGTGCTTCCCTGCAAGCTAGCTTTGACACACACACACACACACACGCGCGCCAGCTTTCAACCAGCCAAGCCCTTTTTTGCGCAATGAAACCTTGGGGGCGCACAGGGGCCCCACCGGTAGCTGATCCCTTCAAGGATCCAGGCGTTGTTATTGCCGGCAAAAAAAAAAGGTCAAACCCCAAAGGAGACGACGCTGTCGGTTTCCCTGGAAACTCTCTCTTGCGATGGCCATTGCTGGTTACTTTGGCACACTGAGGGAAGCCAAGTGTTTTGGAAAACGCGCTCGCTGAACGCTCAAACCGACAGCATCCTACTTTTTCAACGGCTGCAGGGCCAGCTCCAGGCAGGCAACTGGCGATGTGCCTTCAAGACACTTTTCTACAACTTTCATCCGGCCTCCCAGTGTGACTGGGTTGTTCAAACATCCTTTATATTACCCGATTTAGGGAACCCTGTAATCAGGAGAGAAACCACTGCGTGCCACCTGGAAGGAGAAAAAGGAATAGTCTCGAGCAACCCTGCCAGCTTGAAAGGGCAGACACACTTGAAATTTAGCTGACGCGTCGCTCACTCACTCGCGTTTCAATCGATAGTTCCTGCAAAGACCACACATTTGTAAGGCCTTGTTGGCAAGGCAAAGGCAATGTTTTGCCAGAAAGCAGGGTCCTCACTTTCTTGCGCGCGTGCTTGAGGCGAAGAAGGGAGCGAGCAAGAATGCCCCTCATCAGGCGAAATCTGTGACAGCTCTTCGCAAGTCCTCCGCCGGGCCAATCGCACGGAGCGTTTTGAAACAAGCACGTGCGGGACAAGGGCTGGCCTTTTATGTAGCGCATAAAGTCTTCGTCGCACATTGTGTGCTCAAATCTCATGTTGTATCCTGAGCGGCTTGCCCAAGGTGCGCTGGCGAACCAAAACAAAAGGTTTGCTCGTTCAGGCCAGGCTGCGGGTGGCATACTGTTCAAGCAACTGGTGGTGCAAAGCCTTGGGAAAAGGCGAAATTGAAACTGAGGCTGGCTACCAGAAATGCGTTTCAAAAGAAACAGTCCCGACGCCTGGCGCCTTGTCTCAGTGTTTGTTTTTGTCAGCGGCGGCCATCGCAGCCAAGAGGCGTGTGTTTTCGGAATCTGCGTCCATCTCACTTGGTTTCGCCTTGGACCGGAGCAAAATCTCAAGTTCAGGGTTTCACTGCAAACAACGCCACTTTGGTTGCGGGGCTTCCCTTTGCGCAGGATCAAGGGGCCCCCATACTCCCCCAAAAATGGGTCGCCATTTTCATCCAGCAGGGAACCCTTCTTAACTTCGCAAATTATCAGGATAACATTTTGGGAGGCACAGGGCCCGCCTGGTGCAGTTCATCAGAGCCAATGCTTTGGAGCACTTCAAGTAGGCGAGCCCGTCATCTCGGATCTGAGCCGCTTCCGGCTCAGACCTGACAAGCGCCGACACAGCAGGGCTGAAGCTGGCTGCTGGCTTCTGTTAGCGGAAGACACCAAGCCCTTCGCGGCTAAAACTGCACAGAGTAAGTCAGCCAAGCCCTCCACAGTGGTCTATTTTTATATTTTTTTGAGCGGGGGGGACCCAGCGCGAAACAGCCAGCCTGAAGTGGCATTTTCAGTATTTTTCCGTTGCAGCAGTGGACCAACTAAGTCTCAAAGATGGTTTCCTGACATCAAGTCAGCAAAAAGAAAGGTTTCGGGTTGCGATCATTCGTTCCCTCAGGCCCCTGCAGATACCTGCCAGCAGCCTCCATTCCAGACATCATGTCATTCCCGGCAACCCTGCAGGCAGGGAAGTTACAAGGGAGACCCCAAAAAGCAGCAAAACACGCTTGCAAAACAAGCCGAGGATTAGGGCCCTGACAAGCACGCTGCCATCAATTTGTGTTCGTCAGTTGCCCCAGGTTTGCGGCACAGCTCTGTAGCACAGGATGCTAACCAGGCAGCCACCACTCTGCCATTGTACGCTTTCAAGCCCCAGCATGGCTCATCAGCCGTCATTACCTGGGCAAGGCGCGGATGAGGGGCGGACATGCGCTTGCATTTTTTTGGAAACGGAACCCATCCAATCCAAGTGTCAGACCTTGCCCCAAAGGATGGTTGCGAGCAGCTAACCTTGCTGTGTTTTTTCCAAGCCCGGAAATGTTGGTAGGCATGCTTTATGGCAACAGGCAGTTCCGCAGATGCACTGCACCAGAATCCGGCTTCCATCAGGGTCAGCCTTGGCTAACAAACAGGGCGGAGCAAGAATTGTCAATATTGAGAATACCCAAACCCGTTGAGTCGAGTCGCAGGGCTGAGCCGTTTGTGCGATGCAATGTGCCCAATTGAATATTGTGAGAAGAACAAAACCGGATCATCATGTGATGAAATCCGATCACAGCGAACAGCGGGCCTTAGCTTTCCAAAAGCCAAATCAGCATCAGCTTGAAGGGATGAGCGTCAGATGGGTTTGACACAAAAACGAGTCCTATAGCCCTGTAAGATTGTTCAATGTCGTCAAGCATTCAAGGGAAACCATTCGCTGAGCCATGCTGCTAGGGCACAAAACAAGCCTGGCTTCAACATGCGGTTCAAGAACTCAACATGGCTGACCTGGGTGGACAACCACCCTGCATTCGCAGAGAAGTTGGTGTAGAGCGTGTCAGGGTTCTGCCCACGAGACATCGCCCGGCAGCGAAAACAGCAATGGATCGAATTCCATCTCGGCTGAAGCTGATAGGCAAACAAATGCCACGCCCAGTCCCCCCTCAGCTCTACCAGGGCAAACGCAAGGCCGCCCTCCAAGATGGGTTCTTGGCTGCCTGGCTCTGAAGGTTGCAAGTTGGGTGGCAGCTTGGAACCAAGGTAGCCTGTGGCTGGCTTGACTCCTTGAAACAAGATGTTCAAGGCCCAGCTCAAATACCTGTAGACGGCCCACAGCGTCCGGTAGCCCGTTGCCAAGGAGCAACGGATCGCAAAAATCAAAAATCTGCTGTTTCGGCAGCTTGCGGGGCGCCACAACGGGCAACTGCACGTGACAGCCAACACCTTCTCCGTGAATCCAGCCTGGTCGGTGTAGCGAGCCTCATCGCCATAAAGGGCGAGAGGCACATGGGAACCTTGCTGTGTTGCAGGGTGATCTTTTCCCCAAGAGACAAACTCTTCAAGGTGTCGCCAGTATTGCCGCACAGTGTTTGGGTTGATCTCTATGCCACGCGCGCTGAAAAGGTACTGTATCAGCGACACAAAGTTCACCACAGGGACAGGCCTCACGCATACTCCTTCGCCCTCTTCGGTGAGGTCCACTTCAGCTTCGATTTCAATCATATCCTATAGGCTTCGGCTTTGCAAGGAAGGTTCCCTATTTTGTCCAAAAAACAACTCCCGAATCAATTCAATCCCAGAGGCCACTGGAAGCTGTGCTTGCTTCCAAAAGTCTCGGGAGGCGTTGACACCCCGCGCCATCTTTTTCAAGGAGCCGACGCCAGCGCTCAAGCTAAAGCCGGCAAGGTGGGCTTCCTGGGCTGGGCAGGAAAGGGGTTCCAGGAACACAAGTGAGTAACTATGACTTCAAAGTCTAGGCCCGCTGCTTCTTGCGCAGCGCATGCGGATGAGCATATTTGTTCCACGCTTTCCTCAGATCCACTGAGCGCACGTTTTCCTTTCAGAGCTGCAGGTTGCCGAAGACTTGTTGTTTGAAAAAACAAACGCGCACTGCTGTTCAAACCAAGGAGCTCCGTTCCCTACCAGTTCTTCCAAATGATCCCGAAACGGGGCAGCTTCACCTGCGAGGGGAGCGATGTCGCGACAAAAGCTTTCCAACAATGGGCTTGATCACGTTGCCAGGGATTGGACAGCAACTCCCAACTTCAGGACGCATTTTGTACCCCTGCCAGCAGGCGCAACTCCAAGATTGCCGGAACTTCAAAACGCAAGGGCTGTATGGCAGCCAAGGCTTCGGCTGTCAGGAGACAGCGCTCCAAAAAAAACAGCAAAAATCAATGTGATTACTGGCTTTGTGTGCTTTGACTCAAAACAGCAGGTGGCAGGGCGCCGTGTTTTACCTAGCTGAAGCATTTCTCCTCCAGTTTTGCACTAGCTTTTTTTGCCTTGGCTTCAAAGCACCCCCTGCGCGGGACCACAACCATGCGCTGGCCGCCATCGACCAGATCCAGGATGCCCTAGTTCTTCTTGGGCGGGGCCTGGGCGGGAAGTATGGTTTTATGTTAAGGCTGGCCCGGACGGGCCATCCTGAGCACATGGTTCACTGCAACACCCTTTTGCTTTTGATTTTGTGATGAAAGAGATCGCCCAAACACTGGCATCAAAACATCCCTTTCTTTTGTCAGTAAGTGGGCCCTGATAACAAACACCTTTTCGCCAGCTCAATCAATAGGAAGCCAACACTGTAAATTAAGTTCTTGTGAACCTAGTCCTCTTTCACAAAAAAGGTCATAAAGGTTGTTTGTAACACACTTGTGCAGTTTGCAGCAAAAACCAGCTTCCGTATCCACAGCCCCCGTTTAAGATTGAATCCCGCACTAAGAAATCCGCACTCCCCCAAAACGAAACAGCTTGTTGTAAATCACAGTGGTTTGCCGTTAGGGGAAGAACTGCAGAAGTTGAACGTCCTCTTTTCTAAGCGCCAATGCGTTTCCCCTGGTCAGCACTGGCTGCAACGCAATACAAGAAAAAGGGGCCGTGCGGGTTTCGCGCGACCATGCTGCCATCACCGCCCTTGGACATGTTGCGGCAGCCTGTGCACTGTTGATACTGCTTGATCAAAAGGATTTCCAAAACGGCAACAGAAGTAGCATCATTTGAATTGTGCAGCAGCCTCATTTCTTCGAAATTGGATTCAGCATATTTGGCAATGCGGTATGCAATATTTGCAGAAATGCCAATCTTGAAGACAGCAACTGCCCCATAATCAGACCGCACGCAGTCCACCTCAGAGCAGCAGTGTCTGTAAATAGCGTCAAAAGTCCTGGCGCTTGGGAAGCGCAGGACCACGCGTGGGATGGCGGCCAACTCCGCCAACTGGAAGGAGGCAAGCGGGCATAGGGATCATGTAAGCTCTTCTCCCCACATGGACAACACCAGCTGGCAAAGGGTAGCTGTTTTCAGCAGAGTTTGCAGGGGCTGCAGAAACCGCTCCAACATTCAAGTCTGTCACAGATTGCCCGGACTGCTGGTCACCAAGCAGCCTTTTCTTTTTACAAGTGCCTACACGAAAAACCAAGCGCTCGGTGTCACTGTCAGACTCGCCGATGAGCTGGGACGCCAGGCTTCTCCGAAGTCTGGGCTTTGACGACACTGGATCCAGGCGGCATGGGTCACACGACCAAATCTGTGATAAGAACCGGCTAATGGGCAAAGCCGCAAGGGGGTCCCCGTGTCGTGAGCTCATGGCTGCTGGGCAAGCGCACTTTTTTTGCGCGAGGTATCAACCCCATTGCCACCTTAAAATGTGTTTCGCAAAGCGGTTGTAGTTTAGATAGAGCCAGCGTGCGGTTTGATTAGGCCACTTTGAGAAGGCTAGAACCAAAAGCGCGCATCTCTTGATTTATGTTTGGGTACCCCGAAAAGTCTAGCTGACCCAAAATACTCGGTGGCTGGCCCGTGTAGACCCCTTGAAACTTTTGTTTACATGTATCCTTGCATTTAAACAAATTGGTGTTTGGACAAGGCACGATGTGCTTCTTGCAAGCCTTCACGGCACTCTTGTACTTGGCCACGCACTTGTCCGCGCTGTTCAGCACCGCGTCCGCCTTCGCGCCAGGCTGGGGATGGACACGATCGACTGTGAACAGTAATGCGCACACACACAAAAACTGCTTGTGAGTGCGCACATGTAAACATCCTTCTATATACTCATATATGTGTGTCAAAACATGCGCAGTACACATCTGTGAAAAATCCGCCGACGCCGGTCAAACGTGTAGATGGCAGTCCGCAACCTTGGTCTTCCTTCGGAAATCTCTTAGTCAGAGCCGAATCGCTTTCGGGGCTGCCATTTTTTGAGCATGGTACACTGGTTGTCCAAACCCTGTGTTTTTTTCCAATGTTTTGCGGTTTGTGCGTTTCGTTTAGGTCTCTAGGAAGGGGTGTGTTCCCTCGGACGCGCGGGATTTGCATTCCCAGCATCAAGCTTTCTTGCGCGACTCTGCCCTTTTCTTTGGCAGATACTAGTTCGGGAGTCTGTGTGGGGCAAGCGCAGTGATACCTCGAGGAACTGCTGAAATATGCAAAAATGAATGTTTTTCTGCAATTCCCCACTGCGAAAAATCCCTTGCCTCGTCGTGCTTTTGGATGTCTATTTTAGGGTATTTGAAGGGGGTTCCCGGCATTCCCGACATCTCTGGTATTTTTTGTGTTTGGTCAAGTGTGTGTGTGTGTGTGTGTGTGTGTGTGTGTCTGAAAAGTCTTGAAAGTTTTGGAAAACGGTGGACTCTGTAAGTCCATTTTCTTATGCTATGCGCTGCATCCACTTATTACTGTGCTTTTACATTGCTTGTGTCAATAACGCAGACACAAATTATTTCTTGACACCTGTTACATGAAAATTGAAGGTAATATTCCCTGAAAAAGTATGTGGGACTCTGCGCCAGCAACGGGCAGCAGTTGTCGCACCACAGAGGGCGCCGGCGGATTGCGTAGCGATTTCAATATTGTCATTGGGATGTTGGGCCAAGAAAAAACGAGGATTAAAGATTCCAACAATATGGATGGGTGGCGTGGGGCCAAAGTCTACGACGCGCGTTTCCAGCCTCCTCCCCCTGTGTCTTTTCCAACTCTTCCCGCATTTGTCTCATTTCAGCGATGGGACCCTCGATGTCCCCCAAGAGGCAGGCTGCCAGCCCAGGACCCCTGCCGCAATATGTGTTTGCGGTAGCCTGTGAACAAGCTGAGGTACGGGCGCACTGCTATCCTTCAGTTTGCTTGCCCATGCGCCCGCTTCAGCGCAGGCATTGGAGACTTCTTTCAGGACCTTCGAAGGTCACGTTTTGGAATCTAGTACTTGGAGGACAGCAAGTCAGTCTCAGTAACTAATCATGGCCTTCTTCTTGCGCGTCTCAATTGTATCTTTGGCCGTTTTTTCCTGCTTCACCTT
Organism: Effrenium voratum; assembly: GCA_963377175.1. Taxonomy (NCBI): domain Eukaryota; class Dinophyceae; order Suessiales; family Symbiodiniaceae; genus Effrenium; species Effrenium voratum. The sequence goes on along the minus strand of CAUJNA010000174.1, from coordinate 139,741 downwards.
AGGCTCTTTTTTGGCGGCTGGCTTGGCGCCCCTTTTCTTTTGCTTTTTGGGCTTTGAGTTGCTCTTCGGCGTTGGCGTGGGCCTCGGCTGCGCAACTGCAGGTTCAGCTCGTCGTGGGCGCGAGCATCAACAGCGAAAAGGAGAACCGTGCGGGCAGGCGGGCGTTGGGCGGCTCGGGTTTGTCAGAAATTCAACAACAAGTTGTCCGGGGAGGCGTAGCCGAAAACCAGCACTTTAAACCAACAGGCGATAAGTTGATACTGGGGCCTTTCAGTTTGGGAGAATCCAAAGTCTCTTCCCCACTGTTTCAATCTGGGGCACGCATCATCCTCAGCAGGGTCCGCACTGCTGCTTGCCTCTGACTCTGAAGCCTGCAACTCTGCTCCGTTTTCTTCCTCATCCTCGGACTCTTCAAACTCTGCCTCCTCCTCATACACTTTATATTGGACCCAGGCCTGCAGCGTGTCTTATATATGGTTGGTGACCTAAACACTAATCACTGAAGATGCGTGTGTTGGATTTGTTGAGGAATGGTCTGTTCAACACAAGTGTCGGGAAAGCCCAGGACTTGCGACGGCAATGGGCAAGAAAACGTGTTTGACATAGCTTCCCTAATTGAACCAAACATGTTGGGTCGAAACCGGTGCGCGGGTCAAAATTACCCTCGGCCTTGTGGCCCTTAAGGTCAGGGTGATCCCTGTAGAGGCCGGCTGTCCACTTTTCCTGTATCAGGGCATCCACCAACTCCTCATCAGTGTGCCTGGGCCCAAGTTGTATGACAGCAGCCCTCCTTGCTGGCAAACGCTTCCGCGTTGCAGGTAACATGCGCATGTTGAGCCAACCAAGTAGCCGGTCCATGAGCTCCTTCTTTGTTCGCCAACACTTTTTCAAGCTTCTTTTCGAGCGGCATCGATGCACCAGTCTGCTGTATGTCCGGGACTTTTTCCAAGCCCCCTTGCAGGCAAAAAAGTCTTCGAACAAGTCGCTCATAGCCTCTGCGTCTCCACCTCCAGTGAACATGCGTGCTAACTTCCAATTGAAATCAAGCCACTTATTCAGATTTGCCATTTTGGTCACCAAATTGAGCCCGGGACCAGCTCTGGCTTTTCGGGAAGCGTCTCGGATCTGGCTTGGAGTTGATTTGCCTGAGGAAAACGCAAGTCATGTTTAATCTGAGCATCAGCAAAGGCCCAGACTTTTCAGGCTTCTCATGAAGCGCATGTAATGTTTCCGCCTTGCTGCCTTTTGCTTGTCGGTAAGCTCTGGCTCTTGATTTTCTTTCGCAGCAAGTAGCGGGGTCTTGTCATTCAGATCTGCTGTTGATGCCCTAGCGAGGGCCGCGTTGGCTGCTTCTTTCAGCAGGGCGGGATCGTGGGGCGCTGTGTGGCCGGATTTGTGGGCCACCCAGTCCTCTGTGGAATTGCACCAAAACCACCATGAGCCTTGCCACTGTCGCCAAGCCTGAGCGGAGCACTGAGAGACACCAGGCTCCTGTGTGCCTTGAGGTGCTGGCGGGTCCTGCGGCGTTTCTTGGCTGGCTTGCTCTTTGGTTGGCGCTCCGGATCCGTTGGTCACGCCTGCTATCTGGGAATCTGCGGCCGGCGGCTGATGCCCAGCCTCAGCACCGGCGCCTGTGGCACGTGTGTCAGCAACAGAAGGGCTGGGCTGGCTTACACTGGCAGTGGCTTGGTTCAGGTTGTTGTGCGAGTTGGCTGCTGCGTCGGCAGGAGCTGCTGCCAGGTTGGCTTGCAACTGAACTTTTTCTGGAGCGCTTGCTTGCGGTTCTTCCTTCTTCTCCTTCCTAGCCTTCTTTTCCTTCTTTTCTTTTTTGTCGCCCTTGTCCTTCTTTTCCTTTTTGTGTTTCTTCCGCTTGGGTTGTCCGTCGTCGTGGTCTGAATGCACTGTGACTGCATCCTGAAGGAGTGAGTTTACAAACCAATTTAGGCTGTGTAGACGTGGAAATGAACAGCGCAGTAGGCCTGGTCGTTTCCTGGCTGGGTCTCCGCTTCGAATAAGTCTTCCAGGTCTTCACCTATGTTATACAGAATGCAAAAAACAACAGCAGTTGCTCTTCGAGTCACGGATTCCCTGCCAACTGCCAGGAGATGGGGCACAGACCGTCGGACTGTCTGTCAGGCCTGGGCTGAGCGGAGAGAGAGGGAGAGAGGAAGGGAGCCCTCAAAAGGCACTGGCCATGTCTCATTGCTCGGCATGGCGCAGGTAGAGGATATAGGCGATGCACGCAAGTTTCAACTGGGGCGATCGCAAGATTAAGGTAAACCTCTCATGATTTGATGGAGCCAAAAGGCGACAATGCGAATCACGGTCAATTGGCCCCCAATCACGGTCAATTGGCCCCCAATCACGGACAATTGGCCCCCAATCACGGACAATTGGCCTCCAATCACGGACAATCAAAAACGGGCTGCTTTGCTTTTTCGGCACCCTGCAACACACGCCGACCCAAACATGTGTCTACGACTGCCTCATATGGAGCTGTCAGGGCCCGAAACATGTTTTGAAGCCACAGCTGGTTGCCGCCAGCAGCGAATTGTAATGTACTCTGATCAGCATTGGGTCCCCTAAACGTTGCTTGAAGACCCGAGACTAATGGCAAACAAGCCCGCAGCAATTGGTACTGTAGGCGCCTTTGTAGCAATACGGCCGAACGACATCCGGCAATTGGTACTTGCAACTTGTATCAAACTCATTTCAAATACTCGCGACAAAAACGGAAAGTGGGCTTGAAGGTCTTGTCCTTAATCCGCTCCTCCAGGAATTGCTCCAGGGCTGCCAAGTTGGCATGTGCCCAATTGCGTGGCTTGTCCTGGCACGCAATTTGGACCCTACGCAAAACGATCGTTTTGCGTCGGGTTCAAACTCTCGTGCGCAAAATCTCGCGCGTGTTCCAGGCCATCAAAACTCAATGGCTAAAGCGCCCCTGCCTGCTGGGGCACAGTAGTTGGCACAATGTGGGCCAGCTTTCCCTCGGGGTCCTGCTCCTAGCCGTAGCAGTCAGTAACAAGCCTTTCTTCAACGGGTGTGGGGCAATGGCCTTGAGCCGCTTGTGGGTGCGGATGACATGGGCGGCAAAGGGCTTCGGGTAACTTTGCGACTGCTTCAAAGTCTGCGATCCAGTCCTGGGCGCAAGTAGCCAGTTAAGCTCGTTTTAACTGGAAAACGCACTGGAGATTTCTTGCCAGGACACACCCAGTATTCGTTTTTGGCGCCACGCTTCAGGCATTTCCGCACCAAACTGGTTTTGTTCTTTTCCTGCTGTTTCTTGATCTCCCTGCGCCTTTCAGGCGTGAGACGATTGTGGAGCGCCGGGATGCCTGGCCTGCAGCCGGGTCAAGGGCAAGTTGGTGTCAGGATTCAACCTGGGATTGAATCTGCTTCGGTTGTATCAGATTGGCGTTGCGGAACTGATTAGTTCGACAATCCGTTTCCGTCGTTTTTTCGTTACAGCAAACCTACTGGAAAAGTCAGGGACTTGATTTGGAAATCCGGGTTGCCAGTTCAACATGCAGCAAGCGGAGGCAGCTGAGGACCTGGCCATGACCCGAAACACTTCGTTGGCTTATACGTGAAGCTCTTGTACATTCCCATCCAACTTGGTGTGAGTACAGCGCTTTCATTTGCGAATGAGCTGCAACTGAGCAAAAGATAGGCCCCTGGCAATCTTGTCAGGTACATGGGGATGACACTGGCATCCAGGTTCAGCAAGGTCTCGAAGTATGGCACTTTCGGGAGCACACTTGATCCCGGCTGCTCAACACACCAGTACACTGAGCGCGCCATGCCCAGGACACAAAGCAACGAAGCCCGGCTTAGGACCAAGTTTGACTGCCTCACACATTCCAGGGAAGTGTTGCCCATGATCTCTCGGTTGCGCATAGAGACAGACATCGACATGAAAATCAGCAGCGAGCACGGAACTCCCAAAAACATCAGCGCGCCCGGCGCCAGACGCAATGTCTGGCGCACAGCGTACAGCATGCCTGGCCTGGCAGTTCTGCAAGCTTGAAGCAATTCCTACCAACAAAGCTCAAGTGAACACAAGGGGCAGTTTTACCAAGTGACCTTTTTTCCACGCTTTTACTAATGGAAACAAACCAAAAAAGTCACTAGGTCAATCCCTTCAGAGGCAACTCCTGCCAACAAAAGAAAGACCGAGGGAACCCAAGGACCAGTTTTACCAAGTGACTTTTTTCCACGCTTTTACAAATGGAAACAAACAAAAAAAGTCACTAGGTCAATCTATTCAGAGGCAACTCCTGCCAACAAAAGAAAGAGCGAGGGAACCCAAGGACCAGTTTTACCAAGTGACTTTTTTCCACGCTTTTGCTAGTGGAAACCAACAAAAAAAGTCGCTAGGTCAATTTGCCCCTTGCGGTCACTTGACCCCCATTCATAGGCAACTCCGGCCAACAAAGGCCAAGGGCTAGTGACCTTTTTTTCAATGATTTACTAATGGAAACAAAGAAAAAAAGGTCACTAGGTCATGGACGGACGCATACTGCACGCTGGTTGCCACTAGGGCTGCTGGATTGACTGCTTGCATCAGTAAGGGCCCCGCGTAGTAGTCAAGTCATTGATGTCTTTGCGACTCTTGGCGCTGACGTCATAGTAGTCACTGGCGGCGCAGATCGACTTGGAATTCATGATGTTGGTTTCAATCAGAAATCGCAAAGGTTTACTTTTGAACCAAAATTGATCAGGAGTTAGTCAGAAGCTGCGTGAGCCACCCTAAGCCGCGCGCGCGACCCAGGATTCGCGGCCTGGTGAGACAGCTGCAAAGCAAGATGCGCGTTGCAACTGACCACTTTTCGTAACGAAAAGGCGACCCCTGCAAGAGACGCTCTAGCCCGGCACTTCGGGTAACAGAAGTCTTCAATTTTCTTCTTGAGGGAAAACACCCGTCGTGAATGGAAGTGAGGCCCCTGCGTGCTTCCGAAAAGATCCTCTGGACCCCGCTGAACACCTCAAACAGCTGCATGTCCTTGGCGCGCGCAAGGCTGCAAGACAAGCTGATCGTGCCAGGAACTCAGATCCGCAAACAGTTGGGACAAAAGCGTTTGCAAGGGATGTCCGTACCAACATAACCGATATTTTACATGTGCGATTTTGATGATGTAGATGGGCTCGCAACTCAAGCTACCGTATTTTGAACCTGCTCCCCATATCAATTGGAAAGTAAATGCCAAACACATGATTTGGATTCATGAGTTTGGATTTTGCAACGACGTGGCATTTCAATCTGGGTTGTTGAGGTTCCCCGCCACCCGACCTCGAACTACTGAAAGCTTGACAAACCGACCCTTACAAGCCAACTTGTTCACTCAACTAGGAAGCGCGCGCAGAACAAACATTTCAGGCGCCGAACAACATGTTGGCCCAGGTGTCAAGTCAAGGCTTCCTGCAAGGGCTGAGTTCCAGGCTCGGGCGTTGCAGTGGGCTTGAGGTTCGCGTTCAACAGCTTGAAGAGCAAAATCGCAAAGGTGCAACCTGGAAGCGCAGGAGCAAGCAAGCATAGCGCCACTCTGCTCGGGCCCTCGCAGCACCAAGGGCGCACCCAGCTTGAGCAACAACAAATGCTGTCGTTGGGTCAGTGCCAGCGGGTGGGTGCTCCGCTGCTTGGGAGCCATTGCAGCGAGCTATGTTCCTATTTCCAAACCACACTCAGCACTGCGGGTTTCATTGTTTGCGCAGCAACGTCAACTCTGCAAGTTGCAAGTGGAACCCTTCACCGTGAAACCATCGCATGCAATTAGAGGGCTTTCTCCCCGGCGCTCTGCATGATTGCAGCGAACTAACTCATCAATCGATTTGACTGATGAGGCGGTCCCCAGATTAGACATCCCCAAACTTTGAGACTGATCAGGGTCAAGTGAAGCCAGTGCGAAAGCCACTGCAACAACATACATGTACACATGGTATGTAGAGATATATACATTTATGCAGATATGAAACAAAATTTCAACTGTACGCACTTTACGATGGCTCCACTTTAGGCACCTTCTCTTCCAAGTCCCACCCTGCAAATGAGCGGGCAAGTGACCACCTCAGATCCGCCGGGCGCAAGGAGCAAACTCAAAAGGAGGTGCGTTTTTATGGGTACCATTTTTGGGACCCTCTTACAAGGAAATCAAAAGCAAAAGCAATTGCAAAGCCATTTTTTTGACACGAAGGACCTTTCACACGCTTCAGCTTGGCAACCCCTTCTCAATCCCATGCTTTCGCATACTGATGGACGCCCCGCCCTTCGCATCAATATTGCAGCCAACTTCTTTTACTCTGTCATGAGCCTTGGTGTGGACTTTCTTGACGTAGTAGGTTGTTTGGTTCCTCAGCGCTGCAGGCGCTAGTTGGGCCAACGGTGCCAGGAAACAACGCCCAGTGGCCCTTCCAGAAATCTTTTAAATTTGTCTAAAGAACAGCAAAGCCACGGATGAACCCCGACTTGGATAGTCTTGACCACATCTGCGTCGCAGTGCTCGGGCGGAGGCGCGCAAAAGCAACGCTTCCCACTTTTGATGAGGTTGTTCGGAAGCTCCAAGTCTTTCAACTTCAACTGCTTGATGTAGTCAATCACCTAGTTGGAGCAACTCAGCCACCTGTTTTCCTTTGATCTCATCAGGGCCCAAGACAAGTCAATTGACCCTAAGAGCATGTCTTGGAGACATGTCTTCTGTTTAGCCTGAAAGGGTCAGTGAGCCTGGCTTGGGTAAGTCAGAACTAACCCCGTCTTCGTTTGTTACGCAAACGTTCTCTTCAGAACACTCAATTATTCTTGGGTTGCCGCCTTGAGTGCGGCGCACTCTGAGTTCTGGACTTGAGCAGTTGTCAAATAAGCCACTTGGGGCGGAAGAAAAATTGTGTCTTCGGGCTTCTGCTTTTTTTGCGCTGGCTTGGCGCTTGGAAGTCGTGGCTTTTCTGGCAACGGGGGTTCTGGCTGAGCAGGGCCGGCTGGCTCGGCAGGGTGAGGCTGCGTCTTCTGAGGAGAGGGCAAAGCGCATTTGGGTTCCGATCTTGGCGCCGGCGTCTCAAGGCCCCCGCCCTGCAAGGGGGTAACCTGCTGGCGCTTCGCAGGCGGCGTCTCCAGGGTTGGCTTCTCATGATCGTGGGCTGGTTTGCTTGGCGCAGGGCAGCTGTCTTTTTGTTTTGTTTGCTCTTGTTCTTAGAGCTCGTAGGGTCTGACTCTCGAAGCTCTTTCAAAGCCTTCCTGACTTTTGTCTGGGCCTGGCGCAAGCCACGGCAATGTAAGACCCAATATGCACATGCTACAGGTGTGTCAGCCCAGCCTGGAGGACATCTTCTGAAGAATCACCTGAGGTTACCTGGACACCCTTGATCACGATCGAATCAATTTCGGCTGCCACCTCTGCAGGCAGCGCGGGCGGCTCCGACAACAAAGGCACGTGGTCCTGCAGGCACGTTTGCTGGGGGCTGGCAGGACAAGGAGACAAAAGGAAATCAACAGGTTTGGCCTTCCACGATTCGAATTGACACCCAAACAATCTGCGCCAATGTCTTTTTGAGCCCCCTTTCATAATGAGTTTTCCCGTCTTTGAAAGAGTGAGGCCTCGATTTGGCCGTTGCATCGTTGAGCCAAACGCGTGCGCGTGTGTGACCCTGGTACCCGGACGCGCGCGCGCGCGCGCGCGGCGCGCGCGCGGCGCGCCTTTGCATTGGCCGCTGCAGCGTTGAGCCAAACGCGCACTCTATGTTGGGAAAAATTAGATTGGCTAAAGTGTACCAGTTCTAGATCTGTTGCAGTCGGGCAACCCTGAACAATCCACCAGCTAACTTCCCAACAAACTCCAGAAGGGTTGTTTAGACGAGGAAAATAAAACCCTAGGGCAGGATTTGTTCTTGCTCGGGACGAGGAGGCTAACTGGCGCATCTTCACGTGTGATTGCACGAGCGCCAGCTTTGAAGCTGAAACAACACAAAAACAACACACGCACACACAAAACAAACCCACAAACACACAAACAACACAAATGCACAAACACAAGCACACACCAACACACACACACGCATATCACACACAACACACACACATATCACACACACAACACACACGCAACACACACAAACGCAAACACGCACACCCACAAACGCGCAAACGCCAAACACGCGAACACAAACACGCAAAAGCACAAACACAAACACAAACACAAACACACACACACAAACACACAAGACCACACGCACATATATACACACACACACACAGACGCTCCCCTTTTGCAACGGGTCAAGTGACCAATTCCCCCAAGTTGGCGGCCCTTCTCAAAAAATGCAGTGTTATATAATTATTAGCCTTCCTGTCAGCTTTCTCATCACATCACATACTGAACTTGACGCAAACACAGGGAAGATATTGTTACTGCGCTGGACGCGCGTGTGTTTGCGCGTGTGCGTGTTTACCATCTATAGGTGTGGTTGAGGCAAGCCGTATTGCGCCAAGCAAACGGCTCAGCCTCGTTCCCTTCTTTTTAAACAACTGGGCAAAGTCGAAGAAGGCTCAACCGATGGGTCCTTGAAGGTGCCTTTCACCACTCGCTTTCCATTCTTGTGCACGATCTCTTCATCGCTGGGCACTGCATCTGCGTGCAGAGGGGGCTGGGCGCCTGTGCTTGCTGGAAGCTTTTCAGAAACAGTATCCGACAGGTCTGTTGGCGGCTTGGCGCGGTCGTGTGTTACGGTCCTCTCTGCGTCAACACTAGCACCAGCAAGGGGCTCACACTTTGGCGCACCAGCTTCCGTGGGGGGGTTGAAGCAGACAGCTGAAGGAATGGGTTGCGTCTCCATCTCGGACGGGTCCACAATGGGCCCCGCGCTTTGTTGGTCCTGAGCGGCTTTGCAAGACGCATGCGCGCGACCTCAAAAAGGTGTCGAAACAAACCCACGCAACGCACGCAAAGTCAGGGCCTTCGCTGACAGCTCTGGAGGAGCATCTTGCGCTGGGGCTGCTGGCTTACCCGAGGCGGTCACACTCGTGTCGCAGGCGCTTTTGGTTTCTGGTTGCAAGCCAGGCATGGCCACAACGCGCGTCAAAGGAACCGAATCTTCCGAGTTGCCAGGGGCTTTCTGTGTTGGCGTTGATGGAGCTTCGTTCTCACTAGCGCCTTCGCTATCGCTGCTACTGCTAGAGCTGCTGCTGCCTGTGCTGCTGTCGCTGCTGCTGGACGAGCTGTTGTCAGACTTGTCGCCCATTTCAAGCTTACGCTTCAAAGGATTGCCGCACTGACCCTTGTTTGCAACCTGCTGCCGCTTTTCCTTGCAATCCGGTGGGCCAGCCTTGCTTGTTAGCGCATGCGTGCTTTCCTTCGGGCATTCTGGTTTGTGTCCTGCGGCACTTGCTACATCCTTCTCACGCGCTGCTACTGCCTGGTTTGCCGATGCGCACGCCTGCTCTCCGGCCGCCTGTGACCCCTCTGCTGCTGCCTCCGAAATCCCCGCTGCTGTCTCCGGATCCTATCACAGTGTGAGCAAAAACACGCGGGCCAAAATTTTCAAACCACGTTTATAAGTGTTCGCATTTGAGACACAACCTGTTGTTCTGGCCGGCCTCTGTTCCAGCTGGCTCTGCAGGGTCATCCAAGTCTTTAGAACTCATAGTTGAAAGAGTCGTGCTAGATCCGCTTCGAGCCTAGCCATACAGAATTCGAAGCAGCCACCAATGTGTACTGGACACACAGTTGCAACAGTCAAAGCACCCTGGCACCTTTGAACGCTCGCGAGGCCCAGAGACCCGCCGCACAATCTCCTTCAGCTCCTGGACCCTCTCTTGCTGCGGCCCACGCCTAGGCGCGCTCTGGGGCAGGACCCAGAAAAGAAAGGGAGCTCGAGACACGGGGGTGTCTGGCGCTAATTACGATATATTTTTTGCAATGTGTGTGAGCGACGGACGTACTGGCAAGTTTAAGCAACATTGGTCATTTGGGCGTCCCCTATCGGGGATCAATGCTTTGCACTGCGCGTGACCTGCAAGCTCGCGCTTACATTGAAAAGATAGCGGTGGCAAGGCCAGAGGTGGGAAAACGAGAAAGGAAACGAAGAAGAAGAAGAAGAAGAATGAGAAGGAGAAGGAAAAAGAGAAGAAGGAGGAGACGGAGAAGGAGAAGAAGCAGGAGAAGTCTAGCGCGGCGCGAAGTACACCTCCGCAGCTCCAGCTCGAAAACTGCAACGTTGTAGCGCAAGTGGCGCGCAAGGTACACCTCCGCAGCTCCAGCTCGAAAATCCAGAATCTGGTTGCTGCGACAACACAAAACAAAGAAGCTTTTCATGGCAAATGGGCGAGCATTTGCACTCGACAGGTCAGGGCATTGGTTGGGGTGTTGGTCGGACCGTGGTGTCCTTTGATGAAAAATGGATTTGGCACAAACGTGCCAGAGTCTTTTCTCCCAAGATGCTATGCCTAGGGGTATCGGTTTTTGGGGCGTCTATCGGATATGCGTGTTTTAGTTGTTCTGCAAGGACAAGGGCCACTTTAAGTCGTTCGTCGGTAGGTTTGTCGGGCACTCATATGTGTTATAAGAGTTCGGGGGTGCGTGCTCACCACAATCCGGCAGGTTAAGATGTTTTCATGCGCAGGGAAACTTCAATTGCAATGCGCTCAGCAATATCCTTGGGTGTGGCAACCCTGTGAAGCTGTGTCTTGTTCGTTTGTGTAGCAACCAAATTGAAGCTGACCCTGGGCGCATGGATCTCAACATCGCGCCTGGCGCCAGTAGAACGCCTTTCTGTCACCAAGAAGTCCTGGATCAAGCTTCGCCAGTCCAAACAGGCATCGTAGGCCTCAGCCTGACAAGCAAATTTGATAGCGATTGTCTTTCCAGGAACAGGCTGAGTCTAGTGAAACCACATGTCACCCACTGGCCTTCGCTGCCTTGCGGGCGCTCGCGAAAAGAAGAGCGTGACTTTCATTGGCTGCGAGAAGGGCTGCCTCAGGCAGGTTGGCAAAGTAACATGGACAGTTTCAAGACGGAAGGGCCTGCATTTCTCTCCCTGACGGAGTGTTTCGCCCGCAAACTTCGAGCCAGGGCTTCAGCTGGTCATAATTGGCCTCGACCTGGCCCGCCGAACCAGCTTGGTGGGCAACACGCAAAGTCCGAAGCACACAGGCCTGGTCGTCCAGGGTCACATGCTTCTTGGGGTCATCCCGGCGGAAGGAAAAGGTCGCAGGCTCCTCCAAAAGAATTATTGACTTGGACCAGCCATGGATGTGAAGGGCTGAAGAACAAGCAGCGGAATCATCAAACCAAAGTCCTCAGTGTTCTTAACCTTGGCCTTCTTTTGCTTGGAGCGGATTTCTCGGAGAAAGTCTTCATTTTTGCAGACCACTTTCACGATCCAATCCTGGCACCAAAAAGCCAAGTTGCAAATTTCAACCGGTCCAACATTTTAAGACGTATAGCGCTGTCCCTTTTCAATCATGTCGGCTGCGCATAAGCTTTTGTCATTTGCTCTTCTCTCATGCGCTTATCGACCCCTTTGAATAGGGCATCAGCCATGGTTCTCAAAAAGGCCGCACCCTTATGAGCCAAAACCTGAAGGTCGCAAACAGGAATGATGGTTCTCAGGCATAGGGGCGCCGTTTCCCAAACAATGAAAGCACGCTTGCCACGCATGCAGCGGCAAGGCAGGCACCTTTCGCAGCTTCGGCAACGCGCCGACCTTGCTGAGAGCTGTAGAAGCGAAGCTGTTTGTTGAGTTCTGTTGTTGAGATCCCTCGGGGCCGCAACAAAAAACAAACAAGACAAAGGTGGAGCGCCGGTTTGGCCCGTTTTTCTTTGTGGCGCCCATCCATTGGGCCCCGAACGTCGCGCTCTGGCGCGTTCCATTGCCAGAGCAAGGGAACAAAGTGGTGACCTTCGCCTTGTGCTACAGAAGTTTTCTGAACGCTTGTGGGCTGTAGTCCAAAGTTGATGGTGTGCGCCAGAAATGTGGCCAGGGTCACAACTAGTGAAAGGAGCATCCAATGCAATGTCAGGGCACCTCGCTTCCTTCTAAAGATTATTGAACTATATGCTGGGATTACACACCCTTTAATGTCGCAGAAAGGTTCAACATGAGCAGCGCTTCTCGGGGAAAGCCTCAAACAAGGTATGTTTCCCGGCGGATGTTATAATCCAAAGGTGTCGGATTTCTTTAAATTCTCGCTTCCAGTTTGGCGCCCCTTGTCAATATGTTTGAGTGGCCTCTTGCGTGACACCTCCGCCGAACACATCAGCACATCGGCCCTTGAGCACACCGGATCAGGCGAAGTTCTAGGCCCGTCCCCCCACCTCGCTTTGGGCTTTTGAGCAGTCCAAAAGAGGCGGCGCCTGCTTGCAGACTTTTGGGTTCATCAAACACAGGTTTTTTCCAACCCCCCCTCTTCCTGACCAGATTTTACAAAAACAAAGCCCGCTTTGTCGTGACAGGGTCCTCCTACATGAGCCCACTCCAAGGCTCGTTGTTTGTTTGGCCGAATTACAAACTTTTGGCGCCCAGACCTCGGTGTCTGTGTTTGGAAAGCATGCGAAGCACAATAGACAAACGCCCCAAGCAAAGGCTCCACGCAAACTTTAGCGGATGGCTGTCCCCAAATAGGGCCCCTTGAACAAAAGATCCTACAAAAAACAAGCCCGGCTTGGCAGCAAGCTGCCCAAACAACCTTGGACCTTTGCTTAAATGTTCGTATTGGCGCCTAACCCCGAAAAGCATTGCCTCCATCAGAACCAGCAAATGCGAGCGAGAAGCAACCTTCCACCAACATAAAAGCTTGGGCCACATGAAAGGCAAAGAAGGCGGAGGGAGAGCGGGAAAGAAAAAGGGAAAGAACAGAAAACGAGGCAACGCAAAAGAAACAATGGGAGACACAAAGCAGAAAAAGAAAGAAAGAAAGAAAAAAAAGAGAAAGAAAGAGAAAGAAAGAGAAAGAAAGAAAGAAAGAAAGAAAAGAAAAGAAAGAAAGAAAAAAAAAAGAAAGAAAGAAAGAAGGAAAGACAGAAAGAAAGAAAGAAAGAAAGAAAAAAGAAAGAAAAAAAGAAAGAAAGAAAGAAAGAAAGAAAGAAATGACAGACAAGAAAAGCAAAGAACAGAAAAAGAGAAAGAAGAAAAAAGAAAGAAAGAACGAAAGAAAGCAAGAAAGATATAAAGAAAGAAAGAAGGACCGAAAGGGACCGAAAGAATGAAGGGAAGGAAGGAAGGAAAGAAAGAAAAGAAAGATAGAAAGAACAATGTTCCGCAACAAAGAGCGGCGGAAGGAGTGGGAACGGAAATGGCAAGAGAAGGAGGAAAGAAGGAGATAACAGAACCGAAGAAGAAGCAAAAAAAGAAAGGAAGAGAGAAAGAGACTCTTCAGGAAATAGATAAAGGAACATCAGAAGCAAGAAGGAAAGTTGCAAAACAAGAAGGGGGAAAAGGAAGAGAACACAATAAAGCAAGAAAATGCGCACTAAAACAAACGAATACATATACATAATAGCAGATAGATGACATCAACGCCCTGCAACACAATTAGCAAAAAGAAAGGGACAAACAGCCAGGCCTTCTGGGACAGCGCCGGCCAGAACAGGGCCGGGAGAAACAAGAAAAGCGAAAAACCAGGACACATCAAATCACAAAACCGCGGCATTGCGCGGGCCCAACCTTAAGCTTTGAAATGGCACCTGTTTGCGCAAATCATGGAAATGACGCGCGCTCACCTTCGCTGTTCCACAGCTCCTCCAATTGCATGTTGGCGCTAACCAAGTACGGCCACGACGAGGTGCTGGGACTCAAGTGTTGTTCGGCCTTTCGACGCAGAGCGGAGCCATACGCGCGGTGGCTTGAAGTTGTTGCTTGGCTGGCCTTCTGGCAAGGAGCCGTTGGCCGGATTCTTGGAGCGGGCTTAGAGCCCCACCTGCAAGTAAACCAGGCGCATATAGATAGCTGAACGCGCGTCAAACACTTATTGCTTACCCAGCTGGACCAAGCTTCTACAATGGACACACACACACAAATGCCAACTGCGCATTGCATGTGCGCCGCTGGAGCTGCAAGCTTTGCTCGCACTGATTTCGCCACCCTCGCCCCCTTCTGGGGCCCCTCGCCTCATCGACCGCCACATTTGCAGACAATGGAAGGTCAGGGTTTGATGCCTACCGCATCGGGATCGAGGACGGGTATTTGGTTCCGCTGTATGGCCTAGGCGCCTCACGCGCGGACATCATAATGTCGTTGGTACAGGCTGAGCGACGCCTCACGGACTTCAATACTGAAGATCCGAGTTTCGACGCTTCCACTGTTCTTGATTGGAATATCGACTCTTTGCGGGCAAGTGGTGGATCCATCACGGCCCCAATTGAGTATGCTGAGGCATACATTTATGTCGAAGACAATAAGGTTGACATGGTCCCCGCTTCGCGGCGCGACGGCCAATGCGCCATTGTCTTTGCTGACCCGCCGGTTGGGAAGCACCACAGGCGGGCAGCCACTCCTAGGGGAGACCAACGGTCTGCTACCCCGCGACCTGAATCCAGGTCAAAGGGTGATCAGCAAAAGGGCAAAGCCCCTGCACAATCCTGGCCCAAGGGCGGAGGTCACAAGGGTGACCAGTTCCCAGGAAAGGGTCACAAAGGTGATCAGTACAAAGGCAAGGGTGGCCAATACGGCTACCAACAAGGGCAGTTCGGTCGTGGCGGATCCGCCAGATCGAGAACTCCCACTGGCGGGTATCAGCCTGATGCTCGCGGGTCGGGATACAAGGGTGCTCAGGCAGCCCCTTTCCCGTTCCCAAGCCCGATGTACCCCGCTTTCCCAATGGGAGGGTACATGCAACAGCCAATGGCTGGCATGATGCCGCAAATGTGGCCTGGCACAATGCAGCAGGGTTGGCAGCCGCACATGCAGGGTGATCCACGCGAGTTCGAGAATCCGAACTCGCCGCATACCCCTACCTGGGGTGCGGATGATGAGTTGGCCGAGACCGTGCCTCCTCCTCCTGGGGATTGGAACCTCAACAAGGGGAGGGGACGGCACGGCGGCGGACGACATCGGTAATACCTGGTGTCCGTCTGCATCTTTTGCGTAGCGGCGCCAACGCGCGCGTGCTTTCATTCCGAAATTCACATAATGGACAATGCTCCCTGTAGTATTTCTATGTTTGGGCTATTCGCCATTCCAGAATTCAACTGCATGCGCAGCTGTGCGCTATTCGCGCTGGCAGGGATTACCTGTCAGGTGTGCGTCGCCGCAGCAAGGCAGTTACCCTCGCCGGTGTCTACGGCCGCTGGTTGTCAGCATCGTCCAGCACCGCTGCTGCTGCTGGAGATGGAACTCATCAAGGTGCTGCGGTGAGGACCACGGATGCGCTGCACCGCTGCCGGTGAAGTCCTACTCGGACCTGAACCGCTGATTGCAGCTGGTGGTGTTCCCACTGAAGGTCTTTGTGTGATCGCGCGCCTAGACGGTGCTATTTTAAAGACCAAGGTCTTGTGGTCAAAGCACCATGTTTCAACCAGTAGGCCAATGCGCCTAAATCATGAATTCAGGATATAAATCCACTCGAACCTTACGGTTCGATGTGGTTGCATTGCAAACGTAATTTTATTTCATGCCTGCCATTCTGGAGTTGAATCTTTGTTTCTGTTTCTTTTTGCTTTCTCTTGTTTGATTTGGCTACCGGCGCGAATCCGCCCCATACCCGTAATTCGGGGTGGTGGCGGGATCCGGGCACCAATGAGTGCCCGGGTATGGGGTCGCGAACCCTGGTAGCCTAATCGGCTTTGTTGTTCTTGTTTATTGCATTTCAACTTCAACATGGCCAATGCGCCTTTCCAAATTCACTCCATCTCTTTGTACAGTCGAGGGGGGTGTTTTTGGGGGCATGTAGTTTTATCATAGCATGTTTCCATGCCACGGCCAATGCGCCGTCTGGCTCAAGCTTTTGCAAGCGGCAACTGACGTTTGCCATTTCGTCGCCAGCGCCAACGGCGCGGACACCATCTCGCACACGGAAAAGGTGCGGGCCGGCAGCGCCGCGGTTGGCCTCCTGGTGGAGGTGGGTCATTCGTTTGGTTGGTTTGTTGCATCTGGTTTGCTTTGCTCGCTCGCTGCGCTTCGCTTTGCTTGCTTGCTTGGTTTGGTGCTGTTGCTCGTGCGCTTGCTGCGCTGCTTGCCCTTGCTGGGTTCTTTCTTCTGTTTGTTAAACTGGCACCCCTTTTGGTTCGTGTTTGTGCCGGCCGAGGGCAACCGCTTTGCCCTTGGGACCGGGGGGATAAGGTGGTCTCTTCTTGTTGGTGGGTTAGGGCCTGTTTTATCCATCCCGAAACTCTGTTTCAAACCCTTTCGCACAAACAAAGCGAAGTCACTTCTTTCTTTTCAAACAAACCGCTCGCTGGGAAAGACTTCTCGGCTCGGACACGTGAGCCTGCGGATCGGATCGACATGCAGCGCACCAAAGCGCACATCGACACGTCAGAGAAAGAAAACTTAAGAGAGAAAGCCAAATATATATGTATATATATAATATACAAACATAAAGCAAAAAAAAGAAACGAAACTCGGAGAAGCGAAGAAGAGATTAAAAGAAAACATCGGAAAGAACAAAGAGGCAACAAAAACGCAACGTTTGGCAACTTGGCATCTTACAGTGAAGCATCAGCACAGGTCTTCAGGTGTTTGACCTGCATTCGCATTGCAATGTTTGTTCGGTGCTTTTGGCACGATGAAAAAGAAGAGAGGGAGAGGAACAAACACGTTCCTCGCCACTTCGCAATGTCAAGTAGCCCGCAGTTGCTGGGCCATGGTCAGACATGGCTTTCACAGAGGAGATTGCGTCGTTTGTTCAGTCCCTTGTGACAATTTGTACCATCAAGGACAGTGGGCCAGACACAGCCTCGACCACAGCTTGCTTGCGCGATCAGTTTCAGGCAATGTTTGTTGGACGTTTTTTTCTTGCTTGCAAGGCAGATGGCAACGGCACGCGCTGGAGGAGCACTGTCTCGTGCTGGCACTCAAAGTCAGCCTGACGGTGCAGCGCTTCCAGGAGATCGCTGAGAGACACCTTTAGAGCGCTGAGCGTCGCTGCCCGAGCGAGTGAGACGAGTGAGATGAGCCAGCCGCGAGAATTGAGCTTAGGATTGGGACGGGTTCGACCGATTCGACGGAGAGTTCCGGGGTGCAGTCAGTAGCGCGCGGCAAGCAGTCGTCAGTTCCCAAGTCTTTCAGTTTTGCACGAAACGAGTGCGGCGTGTGTTTGAAATGCGAGGAGCAGCATCGCACCTTAATCTCCCAGGCTCTGCGCTTTTGACTCGGGCTTTCCAATTCCCTGGCCTCAGGCCTCGCGGATTGGAGGCAGATTGGTTTTGCATTTTTGCCGCTTTGCCTGTCGGAATCACATAGGCGAGCTGGGCGTGGCCGCTGTGAAACTGGTGGAGGAGGCAGCAGGCCGAGGCACGGAAATTTGAAATGCTGAGATTGAAATCAAGTTGCATCATTTTGCATCATTTCATTCCGAGGCACAGCCTCCAGCCCGACAGCCGCGTACTTCTGCGTCGGCTCACGCGCTGATGTGCGCATGGGCTCGTGCGCCCGCCAGGAGCACCAGTCACACCCGCCCGGAGGCCCCGGAGGTTTCGGAGGCCCCGGAGGCGGAGGCCCCAGCCCCAGAGGCTTCTCAGAGGCCCAAGGCCCCTTGAAAAAACCCAGGCTCCCAGTCGACTTAAAAGCGTGAGGCGAGGCGCCCGAGGCCGAAGTGGCCGAGGCCGAGGTGCCCACGGATCTTTGGGAAGAGGCAAGGCCGTTCGCTCGCGCTGAAAGCGGATCTGTGGATTGGTTCCTTCAAAGATCCTCAAAGCGGCCATCCTGGGCGGGCGACGTATGGTGTAAGCGGCGGATCCGTGCGCATCCACAAGAAATGATGTGCAAGGCCATGGCTCAGCGAAGGCAAAAAGGAAGCGTTGGCGCTTGCAGGGTGTGTCGGGCTTCGACGGAAATGCTGCGTTCGCGAGACGCATGCGCAACGCATCGCATGACCGATGAAATTGAAATTTGAGAGCATCGATGCAAAGAGTTGTAAAAACACCTTAAGCAAGCTTGGTTCTTTCAGCAAATGCAGGGCGCGGTTCAGAAACAGCAGCAACTTCCCGGCGCCGGGCGCGGAAAAACTGAGAAATCTAGCTTCACCCGGATAGAGCTATTTGTCCAATTCCAGAAAGTCGGGTAAGAGGACCTCCTTAAAGCCTAAACCCTTTGCGCAGGCGCAAGTTGACAAAAATTGACAAGGAACGGAGGTTGCAGCACTCCAAGTGCCGCGTGGAGATTGGAAGGCACGAAAGCGCGACGTCGCTCAATGACTTGCTGCAATTGGCTGCGGCTTGCCCCGATGTACTCAGCGCGCAGTGGCTGGGGCAATTCCGGCTTTGTAACGCCAAGAACTCCGGAGGTAGGACTTTACCAGGTAAGAGTTAATTTGCTCTTCTAACATGCATTTCCACAGTACAGCTATTCCCATTCTATTATTTGGACATCGTACGACTCATCTGATCCTCAAGGACGCGCTTCGTCTACAGCTGAGTCTCTTGACAGCGCGATGCCTTGTCTGTCTATAGCTACGTTCCCTCACTTCCGTGGTGCGCAAGGAAACAGTTCTTTCGGCTCACTTTGCAAAACCACCTGTACCAGCATTGATGCCATGCGTAAGGGCTGGGAGGCGGAAGTGGCAGTAATTTGGCAGTATGCCGTGCGGTGCCAACTGAAGAACATTGGGATGATGCAAGGGATGAATGTTATGAGCTTTGGCAGAGCGAAGTGAAGGAGCGCAGTTGAAGGGAAAGACTTAGAACTCGGTCCGTCCAGCTTGGGGCTAGGGACGCTCGCGATCGATGATGGCCCAGAAGTTGATAACGAAGCCGTTCCACATGGGCGCTCACGTGTGTTGTTTTCCATGGGGCTCTGGCAAAGGATTGCTCCCAGTCACCAGATGGTTTGCCCCTCCCTGCTCTTCCCACTTGTCCCGTGACAGCAACAGAAACTAGTCTGCGTTTGCTGGCAATTGTGGTTCAAGTGAAACAGACGTTCCACCATGACATAGCCGCGCGCGCTAATCTCTCACGCTGGCCATGCGAAATGCACTTTGTCTTCAGGCCACATGTTGACGCGGCTTTGTCCAAGGAAAAATGATGCGTGTGCTCTGGCACATGTATTTTAACCATCACTGCGGCACACTGCGGTCGAGATAAGCAAAGTGACTGACAAGGAAGTTGCTACCGCGGCTAAGAACGCTCACAATTTCTTGGGGTGTGTGCTCTTTTCACATCTTCTCTGATGCCCTGTCCACACATGCAAAACGCGCTGAAGCTATTGACAACACCACTCACAATCAATGAGAAAGTCCTGAAGCCATTGACAACACCATTGATAATCAATTCTTTGACGCTTCGTTCACACATGCAGAAATAATATCACCATCCCACAAAAAATAGAATAGTGGGGCGTGTGGGGTAGGGAATTTCAGGTTTAGGGTTTCAGGGTTCAAGGTTGAAATTAAACAGGCATATAAGATTGTCCGTTTTCAACATGGGGTTTGTAGGGATTTCTCATGGGACATCAATTGATACTGTTTACACTGTTTTTAATTTATTTATTTTTCCGTGGAGAGAGGTATGCTGTGGGCCCTAGTGGTATCCATTTGAAATGGTGCTATTTTTGCAGACGGCAAACAGGTTGCTTCAAGGCACATCAACTGACTCAACGCGAATCCGCACCTCAACAACTCCAAACATGTTAAAGAGTAAAGCCTTGATGTGATCATATTTGTAGGGTATAGGATAAATTGTATTTTAGGTACAAAGTTCAGAAAATGGGCAACACAAACATTCAAGCAACATACAACACAGTGTTATACCATTAGTCAATCAAAAGTTGAAACTGACCCCAATCTATTGAGTGAAGTTATATCTCAATTGAAAAATACCGCTTAAAAGAAAATTGATCATAACGATCTATTATAATTAATCAACACATTCTCATATACTTGGTTTTCTGTGCAAAGACATGATTAACAAAGATTTCAAATACTAATACCTCAAGTGATATTGATATGTCCATAGACAATTTATATCAAGATATTGAAAAACTTAAATTAAACCTAATTAATAAGAAAGAAGCGACCATGCTTTTGCTCAAGAAGAAACACAAGGTGCTTTAGACAGTACGTTACAAATGTGTTTCAACATGTCTTTGGTCAAGAACTATATTCTCGCGTTGAAAAATAAACTCAGGTGATATCCCAACAGCACGCCGTGCTCTTTTGGTGCTCGCACCACCCCGCAGCCTTCCCAGAACCTCGTGGAGCCCTCGTGGAACCCTGGTGGAACCCTTGGTGGAACCCTCGTGGAACCTTACCTCAGGAACGCCCCGGACCACCCCGGAGCCTATCTGGGCTGAGACCCCAAAGCTTTCAGCTGTTGGGGTAAAAAAGCTTCTCACTTACTATATTCTATATTATTTAAAAAAAAAAAAAAAAAAAAAAAAAAAAAAAAAACGTAATAAGCCAGGCGATATCCCCAACAGCACCACACCCTCCCAAAATCCTCGCGGAACGCCCCGGAATTCACTCACCGCCGGTGTTGCTGAGGATGCTGCCTTGCAACTTTAAAAAAGCAAAGCGCGCAATCGCGCCCTGGTCGGGGCCCGACGGCCCGATCGGGGCCCGACGGTGCAATCGGAGCCCGATCGGGGCCCGACGGTGCAATCGGGGCCCGATCGGGGCCCAACGGTGCAATCGGGGCCCGATCGGGGCCCGACGGTGCAATCGGAGCCCGATCGGGGCCCGACGGTGCAATCGGGGCCCGATCGGGGCCCGACGGTGCAATCAGGGCCCGATCGGGGCGCGATGGTCCCGCGGCGCAGCCCCAGCATATTATAACTCAACGCAGGTTTTCCTGTATCCAGCAAAACTTGGCGATGCCAGCTTGGTACAGTTGACGGGGCCCAACTGAGTCGGGCCCCGATTGGGACGCGAATGCGCAATCGGGGCCGATCGGGCCCCGACGGTGCAATCGGGCCCCGACGGTGCAATCGGGCCCCGATGAGTCCCGCAGGAACGTCTGCGTTGCCTGAGCAAGTGAGCAAGTGACAAAACAGTGAACGTTTGCTGAAACCATTGATTTCGGTTTTGCTTAGTGTTCCGCCCATGAGACAAGTGATCTTCTGAGCCCTCAATTTACTGCTCCATGGCTTTTCAGACGGCGGGCGCACGACACACTGCTTCCCTCCAGGGCAAACCACGGAACCTTGCAGAACTTTTCTGGAACCCTCGAGGAACCTTGTGGAGCCTTGTGGAACCCTTGTGGAATTTTTGCGGACCTCAGGGCCACCCCGGACCGTCCCACAGCCCTCGCAGAACCTCGCAGAACCTCGTGGAACTGTTGAAACTTTCATGGAACCTTACCTCAAACCACCCCGGACCACCCCGCAGCCCTCGCGAACCTCGTGGGACCCTGGAACCTTCATGGAACCTTACCTTGCAGAACCTGTGGAACCCTGGTCGAACCCTGGTGGAACCCTTGTGGAACCCTGGTGGAACCCTCGTGGAACCTTACCTCAACCACGGACCACCCGGTGGAATCCCTGGTGGAAACTTGGTGGAACCGTGGTGGAACCGTGGTGGAACCCTGGTGGAACCTTGGTGGAAATTCCGTGTTACAAACCACCCCCGAACCACCCCGCAGCCCTCGCAGATGGTGGAACCCTGGTGGAACCCTCGTGGAACCTTACCTCAGGGCCGCCCCGGACCACCCCGGAGCCTATCTGGGCTGAGACCCCAAAGCTTTCAGCTGTTGGGGAAAATATGTTTTTATTTTTGTTTGTTTTTTTTAAAAAAAACATCATGGTGCAGGTCTTGCTGGGACAATTATAGCTCAGGACCTTGATGCGAAAGGGTATATAATAAATTTATTTGCTGATGATGATATATATGTTCACACAAAAAACATAGATGACAAAACGCTTCTCAAAATTGAATTACACAAAAAATATCACCTTCACAATTTGACCTTTTAGTTATAGCATTACCAACATCAGCTAACTCAACCAAAGATTTGGAGAAATTTGTCAAACGAATAAAGCTAATGCTACCTCTGAAAGATGTTCTTCAAGATGATAGTTTTATGTCACAGCTTAAGCCTGTTTCACTTTATGATTTACTGTCTAGAGACTCGAAACTCTTGACAAGGAATCTAGTGCATACTTTATTACGCAGAAAAGAGTCCTTATTGCAGGGGCAGGGGGAGTATTGGCTCTGAAATTGTTAGGGAATTAATTAAGTATGAAGCTAAGCAGATAATTTTACTCGATCATAGTGAATGTAATTTATGCAACATTTCTGAAGAACGGTCTCTTTATAATATAAGAAGGCAGTGCGTGTTCTGTTTGTGATTTAGAATCATTTCAAAATGTGTTTGGTGATTACTTTCCAGATGTAGTGTTTCATACAACAGCTTACAAACATGTGCCTTTAGTTGAGGAAAATATATCAAAGACCATAAACAAGTAATATTCTGGAAACAAAAAATACTATTGATCTGGCTATTCAAGCTGGTGTTGAATCATTTATTGTTATTTCTACAGATAAGTCAGTCAGACCAGCAAATGTGATTGCTCAACTCTAGACCTTTTCTAGATCTAGTAGTTAACATTACATGTGCATGAGGATTACCATGATGTATAGAAAACTGAGAAAAATCTCGAGAAATCGAAACAAACACATTTTTGCGGAGGACATTACTGGTATACCCTGTCATCTCTCCTAGAGCTTGTGTTTCTCTTGTTTTTTTGTGGTTACCTAGGGCTTCAACAACCTGTAAAAATGTCGTACCCTGACTAAAACATCGTGTTTTTCTCGATTTTCTGAAAACATCGTGTTTTCAGGAAAAACATCGTGTTTTTGATAAAACCCCTTAAAAATGGGCTTCTGAGGCCAAGCGCTCATTTGGAGCAAAGGGTCAAAGGCAAGGGTCGGGAGTGGATTCACACAGGCGTCACCCATTAAGATTTCAACTGAGGGCAACGCTCTATACTGAGTATGCTTCAAATTCTAAGGACCACATTGATGAGCCTGACAGCCAGGGTGTGCAGCTGGCTTCAGTACCTTTCACAGCAACAGGCACCTGAAGACTGGCGCCAGGTCATACCGAACCAGTTTGAAGGGGGTGCTGGAATCCGAAAGCTTGTTTTGGTGCAAAACAAGACCAGGTGACACCTTTTGAGATTGTTTTTATAAATTTTGAGGTTTTTTTTAAGAAAATGGGGCGGGATCCTGGCGGCCAACCGCAGAAACCCGTAGAAAACCCTTAGAAAACCCGTAGAAACCCGTAGAAAGCCCGCAGCCCCAACCGAAAACATCGTGTGTTTGGAAAACATCGTGTTTTCTAACCCGTAGCTAAACCGTGGAGAGCCCGTAGTAAAGCGTGGCAAACCGTGGAAATTCTATTGGTTTTTACGGGTTCAACCACGAATGCGCTAATTCGAGAATGTTGCTGGAAAACAACGAAGTCGTGAGCAAAGGCACGGTCTTTGCTTGAGCTTGCGCGCTGTTCGAAGCCAGCAAGCCCTCATCATGGCATTGCTGCTTGACGAGTGTCATAAAACCGTGGTACTTTTGACTATTTGGGTCCCCGGCCCCCTTCTTTCAGATTGGAGTTGCGAAAGACGAGTGGCGAATGCGAAGCTGATTTCGTTACGAGCGCAAAAGGGGAGGGCGATGGGAGATTCTGAGGTTGAGATGATGCTTTTGAGATCTTTTGAGAACGGATGACGAGTTGAAGGAATGTATAGAAAATGCTTGAAATCGAAAATGCGGTGTTTCCCGAAAACATCGTGTTTTCTCAAAAACATCGTGTTTTTTGTAGGAATGACATTTTCATCGGTTTTTGAGGCTCCTGGTATTTTCGATTTCTCGAAGTTGTTTTTGGTATCAGGTTCTAAGCGGGTAGAACCAAGCATCTCTGGTAGAACTTGTTTTTGTTTTCAATTTCTCGAGGTGTTTTTTTGGTTTGAGGTTGCTAAGCGGGTAAAACCAAGCATCTCTGGTAGAACTGTTTTTTGTTTTCGATTTCTCGACGTGTGTTTTTGGTTTGAGGTTGCTAAGCGGGTAAAACTAAGCATCTCTGGTAGAACTGGTTTTTGTTTTCGATTTCTCGACGTGTTTTTTTGGTTTGAGGTTGCTAAGCGGGTAAAACTAAGCATCTCTGGTAGAACTGGTTTTTGTTTTCTCGATTTCTCGACGTGTTTTTTTGGTTTGAGGTCGCTAAGCGGGTAAAACCAAGCATCTCTGGTAGAACTGGTTTTTGTTTTCGATTTCTCGACGGGTTTTTTTGGTTTGAGGTTGCTAAGCGGGTAAAACCAAGCATCTCTGGTAGAACTGGTTTTTGTTTTCTCGATTTCTCGACGTGTTTTTTTGGTTTGAGGTTGCTAAGCGGGTAAAACCAAGGTAGAACATTTTTGTTTTCTCGATGTCTTGAGGTTGCTACTAAAACCAAGCATCTCTGGTAGAACTGGTTTTTGTTTTCTCGATGTCTCGACGTGTTTTTTGGTTTGAGGTTGCTAAGCGGGTAAAACCAAGCATCTCTGGTAGAACTGGTTTTTGTTTTCTCGATTTCTCGACGTGTTTTTTTGGTTTGAGGTTGCTAAGCGGGTAAAACCAAGCATCTCTGGTAGAACTGGTTTTTGTTTTCGATTTCTCGACGTGTTTTTTTGGTTTGAGGTTGCTAAGCGGGTAAAACCAAGCATCTCTGGTAGAACTGGTTTTTTGTTTTCGATTTCTCGACGTGTTTTTTGGTTTGAGTTGCTAGCCTTTTTAAAAACCAAGCATCTCTGTAGAACTGGTTTTTGTTTTTCGATTTCTCGACGTGTTTTTTGGTTTGAGGTTGCTAAGCGGGTAAACCAAGCATCTCTGGTAGAACTGGTTTTTGTTTTCGATTTCTCGACGTGTTTTTTTGGTTTGAGGTTGCTAAGCGGGTAAAACCAAGCATCTCTGGTAGAACTGGTTTTTGTTTTCTCGATTTCTCGACGTGTTTTTTTGGTTTGAGGTTGCTAAGCGGGTAAAACCAAGCATCTCTGGTAGAACTGGTTTTTGTTTTCTCGATTTCTCGACGTGTTTTTTTCGTTCGATTTCTCGACGTGTTTTTTTGGTTTGAGGTTGCTAAGCGGGTAAAACCAAGCATCTCTGGTAGAACTGGTTTTTGATTTCTCGATTTCTCGACGTGTTTTTTTGGTTTGAGGTTGCTAAGCGGGTAAAACCAAGCATCTCTGGTAGAACTGGTTTTGTTTTTTTTCGCCCCCTCGACGGTTTTTTTTTGTTTGAGGTTGCTAGTCGTGTTAACTGTTTTTGTTTTCGATTCTCGACGTGTTTTTTTGGTTTGAGGTGCTAGCGGTAAAACCAAGCATCTCGGTAGAACTGGTTTTTATTTTCGATTTCTCGACGTGTTTTTGGTTTGAGGTTGCTAAGCGGGTAAAACCAAGCATCTCTGGTAGAATGGTTTTTGTTTCGATTTCTCGACGTGTTTTTTTTGGTTTGAGGTTGCTAAGCGGGTAAAACCAAGCATCTCTGGTAGAACTGGTTTTTGTTTTCGATTTCTCGACGTGTTTTTTTGGTTTGAGGTTGCTAAGCGGGTAAAACCAAGCATCTCTGGTAGAACTGGTTTTTGTTTTCGAAATCTCGACGTGTTTTTTTGGTTTGAGGTTGCTAAGCGGGTAAAACCAAGCATCTCTGGTAGAACTGGTTTTTGTTTTCGATTTCTCGACGTGTTTTTTTGGTTTGAGGTTGCTAAGCGGGTAAAACCAAGCATCTCTGGTAGAACTGGTTTTTGTTTTCGATTTCTCGACGTGTTTTTTGGTTTGAGGTTGCTAAGCGGGTAAAACCAAGCATCTCTGGTAGAACTGGTTTTTGTTTTCTCTCGACGTGTTTTTTTGTTTGAGGTAGCTGGGGAACTGGTTTTTGTTTTCGATTTCTCGACGTGTTTTTTTTGGTTTGAGGTTGCGGTAAAACCAAGCGGTAAACTGGTTTTTGTTTTCGATTTCTCGACGTGTTTTTTTGGTTTGAGGTTGCTAAGCGGGTAAAACCAAGCATCTCTGGTAGAACTGGTTTTTGTTTTCGATTTCTCGACGTGTTTTTTTGGTTTGAGGTTGCTAAGCGGGTAAAACCAAGCATCTCTGGTAGAACTGGTTTTTGTTTTCGATTCTCGACGTGTTTTTTTGGTTTGAGGTTGCTAAGCGGGTAAAACCAAGCATCTCTGGTAGAACTGGTTTTTGTTTTCGATTTCTCGACGTGTTTTTTTGGTTTGAGGTTGCTAAGCGGGTAAAACCAAGCATCTCTGGTAGAACTGGTTTTTGTTTTCGATTTCTCGACGTGTTTTTTTGGTTTGAGGTTGCTAAGCGGGTAAAACCAAGCATCTCTCCCAGAACTGGTTTTTGGCTTTTTGGATTTATCGAGGTTTTTTTGGTTTGGGATTTCAAGATTGCTTGGGTGCAAAAGCCCAGGGCCCAGGACGTACCCTTCTGTTTCAATGAGGCATCTAATGACTGCCTTATTCATGTTTAACCAGCTTTCAACGAGGTCATTCAATGTTTAAAGTTCAGGATGTAGGGTAAACATGAGTAATTCGCCATCTTATCCGGTTCAATATGTTTCACCTCAAAACACAGTGCGAATTATGTAAAAACAACTGATTAAAACTAAGGTTTGCAAAGCAACAACTGTCCGAGCTGCTGCGCAGGCCACACGAAACGCAGCTGGGGAATACTTGTGAAATGAGTGTGAAACGTTCAACCAGCGCGGCGTCCCAAAGTATATTAACGTATACACTCTCCAATTTTGTTCAGAAAGATGATACTGCTTGAGCTGCTCAAATTCGCAGGAGAAGGCGCTTGCAGATGGGCCCCACTTGCCCAAATGCCATCCCAAAGCCCAAGGCTGCCAAACACCAGCCCGGGGTTCGCATATGCGTGCGTGCCGTAAAGGAAGAGTGAGCACGCATTTTGTGTTCAGAATTCTTTGTGACAGTCAAACCGATGTCAAAGAAATGGCTGAAGGAAACGCATCTCGTGGGTGGCACTTGGTGCTCGGTCAGGTGAGCTCCGTGCAAGAGGAGCTGTGCCGTCAACAGGAGCTCCGACGTGGCCGCAGCGCCGCCATCAACGCTCAGGAGACGGGTTGCAGAAGAAAAGTGCCAATAAATGTCGAGTGTTTAAAGAGAAGAAGAGAAGAGAGAGAGGAAAAGAACTACACTTAACTTCGCACAATTCCCAGAATAGACATTTGCGTGGTTAAGCTATCCTACTACCACACAGGCGCCAAAAAGTCAATCTGACTGCACACCGGGCCTCAAGCACGTTGCTGGCTGATGCGGCGGCAAAGAAACTCAATCAACAAATGGATTCAAGGCAGCAGTGACACAGAATCAAGAGCAGCAGCTAAGGCTGCTACTCCAGGCCAGGCAAGCGCTTGCAAGTACACACCATTTGCAGCCCAAAGATCCAACGTCATGGGCAGGCTCTGTCGCGCTGCTTTTTGTCACAGGTCCTGCCACTGTGACGCCTGTCCGTCACAAGCTCTGTCGCAGCTGTTTGTCACAGGCTTTGTCGGCTGGCTGGTTGTGGCGGGTCTCACACAAACCGTCAAACCTGTCGGGGCAAAAGTGAGAATCAAAATGCACGACTCCTGCTCGGTTTTCCCGGCTTTTCTCGCAGTTTCGCAGTCGACCTTCATAAGCGCGCTGAGAGGACGAAGCCTTGCGAGCTTTGAGATCTGAGCTGCCCGTTCCCAAAGCTGCGTCATGGCAAGCCAGTGTGGGAGTTGGAAGTCAGGATGGATTTGCGACTGCAAGTCCAAGAGGCGTGGCTGAAAGACTAGCTGACCAGAGCTCAAACGCACGAAGTCAGGCATTTGAAGGACGCGAGAGTGCAGCAGCCTGTTTGCAAGCCGCAGAGTGGCGAACTCAGAGGCTACAAGCGTCGCGCAACTCACACTTCACATCTCTCTGAACCGTTTCACAGGAGCTCGTTGGAAGCCTTGCAGGATGCGCATCATGAGTTTTTGCTGTCCGCGCCTCGGGGCTTGCGAGCAAGTGAAAATCAACTGAACTTAGTCCCAGAAACGCCAGAAATCTCGGAAGCTGGTAGAGGCCCTTTCCGTTTGTTTCCTTTTTTGCACATTCGTGCGCGTCCTTCCAATTTGTTTTTGTTGTTTGCCTAGTCTTTGCTAACCTGGTGCTCACCGCTTTGTGGAGAATGCAGGCATCTCAAGGCTCAGCCCCAGGCAAGCTAACACGCCCGAATTGGCCCTTTGTGTTCGCTCCAGTTTCTCTTCTCAGTTTGTTTGTCCTTCTCCGCCTCTCTCCCTCGCTCCCCCCTCTTCCCGCCTTTGCTCAATCCCCTCGTTCAGACCATACAACATTGAGGCAACTCCACACACTCAAGTGAGACACAGAGCCCCAAAAAAGTCTGGGGATGCAAATGCACGCTAGGCTCAACCAAAGGGTTGAATGGGGAATTGAAGGCGCAGTTTGCGAGAACTGTGACGAGGGCGAGTGAAAGCGTTGTAGGCCATGCCTCAAAGGGGCGCAGGACGGATATGGTTTTCCTTCCAGAATCCTCAGTTTTCAGCTTTGCGGCCTTGCCTGCCGCTGTTGCTTCCTCCTCTTTCCGAACACGACTCTTGATGTGTTCGCTTCTTTCTCCCGATGTGCTTGTGAAAGTCCCAGTCCTTTTTGTGAGTTCTTGGTTGCTGCAAGTGTTGCATGAAGCGTGTGGATTTCACGCCTTTTTCTCTCTTTTCTTCGGTCCCTGTGCCTTTTCCTTCTCTCTGAGGCGGCGAGCGGACGTGGCCCGGGAGCTGCGCCTCGCGCGCGGCGAGCGCGACAAAGGCGAGGCCCCGCGCGACCCGTCCGCCCGGGGCCGAGCGAGCTTGGAGAATTGGAGAGCTGTAAATTGGTTAACCGTAACTTGTAAACTTAACTAACCGTAACTTGTAACTTGGAGAATTCGAGAAACAAAGTGCTGTAACCGTAAGTGCAAATTGGTTTCAATGCCAACATTGGACAACCGAATTGGTTATCCGGAAAAGGCACATGGTACGGTGAAAAGCTGATGCCGCGATGCCGTGTCGCAAACGTGTGAGTTCAATCACCGAGTCTTGGGCTCGTGATGGGCCAGAAATAGACGCGCTGAAGGCGCGGCGTGAGCCAGATGATTGAAGTGTAATCTGACGAATATAGTCTGCCTGCAAAGGCCCAGGCAAAGCTCTGACGCCGGCTTGCGGTCAGGCTGCAAAGGTGGAACTGGCGGAGCTCCTGGCAGAAGCTGACGAGGCGAGAGCTTCGACGGACGCAATGCCGACGTGCCGAGAAGCTCCGAATCGCCTAGGTCCGGCTACGCTCTCGGCGGGAGAGCGCGCAGCTTGAGCAGGGGAGCTCAGCTCACGTCGAGCCTGATCACTGATCACTCAATGCATATGGCCAAAATTGTGACTGTTTGTGATCGGACATGCAGGGCAAAGCTGACTTTGCATGGAAGGAGACTTGTGCCAGGCACCAACTTGAAGGTGCTCAAGCAGAGCACGCTCGGCTCAGACAGGTCAGAGGGGAATATGTCCGGGGGTCAACATGGTCAACTGATGTTGCCGCTGTCGGTCAGGCTGATTCGCCCATGGAAGGCGAGGCAAATTTGCGGGGACCGTGGAGACGCTTGGCCAGAGCCCTGGCAACACTGAGTTGCACTCAGCTCGGCCAACGCCGAGTCTTTGCCATGAGTTTCCTAAGGCTCGATCCGACGACAATCCGTTTGCGTGAAAACATGTGCGTTGGAGCGCAGGGTAGCGTGTTACGGCGCTGGCGTCCGGACGGGAGGGCGTGGCTTTCATGCACATCTCGTTGTGCTCTTTGCTGTGTAGGTTGCAGGGCAAGGTGGAGGCCAACATATTTTGCACAGGGCTTCCAAAGCCACTCAGGAAAGTGCCGTCCGAGAAACCAGCGCACCAAAGGCTTAGTGGCTGCTTGGGGTGTGGAAACATGCAATGTAGGCAGGTTGCATGTTGAGGAAACTGTATGACAGCTGTCATCTCAAACATGTTGTCATTCCGCATGCGAGGGAGCAGGGCGCACACGCACACAACAAACAGCCACCAACTATTTGCTACAAAATGTGTGTGTGATTGAAATTAGCAGATCGATTCTGGAATGGCTCAAGGACATTTTGGAAAGAAAGCATTACATGCTTGACCTGCACATTTGAACGTCACCTTATCCAACAGCCTCAACCTGTGGTAAAAGCGCGGAACAGTAAGCTTCATCTTGCTCCCTTTGCGACCAGGACACGGACAAGAGGCTATGATTCCAGCCGGGTCGAGAAAATTGATGCGTGAATGCATGAAACACTGCCATGAGGCTAGCCTGTGGGTGACACACATACTGAATGCAATTTGCTGTTTGTTCATAGTTCAGTCATTGAAGCGAACTTTGATATGGCTTGTTATGTAGAATTACCTCTCTCACTCGCACATGCACGCACACATCATAAGTGTTTGAATTTGCCAGCTCTGAAGTTAGTTCAGACATCTCGTCTTTAGACAGCCCTGCTTAGTGCGAGAAAGGATAAGCGTAAACAAAGTCAAAGGCATTTGATACATTTCAACACCAATAACCAAGTAGTGAACCGTTTTGCATCACTGTGTTGCTCTTCCCTTTCCCTGGTCGAACGCCAAATTCATGGATATCCCAGTGTGCTAGCACAGTGGTCATGCCTCAACGGAACTCCGTGCACAGTTGGAACATCCAGGGCAGTGCATCTAGTTGCAACGCGTGGTGTTGGCAAGGCACCGCGGTGCCTCTTGCCTGTTGTAGAGCCAGCCTTTCTGGCCAAAACTGCTCTGGGTTGCGGCTTAATGCCATTCCTGCAAGACTTTGTGGCAATTTGGCAATTTCCTCGATTGAGATGAATGACACATCATATGTATGTATACATATGTATACAGCTGTATACGCATATATGTATATATATATATGTCTATATTTACACACATATGTGATGGGCTTGCGAACCATGAGGGAAACATGCCGGCGCAATCGGCAACGACGGGTTGAACAAGCTACCTCACAAAGTGCCCTGATTTCACCTGAACTTATGAACGAAGAACGTTTGCGGGTTCATATGTCATGCTCACTAGCTATTTTATTCGATGTTGGGATGGAAGCTTTCGAACATCCCTGCTCACCTGCTTCAGTGTTCTGTTTGGTTCAGATATGCCCCAAGAATCGCCGCCTTGTCAGCCACGGGACGACTCCAACGGCCAAGATTCGAATCCTGCAAGGATGTCTCCGATGTCCAATTTGTCAACCTGAAACGGTTTGTCCACCTGAAACGGTGCCTGCTATGTGGCAAATAAGGGAAGTTGCAACTAAAGCGAATCGTTACTTTTTGTTGAACCTTTGGACTTTGCCTTTTGGGCCAAGTTTCCAGGCTTCAGGTTTTTGCGAAAACCCTATGCAAATTCAAGCCTGCACGGGCCACGCTGAATGTTTGCTATTTGCTGCATTTTGCGATAGCAAAGGAAATGTGTGGCATTGCGCGCACTGAGCAAATTGACAAACGAAAATGAGGGCACTCTCTAAAATGGCTCACTTGGGTGTGCTTTCTTGGATGGCAAGGTAATGCACTGGGAATCGCAGAAGAAAACAGCAAGTTTTCTCCGCGCAGATGTGATGATCCCCGAAAATATAGCCTCCCTTCAACAATCAGATTGTGTTTTTTCAGTGAGCACTGCTTTGAATGTACGCCACCGTGCGTCCACTTCCACAGGTGTCAAAAGGAAGAACAATGGTTTTTGCTTCTTGAGTTGGCGGCCTTAGAGACCAATTTCTGGCAATGCTGCGCTATGTTTTTCACAGCACCTCTTTTTGCAAGCACAAACTGGGTTGGATGAGCTGTATCAAATGCTATTGCAATTTGCAGCGTGGCCTAGTACATTGTTGTGACAAGATCCGTCATTTTGGTTGCCCTTCAGCCCTTTGCTGCTAGGCCAAGAGATATTCAACCAATCCGTTCTGATGTTGCATCAGACCTTGTTTTTTGAGGTCTTTTCATCAGGTCCTTGCGGAAGAGAAGAGCCTTCCGAAACTCGGGACCCCAAAAACACCGGCCTTTTCGGGCAAAGCCTTCGTGAGGTCCTAGGGAATGGTAAAACCGATCGCATGTTCGTCAAGAAAAGTCAACGCTGAACGCTTGGCATCGACACGATCCCGGTTCAGCATGAGTAAGGCCTGGTACACCGGGGTGAGCAGCGGTCAACTGGCGGGGGCCTGCACACCTACCCGGAAGCGGAATTTCACGCGCCCGTGATGTGTACCGCAAGGGGGACCTCACTGCGTGTAAAATGCGGACTGCAGACGCAGAGAAGCTTTCAACAGGGTGTCACAAACATGCAGCTCCATTCGCCGCTGTGCGAAACGGGCTTGGTGTCATCCAATGCCACGTGCAAGCGTACCTGAGCAAGCAAAAACATGCTCTGCTTTGGAGCCAGGAACTATCAACCTTGTTTAAGGCTTCCACCCCGTAAAAAAGGTGACATAGCTAAGGTTTTTCTAAACAAGGTTTTTTTGAAGCCCTGGGCGGAAGGGAGTGCAAGGAGTGAAAAGAGGCGAAGGACCAATCCGGTCCGGATGACGCCTAGAGGAGGCGTGTACCACACATGAGAAGTGCCCCCGCTACAAGAGTGGGCGGCCGGTGTGCAGTGTCTCAAGCGCTGCAGCGGGTAAGAATTTCGGTTGAGTTCACTCATATCTGCATGAAGCATGAATTGTACATGATGGTATTATATGGTATTCAATTGCATTCAGGCTCTATTGCCACAGGAGAAGCGCTACCGTCCGCTCGATCTTAGAGGAACATAATTTTGAACAATTCTTGCGAAACAATCGAAGAGTAACAGCGATGCCGTGACAAGCTCTGCCGTGGATAAGCATGGTTGACATCAACGGCTTGCCTGAAACTCTCAGACTGCGACATACTGCAACGACATTAAACACGACCTAATGTCAAGACTTCCGCCATTAACCGTGCATCCTTGGAAGCGGTCTTGCGGGCGCGATGCACCTGGGCAACTGACCAGGAAATGTCCAGTACAGTTGCGGGTAGCACAGATGGCCAAGGAACAGCCCACGGAGCTGCTAGTTCACGCACCTAAACCAAAGTGCAAACACAACATGCAACTTTGTTTTGTGAAGTGCGGTCGGGGTTTGGTATCAACGAGGCAGGAGTGTCCCGATTTGCTCGAGGCATCCTCCAGATCCCGCTGGAGTGGGAGAATAAGGGACAGCTGCTCTTTGTTCGGGTTGAAGACAAGGTACAGCAACACCAAGAACAAACACTGATCATTGTCACAGCAGATGGCTAAAAAGCTGTTGACTTCTGAGCTGGCAAACGAAGATGTAGACGCGCCAGGGCAAAGCCGATCCGGTAGACAAGGCAAGCGGCAATGTCCGAATCGGAACACATGAAGGAGCAGTGGCAACGTGTGATTCGACTTCATCGCATAGAGCGACTGACAGCTTTGAAAAAGAAAAGTTGCAAGGCGCAAGTGTATTGCAAGGTGCCGTTGCGATAAGGGCCTGGGTTGATCCCCGAGACCTGCTTGCCCTAGTGGCATTTTGCATATCCGCAGCAGGGAGTCTTGGCTAGGAGAGTGTGTCCCCCACTTCCATAAACCTATGGTGCCCTCTACCCACCCGAAAGCGATCAAACTACCCATCATTTGAGCCAGGCTCACACCAACCCCAACAAGAGCCTCAAGAAAGCCGTCAGCATGCCTTGCCTGATTGGAAGCAACCTGTTGTGCGTGCGTATGCACAATAATTTTGGCGTCACATGTGAACAAATTCACATGGGAAGCTGCGGTGCAGCGTAGCAGGCGCAGAGCGTTCTCTTTGTGGGAAGGGGAGCATTCAGATGCACATGCTTCATTGGCGTTTGGCCAGGCAGGTTTCCATGTCGAGGCACCTTGCCTGTGCTCAAACTCTCGATGGGCGGCGCCATTTTGCTTAGGCCCCTGCGCACTGCAGTGAAGAGTGCTCCGAGCCCCCGGCGATGCCAGGCTGGTGCGCATTTGCCATGACAGGCTTGACCGCGACATCTGTGCGGGCCAAAATGCATTGAATGATATTGAATGTGGTGAAAATGCATGCTGCATTGTTTGTCACTCAAAGAAAGAGCACATGCAGCACATGTATGTCCCGATTGAGAGCTTTAAAGCAAAAACCCAGTTGTGTACCGCATGCGCAGCACAAACCAACGCTTGCAGCGGAGACCTATCACCGATGATACACACGCGTGAAGATCAGCAACGGAACCAACATGCACCTGGCCAGTGAACAGAGCGGAGCTTAGCCATGTTCTTGTGAGTTCATTGAAGGAACCGCGACACAGGCATGCCGAGCAGGTCTAGTTCTCAGAGCCATACGGCCATACGGCCATACTGAAATTGGACACCAGAGCATCCGTACAAGGCCCGAAGTTGACGTGGCGACCTTGGGGGTTGCCGAGCAGCTGGCAAAGGCGTAACCCTGCGGGCCGCGACTGCTCAGGTGCCCTCGTTGGATGAGATTTTGACTCGGCTGGACAAGGCGCTGAGCGATTGCACGCACTCCTTGCTGTTTCTTGCATTGCCTTGCATCGTGCGTGAGACGCGGAAGGCACTTGGAACGAGCACAATCTTGTTGTTTTTTGCATCATTCTTGTTGGCCATACACGGTCCTCTGCAATGGGCACATTACTGTTTTGGACGACTGGACGAGGGCCCTAGTCTGTTTGGTTCGAGCCGAAGGAGTCTCAGACGTTGGCTCCCGAGGACACCTGGACCAATGGAATGCCAGTAGCGATCAATCTGCCTGGCCCAAGTCCTGAATTGGGACAGATGGATCGTGTCCAGGAGAGAGAATGTACAAGCGCAGGGTCACGCCGCAGCGAGGTGTGAGTGGCACGGCACGCCTTGCAGAGCGTTGCGATTGGCAGGCCTTTGAAAGCATACCAAACAAGGCTTTGCGAGAGGAGCTTTTTTGGAGATGGGATTTTTAAGCTGGCCCTTTGAGTTTTGCAGGACGCGCGACTCATCTCCAGGCAGAAACCCAGGACCGCGCAAGGAAGGGCGCCCGTGGACTGTCTTCTTTTCGGTTTCGGAAGGCGAGACGTCCAAAAGCCCACCCACTGGAACTTCAGCTCGCTCCCTGGCATTTCGTTCGCACCCAGCTGACACGTTTCGTTTCTTGTGTGAAGGCTTCAACGTGAACCGCGAGGTGAGGCATTGAGTCCCGTGAGTATCATGTCCCCGGATCCGCAGGTGGTGGGAGCTGAGTTGCTGGAGATCGGAGAGGCGATGAGTTGCTTTGGTTCATGTCATGTCTGTGACACATGAATCAGGATGGACAGCCACAAGCTCCAGCGCAGGATGCCAAAACGTTGCCACGCACAGGCGGACACCGGAAACCGGAAGCCGAGCTCGGGCACGGAAGCCGACGGCCCCGCTGCCCAGGCCGGGGCCGGGCCGAACCGCTGCCCGGGCTGCCGAGCCTCACGGCCGCGAGGACTCGAATCGTCGAACATCGTCGAACATCGAGCATCGAGCATCGTCGAGTCAGAATGAGATTCAGAATGATTCAGAATGATTCAGAATGATTCAGAATTCAGATCCCTTAGGACAGAGCCTGGCCTGGCCAAGTGCGCCAACGCTTGCCGAGCCTCAGCGTCCAGCCCTAAAGCCAAGGTCGCGGCCCATTCCCTGCCACAACGAGTGGGTGGCAGGCACTGCAAGACGGCAAGACATAGCAAGACGTAGCAAGAGATGGCAAGAGATAGCAGGACGGCAGGGGATTGCAGTAAGGCACAGCAAGGCATAGGGCGAGTGCCAGGCTTGCACAAGATGGCAGAGGCACAGAGGCCCATGCAAGTGTCCATTGCCATGCAAACTGTGTTGTGTCACCGTACCTTCGAAAGCGTGGCATAACTGCTGCGAGTGCTCAAGCTCGTCCCCCTTTGCTGTGAGAGAAGGCCTTTCTCGTTCACCAAGCATTCAGGGTGTGTGTGTGTGTTTTGAGTTGTTTCGTGGCTTTAGCGGGAAACAAAAGGAAAGTCAACATGTTGGTGGTTCCCTGGAAAAAGACACCCATATTTCGTCAGGTCATGGGCTGCGGAAGCAGCAAAGTGGATGACCGCCTAGCGTTCCTGACAAAAGCCGTTTGGTTGCAAATTGCAATCCGAAAGAGTCTCTGAGACAGTCGGGATATGTCGGGATAGTCTGGTTCGTGTGTTTGGTGGAATTCGTCAAGGTCACGCGAGCGAGCCACTAGACGTTACGCATGCACTTTAGCGACGTTGACAACTTTTTCGGGGATCCGACAATCCCTCCTATTGCCGCTTGAGGTAGAACTCTTCACCCGTTTGCCTCAGGACAGGGCTCAAGAAAAATACAAGTGCCGCATGGGTGAATCCAGGACGAGCTGCCGGCATTGGCAAAGGCAGCTGAAGAAGCATCGTTTGCCAAAGGGAGCGTCATCATCAAGCAAAAAGATGAGGGCCGCTTGGCTGACGTGTGTTTGGAAAGCGCGGCATGCAAGATCATGCAAGACATGATTGCCTCATTAGGCCACGATTTTTTTGTCATCAAGCGGGGGACGGCAGGCCAGGTGAGCAGTTCGAAGTTCGCACTTTGCTTCGCTGTGCATCGGTTTGCCAGGTGTGGACATCAACGACCAGAGAGTTGCCACGCTGAAGGCTGGCTTCAGCAGCTCCAGCATGAGTCACATGAGTCTTTACCAGAGTCACAACCCGTTCGGAACAGATTGCAGTTCCCCCTTTAGCCCGGCAAAGTCTTGCACACCAATGCTCCTCTTTCATGACATCCAGAATGACTGAGCGTTGTAATACATATAATAACATTTCTTTGTTTTGCGGCGGACTCGAACGGCGCTACGCAGACTTTATAGAATTGGTCGATCCTGTATGTTGTGTGTCAATGTGCTTTACGGTAAGACCAGGTTTTCCTGCTTTGAGAGCAGTGTTCTTCTCAATGGGACAAAATGCCTAGCTTTCTTTTGCAGGGTCCACGTGAGGAACCCATACAGGCCACCGCTGGTGCCATGAAAGCGGACTCGCGACCCTCTGCTCTTGAGCGTTGGCTTCTGCAACGACAGAATGTGTCGTTATTTTGGCGGACTCTCGTAATTTGCGTGATACACAGCAGAAAACACGCTCTCTCTCTCTCTCTCATTTTTCCTTTCGACCCTCATACTTGGTCAAGGCAAGTGAAATTTGAACGGATTACCCGCTCCAGGCGGGTGACTACTTTGGTGAGAATGCACTCCTACGAGATGAACCACGAACTGCCACAATCACAGCAACCACAGATGTCAAGGCTTTGTTTCTTTGACAGAATTAGCTTGACACATGTCTAGTTGGAAGCAAATATGTTTTTCCAACGCTTCAGCAAATGCGCTCCGGATCAGGAGAATCACCAGGGATGCTTTCGTGAAACTGAACCTCCACACCAAGCTGGAATTTGGTAAGCGAGGCCCATCTTTGCACCTGTTCAAAGCTCGCTTTCGGCTTCCGCCATGGCCCTTTGCAAGGCGCTGTTGGTGGTGGTGCTGCTGCGACTGCAGAGATCAAAGCTCCCAGCCCAAAGACACCGGCCGAGACACGGC
Organism: Effrenium voratum; assembly: GCA_963377175.1. NCBI lineage: Eukaryota > Dinophyceae > Suessiales > Symbiodiniaceae > Effrenium > Effrenium voratum. The sequence goes on along the minus strand of CAUJNA010000174.1, from coordinate 102,017 downwards.
TTCAGTGCTTCAGGAATCCTTTTTTAGCTTCTGGATGTTTGCATCCTTTGAACCCTTTGAACCGTTTGAACCGTTTGAATCGTTTGAATCGCTTGAGCCTAGATTGTTTCTTTTGACTTCGAGTGTTTGAGTCGTACGGCTGACAGCTCATTGACCTTATGTTCGCTCAGGAGAAGCAACTGATCGTGCCTTATTTGTACTATGCGCTGCTTGTTCTGACTGCTCTCTGGCCTTGTTGTAGCTAAGGCGACAGCTTTGAAAAACAATGCCAATTTGAACACAATTGCTACCTTGGATGATGACAAGAGCCACGGCCGAAGAGAGAATGTGCTTGTCTCTGTCTCTATCTTTCTTTGTTGCCCTTTGCCTTTGCCATGCACCGCTCGCAGGGTGAACGCCATTGTTGACGTCATGTGGAAAGAGGAGGTCCCGAACGGGAAAGCGGTGATCCAGCAAGGTGACTTGCAGGTGGGAGAGTTTCGGATGGAAGTTGAGTTGAAGCGCTGACGTTAGCTTTCCCAAGGCGGACTACTTCTATGTTGTGCAGTCTGGCAGCTTCAAAGTCTCCAAGGACTCGAGCGCCTCCAGTGCTGAAAAGTGCCTCGGCCTAGCTCACAAAACGTTCCATCAAATCAAATCACGTCACCAATGAAGCTAAAGCCGTCAAGCTGTGATCATTTCACAACTTAAATAAGTGAAAGAGGCGTTGACCAAACCAAGCTCGAAGCCCAAACGGATCAGAGGAATTTTGATTTCCTTGCCTTCTGTTTGCAGACCGGCTTTCCCGATACATCTCTGAACCGGACCCTCCCGCATGCCCTGCGCGCCTGAAATTGAAATGCACTGCATTTCGGCACTCGTTATGCAATGCCCTCAATGCCCTCAATGCCGCCTCGGAACTTGCAGAGGGTCGTAGCGGGTCGTAACGCTCCTTCTGTCTTTTGGTCATCAGATTGAGGGCAGCTGCGGCCCTGGGAGTCATTGAGGCGGGGGCCTTGATCCTTCCATTCCTCGTATCTCTCGGTTCCTGCTTTTGCGCCTCCATTTTCATGATTCTCGAGGCCGGTGGAAGCTTCGGGGAGTTGGCGCTGCTGTACTTTGCCCCTCGAGCTGTCCGGCACCCACTCGCGAGAGCCGAACGGAGCCTGCCGTGTTCTTGGTGCCATGTTGCCATGTTGCCCGTTGCCCGCGCGCTGTTTCACGCTCGTTTCTGCCCATGCCGCCCATGCCGCCCATGCCGCCCATGCCCTGTTCATCATTTTCATCCTTTTCTCCTTCAGGTTTTGCGTTTTGGTTTTCACGAGGCCACGATCACGGCTACTGCTGACGCCGTTGTGTGGGTCACAGCCCGGCAGCAGTTTAAGGACCTCCTGATGAAGGCGGCAAGCTTCACAAGCGCAAATTCATGGCATCACCTTTATGATCCTTGCAGACTCTAAACTGTTTGAAGTTTGAACATACAAATGAGCCACGGACAAAACACACGAAGACCACTTTATCAAGGCGGGGTACGTTTTTGCATAACACATGCCAAAACCATGGAAAACGATAAGGTCTCCCCCAAAAACGATAACCCTTAGCTAACACACGGCTCTTGCGTGGCCACCGTAAAACAAGAAGGCGAGTCGCCACTTTCGAGCTGGAGCTGCCAAGGTGTGCTTCGTAAATACGACACTTGTACTGAGAAGTTGCGATTTTTGAGCTGGAGCTGCGGAAGTGTATTTCGCGTACTTGACTTGTACTACAAAGTTGCGATTTTCGAGATGGAGATGCGGAAGTGTACTTCGCGTACTAGACTTGTACTACACAGTTGCGATTTTCGAGCTGAGCTGCGGAAGTGTACTTCGCGTACTAGGCTTGTACTACAAAGTTGCGATTTTCGAGATGGAGATGCGGAAGTGTACTTCGCGTACTAGACTTGTACTACAAAGTTGCGATTTTCGAGCTGGAGATGCGGAAGTGTACTTCGCGTACTAGGCTTGTGCTACAAAGTTGCGATTTTCGAGCTGGAGCTGCGGAAGTGCACTTCGTGTACTTGACTTGAACTACAAAGCTGCGATTTTCGAGCTGAGCTGCGGAAGTGTACTTCGCGTACTAGGCTTGTACTACAAAGTTGCGATTTTCGAGCTGGAGATGCGGAAGTGTACTTCGCGTACTAGACTTGTACTACAAAGTTGCGATTTTCGAGCTGGAGATGCGGAAGTGTACTTACTAGACTTGTACTACAAAGTTGCGATTTTCGAGCTGGAGCTGCGGAAGTGTACTTCGCGTACTAGACTTGTACTACAAAGTTGCGATTTTCGAGCTGGAGATGCGGAAGTGTACTTCGCGTACTAGACTTGTACTACAAAGTTGCGATTTTCGAGCTGGAGATGCGGAAGTGTACTTCGCGTACTAGACTTGTACTACAAAGTTGCGATTTTCGAGCTGGAGCTGCGGAAGTGTACTTCGCGTACTAGACTTGTACTACACAGTTGCGATTTTCGAGCTGGGCTGCGGAAGTGTACTTCGCGTACTAGACTTGTACTACAAAGCTGCGATTTTCGAGCTGGAGATGCGGAAGTGTAAGCCGCGTGCTGGACTTGTACTACAAAGTTGGGAATTTTGAGCTGGAGTTGCGGAAGTGTACTTCGCGTACTAGACTTGTACTACACAGTTGCGATTTTCGAGCTGGGCTGCGGAAGTGTACTTCGCGTACTAGACTTGTACTACAAAGTTGCGATTTTCGAGCTGGAGATGCGGAAGTGCACTTCGCGTACTAGACTTGTACTACAAAGTTGCGATTTTCGAGCCGGACCTGCCAAAGTTCGAAAACACTGTAAAACGATAAGGTCTCCCCCAAAAACGATAACGTTCAAAAAAGTACTAGGGCCAAGTAAAGTGTTTTGTCCGCTCCTCAAATGTACCTCTGAGTGCTCTCTTTTGTACTCTCTCACTCTCTCCTTCACACGTCGTTGCAACTCGCTCAGGGTTGCCTGAGCTGCGCAGTGCGCTTGAGGCAAACGAGCGGGAAATGCAGGAAAACCTCAAGCATGCAACCGGACCGCACTCGAGTTTCTCACATTTCTCAGTTGTGGCGTGCTTCAAAGCCCTTCTTTGTGCCTTCACTTTGAGGTGAGCAAATGTGACTGCTTTGCGGCATTGAAGGAGCTGAGCCAAGTAATGACACAATCACCACTTGATGTAGGTTGTTGTGGGATGGTCAGGAGAATGAGAAAAAAGAGCTGGCATCTGCGATGTATGAGATGACCTTCAGCAAGGACCTGTTAGACAATGCAACAGACAAAGCATGAGGAGTCTCCATCAACATGTTTGGCGTGGGTGCACTGTAGGTGCAGTAGGTGCAAGGGCAGCAGGTCTAGCAGGTGCAGCAGGGACATATTGCGAAGGACGAGACAGTGTTTGAGCAAGGCGAGAGGGGGACGCAGTTCTACCTCCTCATCGAAGGAGAGGTGAGTGACACAACCTCAGCCGGGAAACAGATCCGTTGCTGCCTCTCCCGGTCCCGGCGTTGCCACGGGAACAGACTGGATTTGCGGATCTTCAAGAATATTCAATGAATATCTCAATGAACGGGATATCTCCCTTTCAAGTTTAAGCGTCCTTGACCAACCCGTAGGCGATAAGCTCAAGCCTTACCAATTCTGTAGCGTCAATGTGCAAGCGTCCTTCAAGACCACCGACGCATCAGGTATTTGCAAGACGCAAAATAATATGTTTGTGGGGTCAAACATATTGGGAAACGCGGGGTTTCCATGAAAAATGTCCGAGATCCATTTGCCTGTTGGATGAGTTGTGGCGCAGCTTGCTAGATTTGTGCCCTTTGAGGTAGTATTTTGCTGGCATGGCTGACATACTCAGGTCATCCAAGATGGCAAGGAGATCACCAAAATTAAGGCACGAGCCCTAAGAGGCGAAGGAATGTGTATGCATTGCGAAGTCTGCCCAGGCCACAGCTGACAAAGCTCATTACTTTGGATTCTCGGTCGGAAGATGGCATGGTGTGTGATTGGGGAGTGGGGCGTTTGCAAAGTGGTTTTGGGGTCACGCGCCTTTATCATAGCATGCACATTCATCTCCGTAGGTCAGGACTTTGGGTTGGGTGGTTGCTGCTTCGCTCTCGCGTTAACTGCTTTGCTTGCTTGCCTTATTTGCTGCTCGCTCTCGGTTTGCTGCTGCTCTGATACGCTTTCCTGTTTGTGTGTTGCGGCAACACAGGATTACCCTTTTGATTCTTGGCGTGGTTTGCCAGGCGAGAGCCATTCTTGGAACTGGGGGCCTCGGCGGTCTCTTTCTTGCTGGTGGGTTTGGGCCAGTTTGAGTGAAACTCTGCTTCTACGTCCTTCGCGCAAAGGAAGCAGACGCAAGGGCGCGCGGAAACATAGCAGTTTAGGAGCTGGAACATGCCAGGGATGTTGCCAGAGACGTAAGTGATCGGGGGATATTAGCATCAGCAACACGTATCAGCAATTGAGCAGTGCTGCATATTGGAGCCTAGGGCTTGTCACTTGTAAACGGGAGAACTACAAGCACCTAAACAGGGAATTGAAAGCCTCTAGCATATGGATTCGTTTTGTAATTGAAGTCGATGCTTCAGGCGAGAAGGCTCTCCTGGAAGATGAGCCGCGAGCTGCTACCATCAAGACCATCTCCTCGACGGCAAAGGCTGTGCGGGAGAACGGCACGCAGCCTCAGGGTACTCAGGGTACTTAGCAGTTGATTCTCAAGCAGATAGCGTTGCCACAAGCGCACCATGGTGCGCGCGCAATGCCGATGCGCTCTGCTGATGTTTGTACTTTGGCAGCGCTGGCTTCCTGAGCGCTTTTGCTTTGGTCAACTTTTGCACGGGCGGGTGCGATGTTCCCGTGTGGCTCGACCTTACGCGCTGATGTGTGTGCAGAAGTCGGGCCAGTCCATCGAGGAGCTATTGCGCACCACTGTAAAGGAGAGGGTTGAGTCGTTGAGCAGGGTGAGATGCAGCACCGTTGTGCACCGCTGTGCTTGTTTTGAGTTTTGGAGGATGACTTGGGGGAGTATGTGATATCAGCACGGGTGCCGGTGGTGGTTGCACCTGGCAAAGAGCTGACTCCACCTCCGTTTGTGGCTGACCTGAAGACAGGTGACGTGGTCGAGGTTCTGCAAATTGAACTTTTGGAGCAAGAGCAGCGAGTGAGGGGACGCTTGAAAGATCCTCCAGGTTGGATCTCGCTATACAATCCGAGTTCAGGAGATTCGGCTTGTGAAATCGTGCATGTTTTGCATGTCAACATTGTTGCTAGGGGAGGTGATTCCCGATTTCGATGCCTGGGGTGGCGCAGCATGCTTGTCAAAGTCTGCAGGGTGTGATTTCCAGTGGCTAGTGCTGTAAGTTTCTGGGCAATTTGGTTTGCCAGAGCCGCCATTTGCGGAGTGTTTCGTTTGCTGAATTGCAGGATTCAGCTGGGCCCGGCCGAGACGGTCCTTGGGTGAAATAGAGTCTCGGCTTGCTGAGCTTGGACTCGAGACTGTCGAGGGAAGCGGCGATGGCGGCGCTGGCGATGGCGATGCGACGGCAGACCTGCTGTATTTGAAGGCGCTGCATGGTCAGTGGCGCTCGGGGCTCCCAGCACTGCCCACCTTCGCGTCCGCGTCCGGCGCCACCTGGGCGATGTTTGGCCGCGGACTGGAAAGCTGGAATGCAGTCGCAGGAGCCGCGTTTTCTTGCTTTCTAAATGTTTCTAAGTTTACATTCAAAGTTGTCTCTGCTTTTTTGTTGCTTTCCAATCCCAGACAATCCCAGGAAACCACTCGTTCGAAGTGCCTTTGGCGGTGGTGACGGGCCAGCTTCGTCGCGAAATGCTTCGAGCCGTTGACGGCCGTCAGTACAGCCGAAGTTTGATAGATGCATATGCCCAGGAGCAGTTGCAATCGCCCGGGCAATTCAAAGGCTTCTTGGAACGTTTCCGGGAGGTGAAGAACCGGATTCTGAAAGACATTGGGGGGGCATCAGGTTTGCCAAGGGGGCCATCGCGGAGCGTGGATGCCGCTGGTTGGACCCAGCAAGATATTGCCAAGTGGCTCAAAGTCTTCCGTGATGTGACGACGAGCACTCGCGTCTTCCAGGCAGATCTTTACTTTGGCCATGCGCTATTTGGGCTGATGCTGCGACGCCTGGCCCGGCGTTTCGAGTTGGCAGTCTTGAGCTTCGAGGACACTTTGGAGGACCTCGACCCGGCCATGGCCTCGGAGCGTTTTGGGAACTTCGTAGAGATGGCGGCGAAGACCGCGGACGGGACGTTGGACCAAGTCTTGGAGCTGAGCCCGTGCGTCCTGAAGGCCATCCGCCGACAGACCGACGCGATCTTCGGGCAGGACCTCAGAGACGAGCTCCAGCGACCCATCGATCGCGCCGCCGAGGTCGACAGTTCCGATCCCGATGCTCCCGATGCTCCGCCCATTGCGAGGCACACTTCGATGCTTCTGGATGCTGCCGAGCGCGGCGAGCTCCGGATGCTTTCCGTAAGCCTTGAAGGCAAGGAGCGAATCATGTGGGATGCTCTGACCTTCGGAGCCTTCCTGCAGGATGCAGAGGATGAGCTTACCAAGAGCTTGGTCTGAACGCAAAAAGACTCGACCCGTGAGCATCGCTTTGGCAAGGTTTCGCACAGATTGCACCGACTTGGAACAGAATGCGCATCGCATCGCATCGCTTCGTGCCAGACTCTTTGCGTGGACAAGGAGTCCTTTGAGATCCTGCTTGGGTCCCTGAAGGACTTTGGCATTGAACAGAACATTTGAAGATAATTGTAGCCAAGTTCCGAGATGTGTTCGGTTCATCACAGAGAAAACTGACCGCCCTCACGAGTATGTGAAATCCGCACATTGCATAGTCCAGGAGCTCATGGCTCGTGGAAAGGATGGCACAAAATCTGTGAAGAAGACATCGGTGGCGCCAACTGCCGCGGACACGCAGCGCTTCGGAATCATCAAGTTCAAGGACGGGCAGCACGTGACGTCAGGTGTGCAGTTGTAGCATGGCAAGAACCCGGCTTTCCTGTTTTCGGCTTTCCTGTTTTCTTCCGCGTGCTTTTTCTCGGACGCAGAGTTTGACCATTTCGAGGATCTGAAGAAGCTGGGGCTTCTGGGCTGCGGCGGCTTCGGAGCTGTGGAGATGGTGCGGAGAGCATGAAATATCATGAAATGTTTGCGTCGGTCTTGTGTTCGTGTTTGTGTTCGAGGTGGAAGACCTGAACACTTCGGAGACCTATGCCTTGAAGGCCTTGAGCAAAGGATACGTGGTCGCGACCTCACTTGGTGACTCTTGAGCGTGAAAACTTGAAAAGCGCGGGAACGAGGTGAAGAGCGGCATGCAAACCAGCGTAATCAGCGAGAAGAATGTGCAGCTGATGTGCGACTCACCCTTCATCGTCAAGCTGTTTGCTGCTCGACTCACTGCATCTTTGTCCCCATCCCCCCGCATGCTTCCGAGGAAACCTTCAATTCTGAGCAAAGTCTGTACTTTCTGCTGGAGCTCGCACTGGGCGGCGAGCTCTACGCCACATACAACAAGAAGAATCTTTGGGGCAACGACGCTTCGATTGACAGCGGAGTCCGGTGCTTCACAAATTGCCCAGTGTAGCTTCATATTGAGGAGAAATGCGCCAAGTTCTACGTTGCCGGCACCGTTCTTGCCTTTGAGCACTTGCATGGCAAGAAAGTGATCTTCCGGGATCTGAAGCCCGTGCCATCCTCAACCATCCTACCAGAGTCGGGGCAATGGTTCACAGAGAGAGAGAGAGAGAGAAAAGAAACAAGAGACAGAGTCTGAGAGGCTGAGACGAGAGCAATATTTTGTTTCTGCAACTGTTTGCGTGTTGTGCTGTGAGGAGAATCTTCTTTTGAACGACAAGGGCCACGTAAAGCTGACTGACATGGGCCTAGCCAAGGCGCGGTGCACAGGCAACGCGTGATATCTCTCTCGCTTGAGTGTTTGCGGACTGCTCAGTTGTGCAAATTGAGTCACATGGGCATCTCATCTTCCTTTTCGAGTTGGCGCGCACTTGTGAGGTGTGCGTGGGAAAGACCTACACCACCTGCGGCACACCAGCAGCCCGGCCGAGTCTGAAAAACGATCCGCGATTTGGCGCCACGCGAGTCCCGCGAGTCCCGCGGGCCGCGAGGACTACTTCGCCCCTGAGCTCATCGCCTCGAAAGGCGCTCGACTCGACGGATCCGACGGATCCGACGGATTCGACATGTTGAGCTTATGCCAGGCCACAACCTGGCGGTGCCGGCCACAGCTTCCGATTCGATCCGAAGGTTTTGGGAACTCCGAACTTTCTTCCGAGTCTGATCCATTTGAGCAGTCCGATGGCTCCGCTCAGTCTGTGGCAGCTTTGCCTACTTTGCCTGCCCTGCGAGCACTGACCACGATCATTTGGCAACTTAAAACACGACTCACCTGCGGCAGAAGCGAAGTGCAATCGCGTGTTTCTATTGGCCGCCGGCCGGCTGGCCGCCTCAGGTGGATTGGTGGACCTTGGGGATTTTGACATTTGAGCTGTGCTCTGGTCACCCTCCCTTCGAGTCACCCACGCCCATGCAAATCTATTCCAAGGCTGGACTCACAACTGAACTCGTAAGCGACCCTTAAGTCTGCGAGGTGCAAAAGGGCATCAACAAGGTCACCTTCCCAAAGAAGCTCAAGGGCAACATAGAGACCTTGGTGAAAGGCCTTTGCCATGCCGTTCCAAGCAACTTGGGTTGGCAGAGCTGCAACTTGTACCATGGGTCGCATGGGTTGCATGAATGCCATTGTGTCTATCGATTTGATGCAGACGGCTTCAAACAAGCTTGACCCAGGTGAGCGACTGCCGATGAAGAAAGGAGGCACCCAAACCATCAAGTCACAGGCGGTCGGGCGATCGGGCGGTAGGGCGGTCGGGCTCGCCGCGAGAGCAGATGTGAGGTGGTCAGGTGATATGAGGTCAGGTGCATGGAGCTGCATGGAGCTCTGCATTTGGCGAGGCGTGGTTCAGCGACTTCAGCTGGGACGAGATGGCCAACTTCATGATGACGCCTCCTTACAGGCCCACGGTGAAAGGCAAGAAGGACCGAAAGTGGGTTTGACATGCATCAAGCATATTCAAGCATATAGTAAAGTATATATTCAAGCATTCAAGCAGGACATTGCAAACTTCTCTGCCAACCGCGACGACATGCCTCCACAGCTTCCGTACAAGGAGAGAAAAAGAAAGGAAAAAGGGAGAAAATATGAGAAATGCGTTTGTTCCGTTAGCTCACCGACTCAGCGCTCAGGATCCCAAAACTGGTTGGGACAAGGACTGGCTGTGGAGCTTGGCACAGCTCACCGCACAACCCCACCGCACACGAGGACTTCGCGACCTCTAAGTGAGGCATGCGACAAGACCCAAGTGACATCGAGTGACGGGGCAAGTGGTGCATGGTGCTGCAAAGAACAGCCATGCAAAAGCCATGCTTCCGTGAAGCAGTTGCAAGTTGAGGCTTTTGGCTCTGCTTGAAGCAAGCCACGTTGCGCCTCACAAACACAGTTCGTGAAATGCGCTTGTGTTTGCATTGAGATGGGCAGAATCTCAGATTCATCTTAGTCGCATCTTAGACTCATCTTGTGCAGGCCTGAAGCTCGGAAGCCGAAACCGGAGGTGGGAGATGGTGGGATTTGCGGAGAGCGGACAACCGAGCAGCAAAAAGACCAGGAGGAGTTCCTGGAGCGGGGCTCTCCATTGGAGCGGAGGCGACAAAACGAGAAACACGAGAAGAACGAGAAAAACGAGACTGACACGAGAATGACACGAGAAGCCCAGAAATTCCAAACTCCAAGTCGGAATCGAAATGAACGAGGCCGTTCCGCTGCCTTCGCTCGGAGGTGGCCACTGCCTTAGGAAGTGATCCGAAGTATCCGAATCCGAAGTTCGGACGTCTGATCCCAGGTGTTGTGCTCTGTGGATTGCCTCTGTGATGACTGGAAGTGAGCGCGTCGGAGAAACGGCCTCGCTGCGATCCCAAATCCATTCCCGTCTCATCTCACTCTCGGGTCCGTCTCCGGTTTATTTCCAAGGAGACCCTCTGAAACTAGGAGTGTCAGGTCTTTCAAATTCATGAATCCAAAAGCAGGAGTGGCTTTCAAAAGGCAGGAGTGAAAGTCAAAATTGGAAACAAGTCTTTGGCCCGCAACTGTACAACTCGGTACACTATCCCAGCAATTGTGCAACTCTGTGCTCTCGAGTTGGTATTCCACCGCTTTTACTGTACCACCGAAAACGCAGTCTGCGCTGAGTTTCATGTGTGGTGCTTTCGGTTTTGCGAATTTGTCAAATACCGAATACTTGGGATTTCTACGGGGGGCTCAGGTGTGCAAACCAATTTCAGGAATGACAATCAGTTTTGTGACAGTTAACTTCTAGGAGTTACCTCACAAAGGTTGAAAACTCTGTGCTTTTTCGCTGAGACCCTCAGAAAAAAGCTGGTCTCCAGATACGTTGAGTTTCCATTAGAAGATCCGGGTTGAAATCCACGTCGCGAGGCGAACTCGGAGGCCGGCGACGGGGGAGCAACAGCCACGCTATGACACGCCACTCCATTCCGCACGGGGCGCGCACGGCGAGGTCCGGGCCGAAGCCAAAGAGGCCTTGGCCAGGCGGAGTCGAAGTCGCGAAGTCGCGAAGTCGCGAAGTGTCTCGTTTCTCGTTAGGCTGGTGCTGGCCAAGAGCCAGGAGTTGCAGAACATCCGCTTGCAAGCCAAGGTGAGAGAGAGCGGAGAGAGCGGAGAGATGGCGATTGCCGGCGATTGCCGGCGATTGCCCTTGAGCGATTGCCCTTGTAGGCACAGCAGCTGGCACAGCTGCGACGGCGCCTGCAGGTCTCAAGTCTCACACGGCTTCGAGCGAGCGTGAGTTTGTTAGGAGCAGCTTGAGAAAACCCGGAAGGAGAAGGCAGGGGAGTTGGAGTGGAGAGGCCCACAAGCTTGGGTGGCTCGCAGGACGAGGCCAAGGAGGCTCAGCAAGAGGTGCGAGCGAGGGCGGTTTTCTGCACTATACTATTCTTCTTTCTCTAACTTCTCCACCCTTTCCCTTTTCTCTCTTTTCTTGTTTGTGTCTTTCCTCTTTCTTTCCGAGTCTGTTCCCTTTCCCTTGCGTTTCACGTGCGTAAGCCAAAAGGAGTCGTGCCGACGCTTGCGGCAGACGCTGCTGCAGCCGGGCGCCGTTTCTCGACCGAGCCGTCCGAGCCGAATTCCCCGAAGGTCGCTGAAGTCTAAGGATGTCTCCGACTTGCCGGACGGAAACAAAACAGAGACCAGCATAGCAAGTTGGCAAGAGAAACGAGTATTGGAAATCTGCGAGCCTCTCTTTCACGATGCAAGTTGGCAGAAGTCTTGCGTTAGGAGACGCTGGTGGTTGTGTCTGACACGGAAGCGCAGGCCGAGGGCTGGCAGGGCTGGCAGGGCTGGCAGGGTTGGCATGCAAGTTGTGAGGGCTCGAAGGGCTCGAAGGTCTCGAAGCGCCCGAAGAGGAAGAGCGAGGTCTGGCCCTTGGCTCCTTGGCTCCTTTGACTCCTTCCGCACGCAACGAAGGCGTTGCGGTCACACCGGTCACACCCGCGAATTTACCTCAAAGGCCTCCAGCCTGCACTCTGTTGCACTCTGTTGCACTCTGTTGCACTCTGTTGCACTCTGTTTCGAGCCTGCAGAGTCGTGTCGTGCCGAGTGAGCCGTGGCGCTCCGAGTGTCGGCCTGGCTCAAGAGCTTTGCCCGCCATGAGGGATGGGAGACTTGCAGGCTGACGCTTGTTTTGACAGGCTTTTTTCCCCCGCTCTTTGTTGTTTCGCTTTTTTTTTTTAAACATATTTTCCCTTTACAACATAAATTCGAATTCCGCAAGTTCTCTGATTGAACTTGTTACGTCCAAGGCCTTCGAGGGCCTGCAGTGCCTCGACGTCGCGCGGGACGGGTCGCTGCGCGAGCTGCGCGAGCACTGGATGCTGGAGCTGCACTCCTGGTCCTCCCACCGCCTGGCGCGGGATGGGCGGGGCGGCTGTCGCTTCGGGTCGGCTCTGGGAGGTCGCCTCAAGGAGTTCCATCCGGTTCAGTTCGCTCGGCCCGGATTTTTTTCAGAGAAGCTAAGAGAAGAAACCGACGAAGGCTAAAGAAAGTGCAATGTTTCAAGTGCAGTAAGTGAAGTGAGTGAAGTGAGTGAAGTGAGTGAAGTGAGTGAAGTGAGTGAAGTGAGTGGTCAAGTGTAGAAACAAAGAAACAAGAGCAGATGTTCCAAGAAATAACAGGTGAACACAGACGCAAGGTGAATGCACAGGCGTCGGGCGAATTCGATGCCAGGTGCCAGGTGCCAGGTCGTGCCGGGTCGTGCCAGGTCGACATAAGATTGCGTATTTCTTGTGATTTGTGGCTCCGTAACAGGTTACAGCAATTGCAGCTCTCCTACTGCGCGAATATCTTGGGTGAGGGCCTTTGGCACAGCGGTCATGAAAAGTTACAGCACAAACGCTGGAGCATGTGCTTTTATGCTTTTACCGAGTCTTGTACCACATGCAAAGTTTCGTGCGCACAGGTACAAAGTGAGCTTCAACTTGGTGTCAGCGAACCGACTTCGGCCTGCCATGTTCGACGTCGACCTTGGAGGACTGACATGGATTGACGAGTTTTGAGAGCCGAGTGCCATTTTCGTTTTGAAGGAGCTTCTGGCTACGCCAATCTGGAAGTCTGGCCTTCGCGGATGGCGGAGTTCCAGAAGCCTACTCAAAGCGGTCAAAGTCATTCGGATTCCCATCGCACTGACATCCAAGGAGTAGTTTCACGGATGCTGGTCCTGTTGGCTATGAAGGCGATACAGGCGGGTAACATCCTATAACGTGTCATTTCTTGACCTTCTCGGGCCCCGGCTTGCTTGCGTAGGATGGTGGATCTCGCGTTCCTTTGGCCAAGCTGAGTACGCGCTGCCGCCTGAGTTCTACCGCGCTTATGATGCGCGCCCTTCCAATCAGCCCCTGCTGCAGGCGTGAGCGTGTGTGGGCGTTGCATGGCGTTGCGTCTCCAGCGTGCCCTCAGCGTGCCCTCAGCGTGCCCTCAGGCGTTGAGGCGTGTCTCCAACGTGAGCTGCGAAAGCGCCTGCTGCCCTTGCGACAGCTGTGAACGGTGCACTGCAGCTACTGCTTGCAACATGGACTCGGAGGTGTCTTGGTGTCCAGGCGTCCGAGAGAGAGAGAGAGAGAGAGCGCAATGGCAAGCTTTCCCACCTTCAGAACGCGCGGTTTGCGCGTTCCATATAGTGTTGCATGATTGGCTCAATTGTGTATGAACCTGGCAAGCTGAACATGTTAGTTTGCGTCAGCTTGCAGCTGCGTAACTTCGCTGCTGACGCCCAGCACGTTGCTAGCATTGCTTTTGTCGTATTTCTCTGTGCTCGCCGCAGGCAAGACCAAGGAAGTGTTGCCTGCCATTATTGCGCCAGATCCCTCCGCGCATCCTGGTCTTGCGGAGGAGGGATGATTTGGGTTGTCTCAGGTTCAGCTACCCTTAGAACTCTGGAGACTCTGGACAGATTGTGTGACTAGAACACGGGCCACAAGTGCAATCATGGAACATTACACACTGGCCGTTTGGCTCAAGAAGCGCATGTGTCCTTTCATAACACCATTGTGGAGGGACACGGCAAGGACATAATAAAAAGATCGAGCCTGCGGAGAGGGTACTGTTTCGAGGCAATTCGGAACCCCGTGGTCTTTCCGAGGGGCAACGCAACCAGTGTTGCCAGGGTACCAAAGAAACCACTCGGTTTCTCAGGCTATCAGCCATAGGGCTTGTCCCACGTGCTATGAGACAAAGATTGATTCGAAGCTAGAGGTCTTGAACCCAGCTTCATATTGAATCAATCGATATATCGCGAAGTGGCGCAACACTTACGTGACGATGTCCGATGGGAGATCTTCGATTACCGGAATCAGCTGGCCATGGGAGTGGAGACACTATCGTTGTGAGTGCTGGACCGGCAGCTAGCCAGCAGAGTGATGACGGCGTTGATCAGACCATGGGAGCAAGGGCTTCCTCCCGGTCGAGAGTACCGTCAGAAGAAGGTGATGGGCGGACACGAATCCGTAAATCTTGTAAAGGAGAGAAGTCATCCTCCCCAAGGAGTTCTCCAAATGACCCCAGAAGCGCGTGGCTGCCAGGAGTCTCTGATAAACGCTCGAAAAACAGAATCCATGAACAGACTCGAAACGAAGAATCGGAAGTTGAATGGAAGTCGCATCAGAAGGTCCTGCCAAGCCAAGCTGCTCTTGGAAGAGCTGGGCATGCTCTCTGTCAGCACACGCAGTCGCTTGAAAGGCGTCCACTCACTCTTCATGCTCAAAGCAGCTCCTGCGCCTTTTTGGGGATGTGACCACACCACCCACAGGAATTGCGGCGAGGTCAAGGAGCGGATCGCCTAAGGGGTCCACATCTCCCGTCAAACGAACTACCTCTACCGATGCGGCCACTGAGACTAAGATTTCAAGAAAGGAGGCAGAGACGATCAGCGTCACTTCGTGGAAAAATAATGTCGAACGTTCTGGTAGGACGCGGTGATCCCGATAGTGAAGTTTGGTCAGCATTGCAGAGGCTTTGAGCCCTAGTGTCAGTGTCGAGACTGTGTCCAATAGCGGCGGTCGATTCGCTGGTGTTGATGGCAAATTGGTGATAAGCATGGGTAGGATGATCAATTCCGCTGGAGATCAGGCGAGTGAAGTCGATCAAAGTGGGAAAGGGCATGAAAGCGAGACAGATGATACTCATGGTGTTGGAGAGCTTCCGCACACACAACAGGTTATCTTCCCGCAGGGGGAAGAGTTGAGAGACACGCTGTACCAAAGCCCAAACCAAAGGCAAAGCCGGAAGCGCAGGACGCCCAGGATTCGGCACCGGTCCTTCCTGACAAGAAGAAGCCAAAGGAGAAGGCCAAGCCGCGGGAGAGTGTAAGACCAGGGATCCTTCGCCTGGTGGAACGAAGAACAGTCCATGTCAGTTTCATTTCCTTCGTGGGAAGTGCACGAAGGGCTCCGATTGCAAATGCAGCCATCAGAAGAGTACTTACACGCCCGAATAGAAGAAGAAGTCAAGGCCCCAAGCGCAGCAATTCTCTGGCGGGGGAACGCCCCAACCAAGAACGATGGCATGTGTTCGTTCGGGAAGCAGGGGGCCTGCAAGAAGGGGAAGGACTGCAAATTCAAGCATCCGAAGAGCTCAGCGCCGGCGGAAAAGGGTTCCGACAGTGAAAGCGCAGCGGGATCCGAGAAGAAGAACATGAAGGCGAAGGCAGCGCCGGTGATATCCACAGGATCTTTATGGGAGAACTCCGGAAGTGAAGCAGAGTCAACCTGCAGCGAGGAGACATTGCGGATAGCGATGCTGAGACCGAACGCGCGCACACAACCCCGGGAGCCAAGCTGTATTGCCCCAAGAAAGGAGAAAGGGGGAAAGAAGACGAAAAAAGTGGTGTTCCGGGAGTGGGTTGAATACGATGACGTTGATGTGAGCAACCAAGAGTTTCCTGAAAGATCACGGAACGAAAGGAAGGCTGAGCGCGCAAAGGAAGATTAATTCCAAGAAAGCATAATTGCTGCTATCAGAGCTGCGAAGGCTGGCGAGCTGTGGGAGAACCACGTTCGCGACTTGCAGACTTCGATCAGAGTACCTCTTTCGGATTACTACACGGTGGAGATGGTTCTCATAGGTGACAATCATGAGAAGATCGACTACATGGACAAGGGCTAGGAAGAATGGGGATGGTCCTGTAATCGGCGAGTTTGACTCCATGAGAACCCAACATGCAAGAGCCATGGGGGTGAAGTCGGGTAAGCCCAAAAGGATGAAATGGCTCATGAACACCGGATGCGGGCGCGATTTGATAGGATTGCCTTTCGCGATGGAAGAATCTCCATCATCAGTCTTGTCTATTGGAAAGAGATGTGCTGAGTATGGTTATGGTTTTTGTGTGTGGATGATCGGGGAAGAAACTATCATGTTCGATGATTGGAAGTCTGTAATACGCCTTCGTGTCACGGATCACATCCCTACCTGGTATCCAACTCACGGAATCTGCTCTCGGAGTCTTGGAATACCCCAAGAATCATGCGGAGGATCTTTCGAGAATTGGGCTTCATCTGCGGCACCGGCGGAGGAACCCGGCGAGGAAGAGGCAGGTGACGCCGATGAAAGGGACGAAGGTGGAGGTGGGGACGATGTTGAAGCTGGAAGGGGTGTGAAGACCAAGAAAGAAACTCTCAAGCATGAAGCAGGCACGTTGCAACACATGGTTACCAATAGCTAGGTTTGCGAACCCCTACTGCGATGCGTGTGTCAGGGCGAAGATGCGACACTTCAAGAGACAAAGAGCAAAATCTCGATGCCCGCTGGTCTCGAACCGGGTTACCACAGGTGGGGCCGGAGGGGCGAGAAGGCAATAGTGTTCCAAACAACGAATGCCAAAGAGGGCTTCAAATGGAACCTTCATGAAGGCTTGATCTGCGACAACTGATTTGGGCTGCAAGTGTAGGACGTACAACGCAGCGATGCGGCCGAAGTGCTTGAGTTGATCCGAAGAAGGGGGAAGATTTCTACAGAACGGTGATGAAAGGCGGCGCCGAAGTTACGCTTGATACCTATATTTGGTATAGATTCGCTGATGCGGATCCTCCCAAGCCTCCACAAGAATGTGAACACGTCAGCAAAGGAAAAGCTGGTGATCGTGGATGACACGCAGAAAAGGGTGCAGCTGGCTGTCAAAGCAACTCCCTACAAGGTTGGGGTTGCAAGACTTCCAGACCGCCGGATGTGCCCCCTGAGGAGTGGAAGAGGATGTCTCATGTTGACAGAATGATGTGGGAGTACGCAGCCGCTGAAGTCGAGAAAGACAGCAAAGAAGGACTGAAAAGAGAAGGCCGAGAAGATGAAGGGCAAGGCCAAGAAGTCGAAAGACGGCAAGGATGCTGCAGCAGCGAAATTGAGAGCGCAAAAGACATTAAGAAGCCGCGCAAAACACCCTGAAGAGCATTCAGAAGGTCGACAGTGTTCAGGATAGGAATATCCGTGAAGAAATTGGGTTCCGTCAAATTAATCAAAGGATGCCAGGACTCCGTCGCTTCTGGAGGATGCGAAGGACCATCCGGCACGCAGGCCGTACACCGACGGCCAACATGTCTAACGCACGTGGTGTAAACGGGGCGGAGGAGTCGGATGCGGAAACGCTCGTGCAAGGGGAACTTGCGCCACACGCAGCTAGTGTGCTCATGAAACCGCTATATGCGGCACGTCTAGCCAGGTTCGATTTGCTCCGACCAACCAACTCATTGGCGCGTCATGTTACCAAATGGAGCAAAGAGGACGACAAGCGACTGCATCGCTTGATGTGCTACGTCAACCGGCCCAAGATGAAGAAGTTGGTCGGACGGGTTGGTGATCCATTAGATCAGGTTCAGGTGGCCATGCGTGCAGACGCATATTTTTCGGGATGTGTCGATTCCCTTCGCTCCACTTCAGAATGCCAGGTGAACCTGCGTGGTAAAAATACTCGCTTTCTGTTAGCGGGCAAGAGCAAGAGACATTCTTGCGCGAGTCCTCTACTCCAGAGGCAGAAGTTGTGGCAGCTGACACGACAGTGCGTAACCACGGGTTACATCGACCCAATGTCATATTGCGCAATGACAATCAGTCCACGATTGCTGTGGCAAGGACTGGTAAGAATCCGACAACGGCAGCCGACGTATTCACAAAGGCTTTTCATGGTCAACATCTTTGACCAGGGTGATCTGGACCATCCGGCAACGTTGGAAGCGTTGATGCCGTGTCATGACGCGATGATGTTTCCGGCATTTCCGTACACTTGGTGGCATCTGGCTCCTAGATACTTCGGTCGTCTACGCAAGGTCTTCATCAAGAATCGAGGGCTACAAGAACCGAGCTCCAACCATGCCGCGTCGATTCACGAGGATCGACAGCGACGCAAGGGCGCGCAGAGCGATTGCAAAGGGAAGAGTCGCCCCGGAGAACCTCAAGAACTTCAAGGACAACCTGCTTACGGCGAGAACGCGGGTTGCAACTGGGTACCTTCGTTATTGGTTTGGTCTTGTCTTGCATGCACCCAGGACATATCGGATTACAACGGGCTGGGCGTGGTCTTCAAAGAGATCTACGAGAACTTGACCGCCGTGGAGACACGAATGCGGCTGGGTAAGTTGATCGAATTTGCCATGACAAAATGCAAGCGCTTGAAGACGTATACCGCAACCAATGATAAGTGGATGACCGTCTTGACCAGCAACCTGCTCGAGCGATCCCTCCTTGGGAGGGAACATTCTGGGAACAATTGCAGATGGTTTTGCAGGGAGCGGGAAATGATGGGTCAGGATTTCAACTAGATCTACGTCGCATTGGTTGACAAGACGGGGTGCGGCAAGACCATGCTTTCTAGTCACACTGTGAAGTACGATATTGCGAGAGTCAAAACCAGGGACGACGACTTCTATGCTGCGTTTAATCAGGGATGCGTCGAAGACCAAGACATCAGCCTTGATCTCGCGAACTTCTGGGAGGACGCGATGATGGGCGCGTGGTCCCATTGCATCTTTGCAATGAGGAGGATTAGCGAGATGGACATGATCCCGTACCCACTGGTGCTTTTCACATCCTCCAATCCTACATGGAGGCAGGACCTCTGCGTATTGCCGTCGGACCATGCTGAATTCGGAGTCTACCATGAATATGGGACCGGAGTTCAGCGATTTCCGAAGAACCTTATCAGGAGGATGGAGAATCTGCAGCACTCGTCGCTTTTTTTTCAGGGAGTTGATCAAACACCTGCAAAGCAGGGTTGGCAGGCCTACCAATCCGGATGACGATCGCGTGGTTGCAATCGCATTATGGAACACCTCAATGACGATGAATTTAAGACTGCTGAGAGGATAGCGGCAATTTGCGTGGTCGTGGAGATGCATCTGCTGGAGGGTGGGAACCGAGGACAGTGAATGATTCGGGGAAGAGTTCAGGCTGAACGAGGCTTATGGATTGTGTGAAGGATTTGCGGAGTACGCCAAGGGATGGTTTTACGTCTTCCGCGTCGGTGAGCTGGAGGATGCAATGAGGCACAGCCTTAAAACCATCTGCCCCGACGGGCGCATTGACAGTTTCTTCATCGCCACGGGACAACCGGAACGTCCTTGGAGCCAAGCAATGAATCCGTGATCGTTCCTCGTGATCCTGCTCGCATCTATCAAGTCGTTAACTGCGTACGGAGCATGTGCGACTCAGACCGGGGCGATTGACAAAGTTCCGTTCAAGGAGGTGATGGGAGCTTGGTGTGCCAGGCCCGGCCACCAAGTTCGCAACCTTGAGGTTGTGATGCTTCCGTTCTTTGTGTGAGGGATTCCGCTGGCGTCACGGGCACTCAGAGATTGACAGACGTGCTGTCTCTCTCTTTGCGGAATCTTCGGAGTGTACTCCGGCCAAGCTCAAGGATGTCCATGAGCTGCAAACGGCCGCTGCCCGTCGGAGACAGAGGCACGGAGGAGGGCGACAAGAAGTGTGAGAAGGCGATGACGAATCTCCGAAACTACGTCATCCTTAACAAAGCGCCTGAAGAACGGTGGTACGGCTTGCAGGTGAGGTTGCCTGATGCGCGACGGCGTTTCATGTTTCACGGAGTGATTCGCTTTTTTTTTTCCGGAGAGCACGCGACAAAATGTGTCTGCTCAGGAGGCAGCAGAGGAGGTGGATGTTGACGAGCTCCAGAGAATTGCGAAGGAGGCCGCCGAGAAGGCAAAGGATGAAGAGGACGGCGAAGAACTGCGCAACCAGCCCAAGCCAAAAGGGGACGACGATGACGAAATGGGAGCACAAACCAAGGAGGGACTTGAACCGGGGTTGGACCGTTTGGAAGCAATGTTCCAGAGACAAAGCGGAGGGCCAGATGCGTGGACCCGCTCGTTGAGGCCACCTCAGGTCACATGGCCATTATCAGGTTGTTGGGCCCAACATCCATCGATACTGGGGCCCAGAAAACATGACGGTCAAACAGTGGAAGGAAGACTGGATCGAGGGCAAAAAATCTTTCAAAGTTTTTGCCTGTCAATGAGTATTTCCGACCCATTTCCATTGCACATGATCAATGGAAGGCGGTTTGGGTGGAGACACGTAATGGACTCAACACTGAGGACCTGCCGCACACGTTTCGTGATGCAACAGCACGTCGACATGAAAGGCGTCATCCGCTTGATGGGATTATTCTGTCTGGAGCTTTACCCGATTCTGTTGGAGATATGTGGAAAAGACAATCTCTGGAAGTGCCTCAAGGAATTGAAGGATGCTGCCATCAAGACGTTCAAGACACCCGAGTTGCGGGCTGCAAGAAACAACGTGCTGGGTCAGATGATTGATGTTTCCCATCTCGTGATCGGAACCATCTTCAGCGTTGAGAAGTACGCGTTCTTCCAATCAAACCTCGATGGCATGAAGGGTGGTCAGTATTCCCTTCGACTGGATGTGCACAGCGTGTGGGTGACAAGACGACCATCCAGGATCTCCTGTTGATGAACTACCACGGGGCGAGTTTCAGCCCAATTCTTCGAACTCAATGGGAGAATACAACGGGCTGAAGCGCAGGGGCTGACCATTCAGACCCGTATCCAATGAGAAAAAGAAGGGATGGGTCGACCAAGCCGAACCGAAGGCTTCTCAACGCGGAGAAGGATCCAATAAGACGGGTGAAGGACCGGTCCATTAGTCTGTCTGAACGTGATGCTGAGCCCTCTTCCGAATCATCGGGCAAAAGCAAAGGGAAGGGCGACAAGGGCAAGCAGAAGGGGAAGGGCAAAGGGAAGGACACCAAGGGCAAAGGCTATGCGCCTTGGAGACGGGATGCGCGGGGCCGCACCGACGTACGTGACACGTACTGGTACCACGGTGGATGGGGTTGGTACTGGTGATCAGTTTGTCAGCCTAATTCCATGTGGTGCGAACGCAGAGGGAAATCGGGATCGTAACCGGTTCGAGGTTACCATGGAAATCGGTACCGTTCACCGGCGTGCAATGTCCAACAGAAAATTCCAACTTCAAAGACAAGCGGTAAAATGGACTCATCCGAGCAAATGCTCTATTTCGACCTGGCATGGGGGGACCCTTGCTATGCTCATCTTTCACATAGGGCGCGCTGCCGGAGAGTTTATTTCCCTGAGAGTCCAAGGTTAAGGAGTGGACCGGCTGGGTCCTTCTGGGCTGAGTGGGCGAAGAGCTGATGCGCCGCTCTTCCACACCGACAACCAGGTTAGGCAGCGCCGATGTGTTTGCTCTGACATACCGGGGCCGCCGATGGTATTACGTTTTCTAGGTCGTGTTCAAATTCGCATACTGCAGAATCGCAGTATTTTTGAGCGTCTCACGACTCGACATTTTGCAAGATAAAATAAATTTGAGCCGGCGCAGTGTGTATGTGGTATAATGATTTTAATGGTGGGCCCAGTATAAAATTGCGAAGCCACGATTTCAACGCCTCTGCGCAGATGCCTCAGAATCAGGCATACTGCGTGGGGGGTGCGAATAGAACGTGGGCCACCAGTGCAATCATGTAACATTACACACACACGTGTGGCCGTTTGGCTCAAGAAGCGCATGTGTGTCCTTTCATAACACCATTGTGGAGGGACACGGCAAGGACATAATAAAAAGATCGAGCCTGCGGAGAGGGTACTGTTTCGAGGATATTCGGAACCCCGTGGTCTTTCCGAAGGGCAACACAACCACTGTTGCCGGGGTACCAAAGAAACCCCTCGCTTTCTCACATTGTGTGAGATGTGGTGGAAAACATCAGCTGATCACAGGAGCTGGCGCAGAGCAACGGCTTCCATTTTGGCCTTCGTTTCATGAGGCGCACTCAACACAAAGGATGGCCTGGCTTGCCGCAGTGTATGCAGGCAGGACATCTACATGGAGCAGGCGCAGCAGGCGATGGACTCGGCGCGCGACGGCACGAGTCGGCACGAGTCGGCACGAGTCTTCGCGCCTTTGACGAGCCAGTTTCTCTTGAGGCGCTCTCCTCTGGCGTGCCGTCCATTGTGCACATCTTGCGGCCCTCGCTGCTGTTCAGCCGCCTTCAGCAGTTGAAGGTCCCCATCTTGCGGCTGATGCTGCCCAGGTCCGCTCGCTCGCTCGCGTTCTCGCTTTCTCGCTCTCTCGCTCGAGGGACCAGTGCGGCTCGCACTTCGCCAACGGCACGGGGAACTGGTCCTGCGACCTGCCCGCACAGCCCCTGCGGAAGCTCGTTTCCACGGTGGATGAGATGGGCCTGGCCTTCTTCTCGCGCTTCTTCATTGAAGGCAATCGAAGGGCACATAACACGGCATATGGCGTATGGCATGAGTGCCGTGTCTTGTGGTGTCTTGCGGTGTCTTGCGGTTTCTTGGTGCATTCCAGAAGTTCTTTCAGGCCAATCCATGGAACGGCTCATGGCAAGCTTACCCAGCACGGCAGATGAGGCGCGGCGACCTCTCTGTGAGCTTGAAGTTTCATGAAGTTTCCGTCAGGATGTCATGCGAGTGGCG
>CAUJNA010000174.1:64421-74421 GCA_963377175.1 Effrenium voratum | reverse complement strand
TGAGACAAACAAATGACATTAGAATCTCAATTTGTGTCCTTCTCATTCCATCACCTTTCCAAGATTTCCTTTGGGGGATGGGGATGTAGCCGCTACAAGGCGAAACGCGGGTGCCACTTTTGCTGGATCGCTTGGGCACCCGGCAGCCGAAACCAGCCCAACACACTGGCAACGCAAGACCCTCGAAGCAACTCATGCGGGTTGAATTTTCTTAAATTTCTAAATGCCCCGCTTTGACAAGGACCCATGACCTATGCTCGACTTTGCAAAAGAGCTCACCCTTAGGACAGCCCAAAGAGCTCATCTAGTCCCAGGCGCAATTGTTCGAGCTGCTGCCTCCAAAATGCTGGATCCTCGTAGCTCAGACGCTCAGCGACGCTCAGATGCTCAGACTTTCCCGATTTTCTTAGGCTTACTGGGAAGGCCTGGCCGAGAAATCCAGGCGCGCCAACGATTTCTGGCACGCTGCAAAGCTTTGGGTGCCTCGGACCACGCCATGTCGAAGTCCGAACTCCGCCCGCGAAGTCCAAGGTCTGCCAAGTCCAGAAGTGGCCACGGCCTCCCGAGGATGGCGTGCGCATGGCGTGCGCATGGTGTGCGTATGGCGTGCGCATGGCGTGTCTTGCAGTGTGCATCGCCTGTCAGGAGCCGGAGCAGAGCTGTGTGAGCTTCGCACACCACACCTTCCCCTGCTTTCAGCGCTCTGAGAAGGCCGTTCTCTTTCTACGGCGGAACAGGAGATGTCTCTCATGTCCATGCATTGTGATAGCCATATGTGCTCCAATTGCAACTTGGCCTTGTTTTTCCTGCCGCCAATGGGTTTGTCCCAAGAGGTGAGCCATTGCACGGAGATGTCCGTGCGATTCAAGCCGTTGCAAACAGCACGAATTCCAGTTTATTGGCTGGGATGTTCCCGGGGGGCCTGTGAATGTTCCACCTGCCGATTGTTTAGCTGTTTGGCTCTCAAGTTCATGTACTTCAGTGCAAAATTGCTTGCGCTTGGCATGCCGTGCACATCCTCTTGTGTATGCAAGCGTTTTGGACTGAAGCGCAGCCGTGGCCTGACTTTGGCAATAGAGCCTATGCAAATGTTGGTCTCCACTTGACCCCCTGCCAGAGTGTGAAGATGAAGTCTAAAGACTTTAAGATGTGCAGAAAGTTCTGATCGTTAGCTGAAGATCTTTCGTCCATTTTGTGTGAAGCAGCGCAGGGTCTGAGCAGGCATCCACATGTGCATGGCATGCAACGGCCCTGGCCGCATTTCGCATTTCCACATGCTGGCTGGAAGCCTTGCAGTTGTTGCCACAGCTCCCGCACCAAGTGGTTTGCATCTATTTCGGCCCGTGCCTCTGGGCATGAAAGCCTGATAGTGTGGAGACACGCTCTTCCCCCACGTAACATGCACAATGTATGTCACACTAGCCATTTTCTGAATTTGAAGAAGTCACGTCACGCGGTCTCTTTGAAGCCGCATGTCGATCCTATCAGAATCGATTTGCCTCCATTGTATTTGTTCACCTTGGATGCTGTTGCAGCTTAGCACTGTTCTCACAGTTTGCGTGGCGGTTTATACCTTTTCAGTCTTTTATTTTCTGGGCCTGCGGCCTCTAGCCGGCTACGCCTCTTTGAAGTTATACCATGTCATGTCATGTTTTTTGCATGAGAAACGTGGTTAGGTTATGCGTGTTGCCCACCCCAACCCCAGATAATGCCGGGGATGCCGGCTTTCTGGGCCCCAGCCTTGCCCCAACCCAGAAGGCTGACATGGGGTTGCGCGCGCGCGCGCCAGAGGCCCCAGAAAGAGCAGCCCAAAAAGAACGCAAGCCAGCTCGGAAACGCAAATGCAACAAAACACCGTAAATAGCAGCGTTTTGTGGCTGGGGTCGCGCGCGCGCGCGCCAGAAGGCCCGAAAACCAACGGGAAAAAGCAAGGACCGCGCAGCGCGCGAGCCAGCCACAGCAAAAGCAAAACGGACAGAACAACAGCCCACCGCTCCGCACTGCAGTTTTTGACGGTATTTACAGCGTTTTGTAGAGCGAGGACCCAGCATCTCCGGCATGCCCGGCAGCGCTTGACGCCAAAATGCGCAAAAATGAGCCTCGCTTATATCCCTCCGACACCTTCTAAAAACAGTGCTTCATGGGTTGAGAGGCTTTTTGGAAGGAAGTCTTGATGATGCAGACCAATCCCCGCTCAAGCATCACCCAGGCCCAACTGCGGACCCTGATGTTGTCAGCCGCATGGCCCAAACCCTGCATAGACGCGATGTGTTGCAAGGGTTTCCCACAGGCAAGCAAAGCCGCAAGCCCGAGCTAGTCATGCAGAGGTGCCGGATTTAGGCAACGCATCGCTGCATCACGACCAAGCGACGAGGGGCGGCACCAGGGTGCAGCCCCTATAGCCAAAGCTAGCAGGCTAATTGCCTAGCGGCAACATGCTACCCCAGGAAGCGTAGCCGGATTTAAGGGGGCCGCCATGACAATTGTGACTACGCATTTTTTGTCGGGTTTAGCGGCACACTTAAAGCATATATAAAAAAGAAGAGCACGATGATGATGTTTTTGATGATGCATTTGTTACCCAACATTAGGGATGCTGATAATTATTACTATGATGTTCTATGATGCATTATGCAGTCGCATTATCGCCAGCAGTTATGATGATAATTGTTACTTTGCACTTTTGGCATCACCAGCAGTTGTTCTGATAATGATGACAACGCATTCCCCGCATCTCAAACAAGCCACAGAGGGATAAATTCGCATGATAATGAGCACCTTGCTAAATTTTACAAGAAGTGCCCCGGGTGTGTGGAAACTCGGGCAGGAAAGCCATGTTGGGGGCCTTTTTTGTTCTCAAGACTTCGATGTGTTGCTGTGGATGCGAAGCGTGGACTCTGTGCCATCGCTTCGTCCTCGCGAGAAGTAAGCCGTTAGGAACACCTCCGGATGCAATCAGATGGTGATGGTGATGGAACCATGCAGTTATTTTGACAATCATGACTACGCATCCCCTGCATCTCAAGTCAGGTCTAACGGCGCACTTGAAACGTACGTGAAAAAGAAGGTTTTGAACATGATGAGTAACATGATGATGAAATGATGATGAAAATGATGATGATGATGATGATGATGATGATGATGATGATGATGATGAACATGATGAACATGATGAACATGATGAACATGATGACCATGATGAACATGAAAATGCATCATCATGTTCATCATCATTATTATTATCACATCATGCTGATGATAATCATCACTACGCATCCTCAGCATCAGCAGTTAACATGACAATCATGACAACTCTGCATTTCCAGTCGGGTCTAACGGATGATGATGATGATGATGATGATGATGATGAACATGATGTCATCAATCATATTTATCATCATGTTCATGATCATCATCATCATCATCATCATCATCATCATCATCATCATCATCATAATTTTCATCATCATGTTCATTATCATCATCATCATCATCATCATCATCATCATCCTGATGATAATCATCACTGCGCATCCTCAGCATCACCAGCAGTTAACTTCGTCACTATGCATCCCCAGCGTCAGCAGCTATCATGACCACCAACGCATCCTCTGCATTTCCAGTCGAGTCTGGCGGCACAATTGAAACGTATATGAAAAAGAAGAGCGCCACAGTAATGATGATGATCCGGATGCAGTGGTGATGATAATCATCACTAAGACAAGGACAAAGACAAACCCTTCCCATGCGCCTCCCCTTTGGAGAAAGGGGTCGGCGGATTTGATCTGACGAAATGTCAAAAGTGCTCATCGTGTTTCGCTTTTTCTCCAGGACGGACGAAGAGCTGCAGGTTGAGGTTGCTGTGGAGGAGAGCCAAGGCGGCGCCCGCAACGGCACCGACTTTGGGGCCACGAACTGCCAGGCGGAGAAATCGGGACTTGAACACCAGGAACCTTAAAAACCGGAAAACGGGAGAAAGGAGGGACCAACTTCAAAAAAAGGGGCGAAGATGGACCCCCAAAAAGGAGAAACCAATGTCGGCCTTGACCGCAAGCGCAATTTCCTAAATTCAGAGAGGAGATGACTTGAGGAAGCCCTGGTGTCGTCGTCCCGCCTCTGATGGTGTTGAAGCCCTACTGTTGTGCGGTGGCCATGCTTGGCTCAAGCATGTCGCAAAAGTCCAGTATGAAGGCCTTTGTGCTTTGCGAAGCGCTGGCTAACACTTGCCTGGCACAACCTACAGAAAGTCCTGTTTCGACCATTTCTTCAGCGGCACCGACTGTCCAGCCGAGCGCTTTGATTCTTAGCTGCGGGCCGTACTTCCAGTGCATATGGGTGTGGCTCAAATTTGAGTCAGGAAAACGCGAGTTTCTGTCTAGCTTTTTTCTCCATTTTGGGCTCCTACTATTGAGCCAAAACCTGTTAGCACTGACCTGGATCATTTTCTCGTCCCAAGGCGATTCTTTGGGAGCCACAGTGCGAGATTAAGAACTTGGCTTCAATCCAGGGTACCCTTGATTGCAAAGCCGATTTGGGTCCTTCGAGGGTCCCTCGAGTTGGCAAAATTATTGTTTTGCTTCAAGCTTGTGGCGCTGGGGGAAGCACGTCCCAATTGTCAAAAAGAAACAATGCAGGACAATGAGCAGGGTCCGCTCGCAATGGAAAGCGATCTTCGGGAGCTGCCTTGAAAGGAAAATTGTTCTTGGACCCTCAAATCGTCAAGAACTCTCCGCTTCTGATGTTTAAAACCCTCGAATTGCTAGCAACTCTGGTTGTCAGCATCTGATTCTTGAAGGCGGAGCGCGTTACTCCGCGGTGACTTTCGCTTTGTGAAGGTGACTTTCGCCAAAGGCGAGCATGAGGCAGTGCTGTACATCCCGATTGTGCACCACAAGGCCATGTGCTAGAGTCGCTAGAGCATGTCGCAGAAACAAAAGCTGCCAGGATTGTTGGCAGAACTCCTATTGGTTCCAAGCTCGTATCTTGAGTCTTCGAGGGCAAGGCGCCACGGGGAGAAGCCGGAGAGAAACGAGATTCAGCGAGCCCAAATTTGCACCTTGAAACTGATGGGAAAATCCTGGCAGCGAATGCCATGTGAGGCTGTGCGGCAGCTCCAGCGCAAGCCATGATCCTAGTCTTGGACGAGGAGTTCATTGCTTTACTGCCCATGCATGCCCATGCTCAAACCATTTGGTCATCTTGCAGGACACATGGCCCGCCAACATTCCATCTTACTTGAGAACAGGCGTGGCATATGCGTGGCATATGCGTGGGATATGCGTGCCGTGTTCCTGTGTTTCTCCGGGCTTCCCGGTTCAGTAATTCAGAGATTCAGGCAAAGGGATCAGCCTGATGCGATACTTCATCCATGCAGCCGGGACCCCAAGGCCACCGGCCAGCGGACGTGTGAGAGCGAGTGGAGCGAAGCAAAGGATCGCCAACGACGCGGGGAGAAGTGGACCAAGACCATGATCGCCATGGCGCGGTGCCGACAGTTCCGACAGTGCCGACAGTGCCGATGCAGTTCTGCATGTGCCGATGCATGACATGACAGTCGTCACGTTGCGTCACGTTGCGTCACGTTGCGCGTGCCAAGGTCTTTCTGCCTGTGCATTCTGTGCTAGCCGCCCGGCACGGCATTTTCGTGGCAGGGAGGCAAAAGCATGTGAATGGCCGAACATATATGAACCACAGCGTGAGAATTCCCCAGGTATCTACCCTGGTGCAGAAAATCCTGGTGGATCATGTGATTGGTCGCGTGATTGGAACAGATCCCACCTGGGGCTATGCAGAATGTCTCTTGGCATGTGAGATGGACATCTTGGAGTGAATGTCTCTTGGCTCATTGCCAGGCCTAATTCTGGTTTTGGTCCAGCTCTTGTCTCTCGGTCTAAACAGATGGGCAGATGTGGTGCAAACTAGAAATCGGGGCCGAACCGGAGGCATTCGCCAGGTGCCACGTCAGCATGATAAGCTTGTGAGCAGCTTGTGAGCAGCTTGTGCATGTGTCACCAGGCAGTTCTGGCATTCGCCCAGGCGCACAGATCTGATATGATCCGCAAATTCATGCACTTGGAGCGCTCAGAGTACTGGGAAGCATCGGATGCAGACTGGCTCTACACCGCCATTTATGATGTCGACGTGATCACCATGAAAGCGTGCCTCACCACATCTGTTTTCTCTTGAGCGAAGCGCTGCAACATGTCGTGGTGATCACTGTGATCACTTTTTTTTGGTCAAGGTACTTCGGAGTCTTCGTGCTGGCCCAGAGCTGCTTCGCCTTGGTGTTGTCCATCCTGCTGGTGAGCGGATTGGGCCTGTGGAGCTATGTGCAAGCCGGTGCCGCCCGGCACTTGCTCGCGCGCGTGGAGAAAAAAGAAGGAAACCACCCAGACCTTAGTTTCAAGATGTTTCAAGAAAGGCAAGAAAGAAGCGACGGAGAAAGATGTATCTGAGGCCTCAGAGGGAGTTCAGACGGCCTGGGTGGGCTACATTTTGGGTGTCTTTCTCATGATTTCCCTGGGTTTTATCGGTGTCTTCGTGCGGATGAAGATCATTTGGGTGGCCGTGCTGGCCCGCAAAAAGCACGAGTGCGCCTGGTTCAAGTCCTGCACGTGGGTCACCTGGAAGGAAATTTCGAGCGAGACCTCTTCACGTCATCTCTTTCTGAAATGTCTCTTTCTCCATTTCAAAATCTTATTTCATGTCTTCATTTCTTAGTTTCTTCTTTATTTTTTAACTTAGGTTTTCACCAGCTGGCGGCAGTTCACGGGACTACTGGGGCCCGAGAAGGCCAAGTTGGAAGCGCGGATGCTGGCGCAAAACGCCGCTCAGACATGTACGAGTCAATCCGTATTCCGAGCGAAGAGACATCTGAATACATCTGACCAAGGCAACGTTTGTCCCCTCGCACTGGGATGCACGTGATACGATGAATGACACTGCTTGGATCACACATTGGATTCAGGGCGGGGGGCTCACACTGCCTTGAAATCACGTGGAAAGTGTGTGACTCATGTGTGCGACCTTTGTGTTTCATGTATTTACCCAGGTGTTGCTTACTGCCTGATGCTGACCGTTGGTTCCTTCGCGTTGGCCGAGAACAAGGCCTTCGGCGTTGGTGCCATGGAGGTTGGTACTTTCTATGCACTGTGCAAGATCTACCTCAGCACCTTGGATTGTGAGCTCCATTGCCATCCATGTGAGCTGAATGCTTCGCACTGAGGTGTCGGGAAGTATATTGGGCGTTTGAGCAACGTCTTTGTTGACATGCAGAAGGCCGAGAGTTCGGCAAGGCTAAATGCATCAGAATGTGTCGGAATCGAGCCATAAGAGTCTTCAGAGTTTGCCCATTTAGCCTTAGATCGAAGCAGTCTCAAGTCGCGTGTCCTTTGTCCTCAAGGCGGTCTTTGTGTTTCGAGATGTTTCGATGTTTCGTGATGTTTCGTGTTTCTCTGGGAGGCGGTGGTGTCGCTTCGGGACGTGGCCGCACTGCTGAACCAAACCTGCCAGAAGTCCCAGCGCCAGGAGGCGTGAAGCGCGTCGCCTGATTCGAGGGCTCGAACACGAAAAGAAATCGAAAAGAATCGAAAAAGACGAAAATCGAAGTTGAGGCAGACCATACCCAAAGCGAGGCCCGACGGCAAGGACGCCAGGCCCAGGGGGCTCCGCGATTTCGCCTGGCCCCGGGCACCGTGCCCGGAGCCATCCGGGTCCAGGACAACCTTTGCTTCGCCTGGGGCCCAGAGCTGTTCGGCCGTTCGGACGGCAGGATTCCGAGAACTTTTCGCGCTCGGTGAATTCTTTTTCTTTCCATTTCTTTCCATGTCTTTCCATTTCTTTCCATTTCTTTCCATGTCTTTCCATTTCTTTCCATTTCTTTCCATTTCTTTCCATTTCTTTCCATTTCTTTCCATTTTCACCGCATCCTTTGTTGCGACTCGCCGCACGTGCCGCAGGTTCGACCAGAGCACAACAAGGCGCAGTCCGCTAGAGAGACGTGGTGAAGAGCAGAGCGCCGTGTTTCATGTCGAGGTTGGCTCCACGTTCTCAGAGCTCCGCTTGCAAAAGGGCTGCCTCATGCCTCTAGGGCGCCGAAGCAAAAAGGGAGGCTGAAGTGGGGAAAGACAAACTGATAGGTTCAAGTACATTTCAAGCTTTTGTCCAGAGCAGTAGCCAGTGGAATAGTTGAGCAAACCAAGGTTTGAGAAATGACAGAGAAAGAGGAACATTAAAAGAGACGAAGGTCAATGTGGAGACAGAGTGACTTGGAGAGGCTGGCCGGGTAAAAGAGTGGCCAGGTACTCCATTCACGTTTCTGGCCGAAATGAACGTGTGCTTCGATCTTTCTTGGGTTTGGCGTCACAAGTGATCCATCCAACAGGAGACTGATGGGCATCATCATGGGCGGGTTTGATCCGCACTGTGCGGTTTGCTTGCCACGCTTCTTTCTGCGAGGCACAGTTTACCATGCACTTTGTCAGGACCCAATGGAGAAGAACCATCCTCCAAGACACCAGATGTCCTGGTTCCGCCGGGAGTGACGGTGAAAATGCTGCCCACAGTGCCTGTGGCCTTTGGTGCGACAGGACCTTCCACTGCTGAGCAGTCCTTTTGGCGCACTCAGTGGATGGGAAAAAGCTGGATTTTTTTGATGTCATGTGTGATGTCTGTCTCTTTGTCTCTCTGTTTGTGTCTCTCTCGCTCTCTCTCGCTTTAAGGCTGAGCTTCACAGGCGCGCCCATGGAGCTCTGTCAAGCCCTGGTGGCCGCAGTCGGCTTGGACGCAGATCGGGATCCTTTCAGCCTCGGGCCTGGCTCGTCGCAGGCGCGAGCCTCACACTCGCCCGTACAGCGAAACAAAGCGTCGAGCAGTTGCCAACCGGAGACCATGTTTGGGCAGCCAAACCAAGCTGACAAAGGACAAGGCGTTGCCTCACATTGGGCGCAATGAACGAGGAGCAGCCAATCGGGCAACCAATTGTTGTCGTCAAGTCTTAGCGCAGCTTTGTTTTTCATGTCACGGAATGCCAAAGCCCAAGTAAGTGTCATGGAGAAGCCAAGCGCAAGCAGGAAGGGACAAGTGCGGAGACAAGTGGGAAGGCAAGTGGGGAGGCAAGTGGGGAGGCAAGTGGGGAGGCAAGTGGGGAGACAAGTGGGGAGACAAGCTGTGACAGGATTAGAGTCAGCAGGCGCAGGCACAAATAGGGATGGGGCGGGGAAGTTGGGAGACAAATGGGGGACACACCGTGCAGGGAGACAAGTTGAGTGGGGAGTAGTGGGGAGACAGGGGAGCCAGGGGGCAAACCATCTCGACCAGGATGCATCAAATCTGTCCTGCGGATATTCGCTTTACCACCGCTACTCCTCGAGATGCGCATCAGGGATATTGCAAAGATGAATCCCTCCGAGGGTGTGAGTTACCGTTGCCTGACAGAACCGATACAAGCTCCAACGCGCCGCTCGTCGCAAGGCGGGTGAATGAAGTTGGACCACAACGCACTTCTCTACAGTTTGTGCATCTCTACGACGTGGAGATCCTGCTCCGCCACCTCGACAGGTGCTACGATGCATAGCGGCCGAAGAGGTCATGCAGCCAAAAGACTTCAAAAGACAAGCAGGACAGTGGAAGAAGCTACCAAAGGACCACAACTGCCACGACGAAGAATTATTGCAGCAACGCCACCTAGCGGCGCACCACTATCATCCTGCACTAATGACGACACTTCCGAAGGCCAACCAGTGACCTCCGACAACGAAAGCTTTGACGAGCGAATCGGACCAACTGACAACACACGACGTAAAACTCGGCTTTGCGCCACCCAAGTCAGAAACAAATGTCTACTGCTCGGTCATGGTCTACAAGGACGGCTTAAACTATGTGCTACTTAAACAGATTGGCAACCTTGATCCAGACACTCCCCGGAAGAAACATCAAACACTTTGATAATTCCTGCACTCTACTCCTTCATCAACAACATGGTAGAGGGAACTGGAATGAC
>CAUJNA010000174.1:35000-60000 GCA_963377175.1 Effrenium voratum | reverse complement strand
CATGTCTGCCTTGCCCCAGCCGAATGTAAACGTAACCATACAGCCTGGAAATGTTCGATTATACCCGGAGCCAGTTTTAAGGTAGAGGATATGTTGAAGGATGGCCTTGGTAGTACATGTCGAATCCATGGTGCAGTCCAGCCTGTCCTCCATGGGCAATCCGAGGTTATCATTTCATTGCGGTGTGGCACATCGCACATATACCGGTCACGAGTGGCATGATTCCAAATTGGAAGTCTTCACTTGCTGCTCCATAGCTGATGCTTGGATGGGCATGAAAAACCAACCGTTGCGTACGGAAGCCCGCGATGATCGTAGCTCTCGTTTGAGGTTGCCTGGGGAGCCAGGATCTCATCATTCTGCTCATAGCGGAGGGTGACGATTTCGTTGTTGTGTCTGAAGCCTTTGACAGTAGTGGCCAGGAGTCGGATGTCGAATGGTCGCTTCAGGGTCGTTGTTATTGGCTCGGTGCCAAAGAAACATCTGAACGCATTAAAGGTGGTGCTCACCTGGTGCTCCAGCTGAGAGGCGCAATCGGATATGTACCATGCCAGGAGCTCGATTCTCGCTTGCTTGTTGCCACGGACGAAACATGCGACGGGTCGTGCGTGCCATGATTTGAGGGGCTTGTGTTTTCTTGTTCATGCAGGCAAATGATCTGTGCGGAGTTGCGTAGAAGCATCTAGGTGATGCGGGCCTGTCCTTCATCGGCATGTCTCGCAATTTGCGGTCGTTGATCTTCGGATTCTTGGTAATACCGCCATGGTTCACGGTAGGCGCATTGATCTGCATGGAGGAGGTGGATACATAGTTCGCGTCATGCTCGACGTTGGCGATCGGATGCTCTTGCGTGAGCTTGCCCAGGATATTCGTGAATGTCTTGATGAGCTTGCCGTCTGCATTGTACCTGAGTGTCTTCAGTCCTATGGGCATCGGATATCCTGATTCCACGGTCGGCGTTTGATGGTTGTATATATAGTAGAACTCCTCTTCGTCAGATTGGTATCGGGATTGACATGGGCTAAGGATGCCATGTGACACGCATTTCCAAATTTCTCGGACTTGTGCTTCATACAATTCCACGATGGCTCTGTTCTTAGCTTCCTTGAGCCGTTCCTTTGCCTGCAAGGCATGAGACACATCGCACTGCGGAAGTGGATGAAGACGGATCATGCGACCTACGAAGCATTGAGCATCATCAACCATGCACCGAATTGCTTGGGCGCCCGACCGGGGATCTTTCTCCGAAGTGTGGCAAGGCCCGGCTTGAGATTGCATTCGTTTTCCCATCCGAAGCTTATTTTACTCTATGGGTCGATAATCTTTCGAATCGGACAGCATACACGGCACTTCGAGCGAATGGATCCAATGCCCAGACATGCAAATGTGTCCGGCGCAACGGCCATTCCAGGAACGTCAACACCGAAACTCTCGGCCGACCACTGTGGCATGAGCAGAAGGACATCAGGAGAAGGAACGACACACGAGCTTCCATCGTCATCCTCCACGGCTCCATCTCCATCTCCATCCAACCAGGACGAATTCAAAGACAATGGTGCAACTCCAAAGTCCAGAATGCGACCTTCCAGCACCCCCATTGGTCGAGGAAGACAGAAAGATTCGACCATTTTATACCACGCCGATGACTTTCATATGTGCAACTCACAAGGACGAAATCGACAAAAACATGGAGCATGGTCTCCGACCAGGAAAGAGCATGACCCCCACAAAAACAAATGCATGTGTACATCCTGGACGACGAATCTCCCGATGAGGCATTGCAACATGTGCCTGCTGGATTTACCAAGGAGAAGACCTAAGGCATAAAAAAGTCCGGGAACACATTGTCTTCTTCTTCGGTGTTGGATTCTGTTGGGTCAGAATGTCCCCAAGCAACCTGCTCTACCTCCATGTCTGCGTTCTCCAGTGGATGTGATGTTGTTGAAGCTTCTTCATTCAGTTGTTCCACGGGGAAGTCGCTTGTCTCTTCTTCATCATGAACCGGAGAATATCGAAGGGGGGTGCGCGTCTCTTCGCCCTTCTCCGTGGAGCCTGAGCCTCTGATGCGGATGCTCGGCCAAACATGTTTCCGAAGAGCGGCATGTCGACTGAATGGTGGTTCATGCGCAGTCAAATGGATTCATCGGTTGTAAACCAAGTTGGCTGCGGATGCAGACACATATGTCTTGAGTGTCAAGCAAGGTCAAATGCAAAGCAAGTGTCACGGATTGATGATTTATAAACCTGTCAAAATGAAAAAACCACGCGTCAAATTCCAGGCACATGTCTGTCATGCCCAGGTTCCCCGATAAGCAAGCATGGATTCTGCTATCCCAACTCCTGCAAAGGCCACGAGGTCGGGTCCGTGTTTTGTGTTGCGGGCGAGCTGCGACGTGGTGCGGAATGGTGGATGTGCGTCAACATTCAAGAGGTGGCCTGTCAGGACGGCCTTGATCAACTCTTGTCTGAATGTTTGGTCAGCCAATCTGCAAGGCAATCTTCACTTCGTACATACGCAAGGTCGTGCATCTGTCCGCTATTGCTTTCCTTCCGCAACATTTGGATTAAATGCATTGTTTCTTTCTGCGAAGAAAAGTGATGAACCGCAACAATAGGATGCATCTGGATAACTAGCCTTGCGTGTCTTACCACGAAAAAGCCAGAATCTCATGCTAAGCAGAATGCTCTTGATGGTTCTGTCTCATTGTCTTATTGATGGCGCGAACGCCCGCAATCGTGGGTGATGCTGCTCTGGATGCGCACCTCGAGAATTGGTAACCAATGTGGAATTGCGTTTGCGATTGTAATCAATTGATCTACTGGACACTTCTGTGCGCAGTGTGCGCCTGAGGTGTGAGTGGAGTGTCATCTTTCAAATTCTTGTCGAATGTGATCTCTTGAAGTTCGTCAATGGCAACATTCTGGTGAACATTAGATGTACCAACCATGCTTGTCGCCATGCTTCCATTGGATGTGTTGTCCCACGAAAAGGCAATCGTTTTTGTCTTCACAACCAACCTGAAAATCCGTACGTAGTCGTCTCATGATTCCTTCTCAAACACATCGTCACCGGTCATAAGAAGATCATCTACACGGAGAGGTTCACGAGCTTGTCGGTTCTGGGCATTGTTAACGGAAACGGGATCCACGAGGCAACCAACTGCTCCTTCTAAATCACATGTATTGGATGATTCCCTTGCACTGATCGGTGTGGGTCGCGAAAGCTGCTTACCGTAGTAAACATATCTACAACAATCTGCGCGGGTTGGTGAGTTGGTGCTAGCCCGTAGGAACGGGGCGCCGAACCTAGGATGTTCCACCATGTGCGTGGTGCATCATTCAGACCGTAGGCAGGTTTCTTCACGCGTGCGCCGATGTGGAGGGTGTCCCATTTCAGGACAAATGGTGTCACGATCTTGATGCTGCACTTCCTTATTGCAGAAATACTGTGTTTTAAACCCATACGGGTAATGTTCCAGCCCCTGTTGGCCGCAGCTTGGATTGCAATCTGCCTGCCGTTCTGCTTGTCTTGAAAACCCCGCAGGACCCAGCTTCAGGAAGTTTCCATTTTGTCCCGTTTTAGGGTCAGGGCCCAACAACCTGTGACCAAATTCCTGACATTGATCTTACGGGTATCGACTAGGTCGAACACTTCATTGTCAAGTCAAGACCTTCAGAAGCTTAGCTTCGACGAATTGCTTGTGATACGCTCTTGTCTCAGTGGCTGTTGCTTCCCTCCGCTTCTTACCAATGAGTGCGGATGTGGATAAAGCCCAAGGATGCTTGCCTGGATGAGTACAAGACTTATGTTCTTGCACAGTCTGTCAACATGATTCTTGTCTGTATGTTTCTGATGAGAGAATCCACGCCTGAATGCTTGTTTGAGGGTACCCTTTGCACGCCCAAGGAGGAAAAGGGTTCCCTTCAATGCCTGTTGGAACCGTAAAGGGATCTTCTGGTCAGCTGTCATGTATGACCAATGTGCTTCATCGAGAACAAGGTCATCGTCCGTTAAGAGTCTTCTGATTTTCCACTTTCTTGGTCAGTGTATCTTCATTGGAGTATTTGGACCGAAGTTGGATGAAGAGGCTGGGTGAATGCTCAGGTGATTCATCAACTGGCTCCTTCTTCTTCGCAGTCTTCTGCTTCTTTCGTGGGCTGCTCTCCAATGGAGGAGTTGTTTCTTCTTGCTCCAGATGGGGCAGTTCAAGCTCTTCATCGTTTCCTTCGTTGACTGGATTGGTCAAAGTTGACGGAGGTTAAGGTACTACGACAGGCGGAAGAATCGTTGAGATGGCCGCCGCAGGCTGCGGCTGTGAAGGCAGCGATGGTGGATCTACCGGGCTGTTTAGTGACGCCCCGTGACGGATCTGGCGGTGGCATGGGATGATCGGGTCGATCATTCTGATCAGGCTCTGCCATGTGTTGGTCCGGTGGACTTGGAGGTGTTGGATCAGGCATGAGGCATGGGACGCTCTGATTCATCGGTTGGCTGCTGTTGATCAGGCTGCAGCTATCCGGCGGATCCGCTGATCTGCTACAATGGGCATCGGCTTGATGACGCCCGAAGTGTCCGAAAATCATGTGCGTGCCACGCTCTCGGATCAAAATCTTCCCAATTGCATTCTGATGCAGGCATGACCCAAATTCTGTTCCGCTGGTCTGGTTGCTATTGCCTATTGCGCGCGCCTACGCCGCGCATGCATCGTATTGAGTGGATGAGATGCTGAGTTGTCTCAACTTCTTGCAACCATTCCACGTTCTGACGTCGCCAGTCATTGGATCTTGTCGAAAAGTTCCATCCCAGGCACATACTGCTTCAATGTTTTCTGAAACTTTTGGACTAGCGGATCTTGGATGACTACTGGTTGAACATTCTTGTTGAATGGGAGAGCTTGGATCTTAACGGCTCATGTTCCTTGTCGATGGTTCCCATCTCCTTTCGGAGGAGGTTAACCTGCTGAGTGGTGAAGGGTCCATCAGCCCGTATGCACAGAAGTGGCAGTCTCCCAAGTTCACGAACAACGCATATACCAGATCCTGGATGTCTGAAGATTTTCAAGGATAAAGTATCTTCTGTGCTTCAACTGATATCGCGCAATGGATGCCGCAAATTCAAGCACTGGTCTGGTTGCCATTGCTTATTGCGCGCGCGTACGCCGTTCATGCATCGTATTGAGTGGATGAGATGCTGAGTTCTTGCCTTTTGATTTTCCTTTTCTGCGTCCCGATATGATCGATTTGAGATTTCGCCCTCACACTTTTCTGACATCTTCAGCCCAAAAACCTTCTTCTCCTTCGTATTCTTCTTGCTCGAGGATGCCGAAGATGTTCTGCCGTGAACCTCCTGGCGGTCGGAGTGTCGGATATTGGATCGATGTTCTGGTCGTGACGAAGAGATCATGATACTCTGTTCTTAGCGTCTCAGATGCGCAAGGTTCAAGCTGGATGTTCCTTAAAGACATTGCGCTGGTCAAACTTTATCTCTTCTGCTCTGAGAGTTCACTCTGAATCATGAAGAATTGCGCAATGAGGCTTTCATTGAGCGGAAACGCATCACGGTGTGTTTTGTTAACTTCTCTTCGCCTATGTTCTCAATGTTTCCGGTCCTTCAGGTTCAAGAAGTGCGCGGGCGGCGCTTGTCATTTGCGTCTTGCGCTGGTTGGAGAGAATCACGGTGACTGCGCCGTGATGATGGGCGTCAGGGCATTCCATGATGATTTCAATCTTCACAGCATGATCTCGAACTTCGAACTTGGAGATGAATCTCTGTGTCGCGTCTCCTGCGATTGAAGAAGCTGAGGCGTCAATAAAGATACGCGTTGGTCGTTCCTTTCAGGGTACTTCTGCAGCGTGTTCTTGAAGTAGTTGACCTTTTTGGTTGAATCTTACAGCAAAATCCGTATTGTCTAGCAGCTCGCGATACATGAGTGCATCGCCCACGAGTCTGCTTTTGGGGAGAGGTCCCCAGTGCTCTGCTTCAACGGTTGTGACTGAGATCCAATCATCAATGAGTTCCTCATAGCTGACTTACGGTGGTGGCTGCTTGGCGGTCATCCATCAGTTCTCTTTCTCCAGCATCGCTCGCCGATAGGTCGGCCTGCGATGGTGTATGAAGCATTCTTTGTCTGATGACATCTTATTAGTTTATGCTGTGTGAGGAGAAGGCGCTGGTCTGCTCAGTTGTACTGGAAGTCCCTGGTATATTGTTGCGATTGGTACCCGGGAGCGAAATGCAATGAAGCGAGCCCCCTTTTCTTTGACGAATGCCATGAGGTCAATGGCCTGAAAAACAAGGGTGGGAATCTTGCACATACGGCTGCTAGGGTTTCCCCGGAAATTGTTTGCTTTGCATTTCCGACTTTTTGCGTTACTCAGGTGGAGCCGCTGCCAGGGCACCCGAAGGTCTCCACCCACGCGGTGCTGCAGCAGCCGCGGCCTCATTGGACTGAATTCGGTGCGCCGAGTCGAATTCTTCGCTTTTTTCAATGAGGCCAGTGCCGTGCCGCAGCGGGTGCCTCAGAGAAGCGCAGAAGACTTCGAAGGGTTTCTTCACTTTTTTAGCGTTCTCTGCATGTCCGAAAATCTGAAGCCAGCGCCTTCCGGGCACCGGGGCTCTAGGCCTGACGTTGGAGTCTTCGGCCGAGGAGTGTGAGAAGGAGCCAGTTTTTTGCCACCAACTACACGTTTGTTTGGCGCGGCCAAGTGCGCAATTCCAATACCCCTTCATTCCCAGTCCGCCTGGCAGCGTCCAGGGCCAAGAGCACTGAGCTGGATCCAAGCACGTGTGCTGTGTTGCCGTTTTGCCGTTTTGCGCAGGCTGTGGTGGAGTTCTTGCACGCGATGGAGGGCCGGTCATAGGTCTTGTCTCGGAAACAAGTATAGATTGCCTGTGGTTTGTCCAGGCCACTGTACACAGCGTTTCACTGGCAGAAATCTCGTGGAGCATCCTGAAACATTGGGCGCAGCAAAGCCTTGTGCGATACCTGTGCGACTTTGCAGCTGAGTTGCTTTTGAGAATCGTATGAGGATACACATGAATTGAGCAAGTGTCAAGCCGATCTCAGTCCCTGCAAGGATAGATCAGGCAATAGGCCATCTCAATCCACGTGAAACGTTGAGGGCAGTGCACGGAAGACCGTTGAAGAGCTGAAGCCTGCCATGGCTATTGCACATGATGAGATGGTCAGAGCGGCTGCTTGGCGAAATGTGCTTGTTATCCAGCCTTAGTGGTGCAGAAGTTTAGGTGCAGAAGTTTAGCGGCTACAAAGCGGAGCCAGACGGAAAGCCAGGGCCTGCCGAGCCTGCGGAGCCTGCGGAGCCTGCGCCGGGTGTGGATTTAGATCAGAAGTTCCAGCTCCTGCGCAGCGTGGGTGAGGAATGCATCTTGGCCGACCAAAGCAACATCTCCACGCCGTGCAAAATCTCCATCCGAGGCCAAACAGAGCCAGAACTGAAGGAGCTGATCGCGAAACTCGGCTGGGTGCCTGCGAATTCACAAAGGCGCTCGCAAAGCTCAGGCGCAAGAAGCAGTTTGTTCTCTATGATGGCTTCGAGCCTTCCGGTCGCATGCACATTGCGCAGGGTCTCTTCAAGGCTGTCAATGTACCTTGGCCGCATCTCTGAAGCACCGCCTGCTACCGTGCTGCAGCCAAGGTGAACAAGTGCACAGAGGCAGGAGGAATCTTCAAATTCTATGTGGCAGACTGGTTTGCGCTCATGAACGACAAGATGGGCGGGGATATGAAAAAGATCAAGGTAGGAGCTTTGACAAGATCGAGTTTGCATTCCTCTCTTTTGCGTGTAGGACACAGGCATGTACTTCGTGCATGTTTGGAAGTCCTGCGGCATGAAAATGGAGAACGTCCGCTTTATTTGGACCTCCGACTTTATCTACGAGAATGCTACTGAGCCGCTCAGCTGTTGCCTGAACGGATCTTGTGCATTTGCACGTGACTCAAGAAATCGGTTCGCGCAAAGGTACTGGACCAAGATGCTGGACATCAGCCGCGTGACTTCCCTCGTGCGTGTGAAGAGGCGAAGCGATGCGAATTCTCACTGCACCATCCGATATGATATGACAGCAGGTGCTGCACCATTATGGGCCGCGACGAAGGCAACCTGACCGCGGCCCAAATCCTGTATCCCTTGATGCAGTGTACGGAAGCTTGGCATGGAAACCAAGGTGAGGGACGAGAACAGCCAAGTCATGCAAGTGGGACAGTGTTGCTTGGTTCCTAGGACATTTTTTTGCTGCGTGCGGACATCTGTCAACTTGGTCTCGACCAGCGGAAGGTGAGAATTGGGGGTTGAGCGCTTCGACCATGTGGAACCCCTGCAATCCCTGCAATCCGCAGGTGAACATGCAAGCTCGGGAGTATTGCAGCTCTGTGGGCATTAAAAACAAGCCCATCATACTGTCGCATCACATGATGCCACTCCCTCAGTGAATATATGTCAATATGTCACCAACAAGCCAGGACTGCTCTTTGACTTAGGATGGGTCTCAAGGCTGGTCAGGCCAAGATGTCCAAGAGCGATCCGGACTCAGCCGTGTTCATGGAGGCGACCCCACGGGCTCATTGCATAGGTCATTGCATATGTTCCCAATGTGCTTTAACAGCCTAAGTTTTGAGGGGCACGCGCGTCAAAAAGTAGTAATTCGGTCATTCCAGACCATGTGAAGGAGAAGGCAGTTCGCAAGTTAGTATCCGGTGCACCCTGGAGCAAAGGGCAGTTAGTAAGTTGGCCAGCTAGCAAGTTAGTAGGTACGCCAGACAGAATCAGTTAGCAAAACAGCCAGTTAGCCAGATAGCAAGTTAGTAAGTTAGTAGGGGCGCCAGTTGGGAAGTTACCAATGTAGAGTGGAACTGGAGAAGAAAAAGACTAAGTGAGGAGGAAAGGGCAGTTAGGGTGGCAGTGCTACTACCACCACTCCACTACGGCTGCCACTACTGCTACTGCTGCTGCTGCTGCTGCTACTGCTACTGCTACTGCTACTGCTACTGCTACTATTATTACTACTACTACTACTGACGACTACTACGATGACGACGACTACTGCTACAGCAACTGCAACTACTACTTCGTCTTCTACCTCTACTACTACGACTTCTACTACTGCTGAAACCACTACAGCTACTTCTCCTACTGCTTTTACTATTACTACTACTACTACTACTACTACTACTACTACTACTACTACTACTACTACTACTACTACTACGACTACGACTACGACTACGACTACGACTACGACTACTACTTCTACTTCTACTACTACTACTACTACTACTACTACTACGACTACTACTACCTGACTAAGTTGTTCATTCCTGCATGATGTTTTTTCCTCCCTCAGCCCTTTAGGTATTGCCTTGCGATGCCTTGCGCCAGGACAGTCCGGAGGATGTGCGACGGAAGATAACGAACGCAGCGTGCCCAAGCGGCTTGGCCTGGGGCCCTCGCGCCTGCGTGCTCGTGTTTTCTTTTTTTGCTTTTTTGTTCACCTTTGTTGTTTTCTTGCATTCCAGGAGAGAAGGAGAAGAAGACAGCGAAGCAAAGCGAGCAACAAGGTGATACCGAAGAGTGGATTCTAAACAACCCCGTTATTGACTACATCCGCCAGCAGCTCAGTTCTTTCAAGCACTCTTTTACGCTCAGCTCCACCCGCCCAGGTTACCTTGTGCTGGTGGCTTGGACATTGCTTGCCCGCTTTTGGCTTTCTTGGGCAGGGCTACAGTTTTTCCTAGCACAGCTCAGGAAAATTCCAAGGGCCGCCATCAAATCACCGTTGATGGCATCACCTATGACGAGGACCTGCGCAATCTACCCGAGCTAGAAATTTGTGTGGCGTCGCAGGCTGACAGTCTGGAGCGCGACTTTATCGACGGCAAGCTTTCGGAGCAGGGCCTGAAGGAGTCGTGCATTCAAAGACTGCCGCTTGCACGCACAGGCCGAAGCTATCCAAAGCTACCAAAGCTACGCCTCACGCTCGCAAATCGCATTTCAAAAACTGAAAAGCACTCTTCCACTAAAATAGCAAGAGCTTGCACTGATTTTGCTCGAGAAATTGCACAAGACAAGTTCTTGCGCAGAGAGTTGAGCGAGCTCGAGAAGTTGCACAAGGGAATATGACAAGATAGCTGGCGCCTCGAAGTGCGCAAGAGAAGTTGCGCAGATCGTTTTCTCAACAAGACTTGCGCAACAATTTGAGCAATGGAATTTGCACAAACATTGCGCAAGAGAAGTCGCGCAAGCAAAATGCACGCACTTGCACGAAGCAGCTTGCGCTAGAGAACGCGGGTAAAGAATTGCTCAAGATAAGCTGCGCAGGAGACATTGCACGAGGGAACTTCCAGGAGAAATTGCACAAGAGGACTTGCCACACTTGCGCGAGAGAACTTGCAGGATCACTCTTGCACGTACACTTTGCGAAGAAGCCTGATAGAGGCCACGAACCCGAATGCAGAGACATACGACCCCCACACAAATTTGACTAGAATATCCCCTAAATCCAATGAAAGCGATCGACGCAAAAGCATTCCGCAACACATGCCCAGAACCACCCCCCAAGGACAGACAGGTCCAAACGCATGTCCACAGACATCCCGCAGGCGCTCCAACAGAACCCCAAAGTCAGCCCCGACGAAGTCTCCCAACACATCCCCGAGGCGTTCCTACAAAAACACCGCAGCAAACTTCCCCAGAAGACGTTCAAAGACATGGCCACCAGCAAAGCCTCAACCGACATTTCCTGAGACACTCTCTCAGACGTCTTCCCCCACATGCCCCGGAGACGCCCGCAATGACAAACCTCAAGCACAGACCCCGTATCATAGACGTCAGCAAAGACACCCCCATGAAGACGTCCCCGCAAAACAAATTCTCCGAACACAGCCTCCGGAAGACATCCCCACAAGTACCTTCAAAAGGCGCCCCGAGTTCGACCAAGACAGCCGCAAAGACTTTTTTAAAGAAACCCGCAAGACACACCAAGACCGCAACCGCAGAATTTGGAGCGAAAGCAGGCCAGCGGCACACACCCCCGCCAGCGATGTGAGACTGGAACGCGAGGTGCAAGCGATCGGGGCCCAAGAAATTGAGGCTTTGAAGGTGCTCTGCAGGTGCTGGTGAAGGCGCCCTGCCCATTGGCGGAAGCGTCCCAAGCAGCCTTGACAACTTGAGTCTCAGCGTCGCCTTCCCCGTGGCAAAATGAATTAGCGCAACGGAAGCCGCGCAAGGTACACGAAATTCCGCGCGGAATTGCACAGAGAAGCTGTTGTACATTTGACGATTTGCGAGTCTTGCGCAAGGCGCTCGTTGCCAGAGCTCCCAAACATAAGG
Source organism: Effrenium voratum (assembly GCA_963377175.1). NCBI lineage: Eukaryota > Dinophyceae > Suessiales > Symbiodiniaceae > Effrenium > Effrenium voratum. The sequence goes on along the minus strand of CAUJNA010000174.1, from coordinate 48,654 downwards.
AATGAGATCATGGCGGGCTGCCGGCGCCACTTCGCAGAGGAACGGAGACAAGGGACAGGGATCGGAACCGCAAGCTGAAAGCTGAAAGGCTTTGGTACGAATTCGGCAAACTTCCCTTGATCAGGACAAGGAGGCCTCGGAGTTGGTGGCCCTGGTCGAACAGCACAAAGTAGACGTCTTGAAAGAGAAGGAAAATGCCGCGCCTTCGCACATAGACCATTGGTGAGAGTTGCATGCAGGGACATCGAGACATCGATCGAAAGTAATCAGCAATCGTTTCTTCAATGTAGCAATGTCCAAAGGCGAGTCCAAGACCTTCAGCTATCTCAGTTTTCTTGTTTTCTCTCGAGTCTTTGAACTCTTTGAACTCAGAGATGCTTCGTCTTTTCGTCTCTCCTTGTTTCGAGGAAAAGGCAGCGGTGCTGCGGAGCCTCCAGGTCTTCGACGGCGTCGAGTCCGTGGGCCTGGTGTTCGCCCCGCCTCCGGCGCCAGGTGGGCTGGGTGTCACGGCGGAGACTGTGCTGGCCACGCTGCGGTGCCTGGTGCGAGCCAAGAGCCCCGACCGAAAAGGGAAAAGGGGGAAAACCGGAAAGGACATGCGCAGTTAAAAGCAAAATACTTTAGAGCCTCCGGCTCAGTCCGCCGACATTGTCCTCTCTCCTTCTTCCTCTCTCTCTTGTCCTGCCCCGTGTGTTCTGTCGTTCTGTCGTCCTGTCTCCCTCCCTCTGCTCCCCTCTCTCTCTCTCTCTATCTCTCTCTCTGTCTCTCTCTCTCTCTCTCTCGGCATTTCCCTACATCTCCCGTCGTGCCGATTTTTCATTTCTGTCCCTTTTATGTCCCCCTTTGTTTCCCTTTCATTTCCCCTTGCTTTCCTGTCATGTCGACTTCCTATTTTCTCCCCTCATTTCTTTGCACTTCCTTGCAGTTTCCTTTTGCTTTTTGGCATTTTCCGCGAGAAACAAAACACGGTTTTCCAGTGTTTTTGCAAAAAAGATGTCAAAATACACAGAGTTTTCCAGATGTTCGTCAAAATAAGGCAGGAAACCCAAACCAGCAAAGAGCCGGCAGGGGATTCGAGCCTGGGACCCCTGTTTTGCGACACCGGCTGTTGTAACCAAATTGTTGGCATCAGTTCGAATGTGCTTCGCCTGCATTATCTGACCAGAGACCGCGAAGAAATCAGGCTGAACCGGAATAACGCATGAGTCCGCGCAATTCCGCAAAAACAGTTGTGGACATGGTTGTAGCTGTGATCTTATGCGTCTCGTAATCAACCAGTGAACCTCTGGAGTTCGACATGCCCGGTGAAGTTCTGGTTCTTCTGCGAGAAGGATAACATGTGCTCGTTGGGATGACTTGTCTCATTGTCGCGATAGGATGCACCTGGATGACCAACTACACGTGTCCTCCCACGAAGGGGCCAGAATCTCATGCTAAGCGGTGTGCTCTTGATGGTTCTGACTGTGTATTGATGGCGCGAACGTCCTCAATGGTGATGCTGCCTTGGATGCGCACCTGGAGAATTGATAACCAATGTGGAATTGTGTTCGCGATTGTAACCAGTTGATCTGACCTAGGACACTTCTGTATGCCGTGTGCATTTGTGGCGTGAGGTCATCTTTCAAATCCTTGTCGAGTCATAAGAAGATCATCAACATAGATAGTGCTCCATGAACTTGTCGGTTCTTGGCGTTGTTACCGGAAACAGGACCCATAAGGTAATCAATTGCACCTTCTAAAACGAATGTGTTGGATGATTTCTTTTCGCTGATCAGTGTGGATTTCGGAAGCTTTTTACCGTAGTAAACATATGTACAACGATCTGCTCGCATGGCACTAATCCGTATGAACGGAGCGCCGAGTCTAGGATACTCCACCATCTGCGGGGCGCATCATTCAGCCCGTAGGCAGGTTTCTGCACGCGAGCACCAATGTGTGGAGGATATTCCCATTTCAGGAGGGAGTTGGCAAATGAATGATGTCACGATTCTTTTTGGGGAAATGCTGTCTTCAAATCCATATGAAAAATGTTCCAGCCCTGGATCGCAAGGCGGAAACCACTCCTGGATGCAGCAGGACTGTCTGCTGATCATTCTTCTGCTTGTCCTGAAAACCCCGGAGGGCCCAGCGAGCCTTGGTCTTCAGAAAGTTGCCATCCTTGTCTCGCTTAGGGTAAGAACCCAGCGACCGGTGACCCAGTTTCTGACCTGAATCTTGCGTGTGTCGACTAGGTCGAATACTTCACTGTCAAGCCAGGATTTGCACTCAAGATGCTTAGCCTTGAGAATCTGCTTCTGACAGGCTCTTGTCTCAGTGGCTGTTGCTTCCTCCTTCCGATGAGCGCGGATGTGGATGAAGCCTTAAAGGATTCTTGCTTGGATGAGTACAAGACTAGGAGTGCTCGGTCATGTTCTTACACAATCGGTCAACATGGTTCTTGTCTGTGACTTGCTGATGAGAGAATCCACAGCTATAGGATCGTCCCTTGGATGTCATCACGTCAAATCCATTGCGAATAAAACTGGAGACCTGTGAGCGCACAGCATTGACTGAATCTGGCACTTCCTGCAAAGATCTCTAGAACGTGGATCTATTCCCTTGCGCACACACTTCCAATGTGCCTCTTCAGGAATGGATGTCAAGTCCTCCACAAACATGTTCTCTGCAGGTTTTGGTGCTGCATGCTTGGGAGTTGTTTTTTCCAGCAATGCGTACTGGGTTTGAGGATGATGGCTTAGGAGTTGGCGTAAATGACCTTGGCATCGGTCGTCCGAATGCAAGTTCCAATGGTGTTACAACCCCGTAGGTGACGGTTTGATTTCTGACAGTTGCAGCTGCCTTCACGAGCTGTCAGTGTGTGACTTTCCTCAGTGTTGCAGGTGCTGTGCCTGCCTTGATGGAGTTGAGCATGATCTTCTATTGTGCCAGGAGGCTGCAAGTGGTACTGGTCAAAATAGTTCCTGAGGACAGCGATGTTCTCCACTTCCTGCGTGGTTGTCACTGTCTCTGCAGTGAGCAATGTCGTTTCTCCATTCAGGGTGACAAAAATCATGATATGTTCTCCGGTTCCAAGAGGAACCTGACAGTGACCAATGAATGTCATGTCTCCAAATGTGTCCGCTCGAAGTCCACTCGTCTTGCTTCTTGAGGGTGCGTGCTTTGCCGCTTGGCAAACTTCGCACTCACTTCGGATTTTGTCAAATAGATCGTAAGTTGGTTTCGGCAAGTGAAGAGCCCGGGGTCTGAATCGAAATTGAGCGGTCGTCATGTGACGATGCTGAAGGTGGAGCTTCTTCAACCCTTCAGGCTTTGACAATCGCTGGTGGGTTCTGCAAGCGGCAACGATGTCGGTTCGTCTGCAGATGGCGCAGTAGGATCTGGCTCAACAGTCGACCGGCCTTTCTTGTCGATGATCCTGTCTGCTGCGGATCCTGAACCTGATTTTTCATCTTTTAGCGGATTGTCTGCGAAGGTGAAAATGGTCTTACCTATCAATCATAGTTTGTTCGCCTGGGGTGTAAGTCTCCAATTTGTCTTCGAGGATGTCTGAATCTCCGCCCTTGGATGCATCAATGATTTCTGTTGTACGTCCCCGGCTGACGTTGTCAGGATTGATTGGACGGACATTCCTTCGCTCCAGTTGGTGCGAACAGCACCTTACGAGGCGCGTTGTGCGCACGGATGAGCTGCTTGTTCTTCTTGTCGAGTATCCAATGGCCCTGCTTCAGACATCCGATGATTTTTGGAGTTGCTGTGTCCTCTTTTGTCTTGAATAATTTGGCTGCCCAAACAGTTTCGCTCTTGGAACAATCCCCGGAGGGAAACTTGATGCTGTTGTCATCATCGTAGACATGGTTTGTGAGGCCTCTCGCAGCATCTCTCCATGTGATGTCACTCTTGCCACTCCAGCAAGATCGACTAGTGCATCCTGCACCGGACACTGGAACTGCTTGGCGGCCCATGCCAAAACCCTTCAACGGTCAAGTAGAGGTTCCGCTCTGACTGATACTGAGGAGCATCGAGTTGTCCAGGATCGCATAGGTTGGATTGCGCTGAGGGTTGATGACAGGAGGAAAATTGTGTTGTGAAACTGTATTGGCTTGGATCAGCTTTTCGTGGATGGCCTCTTTCTCATGGTGCGGAAAAGCGTCATGGAATGCCATTCATGCGTGTCCTGCGCTGTCTCATGGGATGAGTACCAGCCTGATTCACTCCATTCCATGATGGTCCCAATCTTGATCTGTCCAACCGGCAAATGTACGCTCTGCGGGTGGTGCAGTCTGCTGCTTGGCGGGCTCCAAGTTCTCTGCTGTGGCTGCGCTTTTTTTGGACTTTCCTTTGTCATGTCCGCCGATTCCCTTGCCATTGTCAAGGATGGAAACCTTTGTTTCCGGCATTGGGATACTGTATCTTCGATTTTCCTTTCTTCCTTTTCTTTCCTTTGCCTTTTCCCCAATATGCCTGGTTCTAGGGAGCTTGATTTTCGTTGGCCATATTGGCCTTCCCGCCGGAGCCACTTTTTCGGATGGGTTTGATGACTGCCCTTTTTGTTTGCTGATTTTCCTTTCTCTTCTTGAATCTGAAATTTCGCCCAGACACTTTCCTTGCAATGAACGCATCATTCTCCTCGAAAACCCAAAGTGTCTCTTCATCATTAGTTGCCATCCAGTCCTTCTTCATCTTCCACCCAGAAACCTTCTTCGCCTTCACACTCCCCCTGCTCTAGGATGTAGAAGGTATTACTTCGATTTCCTCCGCAAGGTTGGATGGATGGATCTTGGATGGATGTTCTTGTTGCAACGAAGAGATCGTGGCACTGCGTCTTCATCGTCTCGTAGGTGTACTTCTCGAGCGAGATGTTCCTCAAGGACATTGCAGATCAGTCTTTCTCTCTGCTGATCTGACAATTCACCCTGATTGCGCAATGAGTCGTTGAGGGGAAACGCGTCCCTATGTCTTGTCTGCATGCCATTGAGGTACTGTCTGGGTACTTCTGAATTGTCTGGTGATAGCAGATCTGGAAGCGCAGTTCGGGCACCGGCTGCTTGCTGATGCTCGGCCATTCTTCTTGCCTTGGCATCTTGTACTGAGCTACCTTCAATCTCATCACGGGAATTTTGATGCGAGTATGAGGAACTCAGTGTTCTGCCTTCTGTGATTGAAGAAAAGTTCTGAGTGTACAAGCACACGTTCGTTGAGCCCTTCAGGAAGAACTTCTTCAGCGTGTTCTTGAAATAGTTGACCCCTGCTTCAGGATCTTGCAAAATGTCATTCTGGAGGACTGTCTTGCACATGTGAGCGTCTCCAATGAGTCTGCTCTTGAGGAGTGGTCCTCTCTTGCATACAGCAATGGTCGTGAAGGTCACCCAATCATCTACGAGTTCTTCAGTTCTTCATGCTGACTTTTCCGCCGTACGATGGCTTGGCGGTCATCGATAAGTTGAGCGTCTCTTCAGTGAAGCCGGATGATCGGCCTACGCGAATAGGCCTCCATGAAACCTTCTCCATCGGATGACATCTGGATTGGATCTTTGCGGAAAACCAGCTCTTGAGCCCCACTGCCGGGGGTATCTTATCCCCGGAGGGAACCGATACCTTGTGGTAGGAGAGAGTCTTTATTGGCAGGTCCCTGGATCTATCCCGCTGAGCCCAAGTGTCAATACTGATGGATTGATGCTGGATAAGCCCTGGTACATGGTGTGTTGTGGATTACTCTGAACGTGGTCCGCAAGTCTCACCTTTGTCTCACGGATGCAATGGCTCAGTGAGCTATTTACATCGGCTGCGTGACATGAAAGGCCTTGAGCCAAGAAAGGTGTTTCGTGGAGATCAATGATTCAGCAAAACAAACACACACACACCCCTCCTGAACCCTACGTATCAGACGTCGGGCGTAGGTATCCGACACGCCTCCGCAATGTCGGCGGATATTCGCAGAAATTCGAAATGCCAATGCAGAGAGAGCCATGAGCAGCGAAGTGCGAGGAAGCATCAGAAGTTGATCCTGTGGTGTGAAGACTGGTCCTGCATTGCCTTGGACAGATTGGCTGGTGACATCAAGGCGTGCAGTGCAAACGCAGCCAGTCCCGGTTGCTCACGAGTCCATGAGGCGATCACTGCCTACTATGGCATTTTAGCGCAGTCTGTGAAAGCTTTGGCTAGCACCATCGCGCTACAAGTGGAGGCCGGATGTGTCTCTTTGAGCACTTAGCCTTGAAATCCGACGAGGTGATGATGCAATCCGAACAGATCCTTCGAGATCCAAACATGTACTGGAGACTTGTTTCAAAATACTTGATTTGTTTTGTCGTGACACTCGCCAGCTTAGGATCAGCGTGATTGATGCTGGCCGCAAGAAGCGCCGCACGTCCGCTGGGGAGGAGCCCGTCATTGGCCTGGACGAGGCACCATGGGCTTATCTCTCAATCTTCATGAATTCAATTGTCACTAGCTGCACTAGCAATTGCTGTCGCGCTTGACTGGATTTGATTTCTCGATTTCGCGTTTCTTCTTTGCTTTCTCACCGGAGCTCCAGGTGGCCAGGCACCTTCCTTCGGGGGAGAGTCTCACGGAGAGCGGCCAGGTTGTGGTGGCTTGGCTTTGCTTCAACGCTTACTCGCTTGCTCACCTTCGTTTGCTCGACTCTGAGGCCACCTTGATGCACGTGGCCGATGTCTTGGCACTGTGCCGGGGGGTCGGAAAGGCCACGATCTGCGCTTCAGACGACTTCCAGCAGCATCACCAGCTGGCAAAGAACTACTTGCAGGAGAGCTTTGCAGAGGCCCGGGACAGCTACGATCTCTCGATCTCTCGCGCCTTTTTCTTTTTCATAAGCGCAAATCGGGCAACGCTTGGAGTTTGGAGCGAGGTGCGCGCTCCTGAGATCGATGTTGAGAAGCAGGGCTCCAACGCCATGTCGCTGGTCCTTGGGGAAGGAGAGAGCATTTGGAACAGCATCCCAGACCAAATATCAGAATTGTCAAGTATGCAACATGCCAATGTATGCAGCAACATGCGCGATGGGAGCCAGCTGTCGCAACCCAGGTAAGATGAAGAAATCCTACTGCCTTGAGGGTGACCTTGACAACAACCCATTGATGGATCTCTTAAGACTCACACTTTCCTGCCAGCTTCTGGAGCCTTAACACACCAATGTTTGTACTCCGCTTGTGCAGACTTTTCTGTCGCAGGCCCGGAAACTTGAGTCCGCTCAGGACACAGGTCGGCCCCTGCTTGAAGTGCGGCAAAAAGCCGAGCACGGGGGTGACTCTCGATCGCCACATGGTTTGGGCCGGCTTGGCTGGTGAGAGGTTCATTTTGAATGACTAAGGACAAGGACTATGCCCAGATGGCTGAGGTGGAGACCGCGTTTGCGAGCAAAGATCTTCACCCTTCGGCCTTCAAACCTGCGTTGCAGGCACCGGGAGAACAACGACCAATGACCAAACAAGCAAACAAGCAAACGGGCAGAGGCACCACCATGTTCGTCGCACAGGGGGATTGCATTGTGCTGTCTCACAAGCAATCGTCATGTGCTTTGCGCAGGCAACGCCACGCAAGAGTCAAGCATGGGGCGCTCTGTTTGCTCCTGTTTCTCTTAAGAGCTCTAAGGCTTAGCCTTGAGGACCAGTCGCGGCAAGTCGCAACTGTGCCACGGCACCGATACTCCGGCAAAGGCTCTGATAGAGCGCATGTGGACCACGAATACTTGATCAATGTCTTGATTGGGCGGAATTGCTGCCCTATTCACTTTTTCCGCTCCCTTTCAGCTCGCGCAAATTCGGCTATTCTCTGGTCCACTGGCCTCCGTCCTCTTTGCAGTCACGTGACTCCCTCCTGAACCCATCTCATTTGACATTGTGCTTTCTGTTTTCGTTTCAGAAGGGCACCTGACAGAACACAACAAAAACAGGAACCCCCGCCCAAAGAAGAAGCAAGACCCATGGACTCCTGAATCTGTCTGGGAATTTCTTTTGCGTCATAACAGCGCATTGCAGTCCTGAATCCATTATATCCGTTCCCTGTCCCTCTTCGTTATCACTACAAATACAAGAAAGCGCAACTTGTTTGTCAGAATGGTGCATTGCTTCTACTCTATCCATCGCTACAAATACAAGACAGTGTAACTTGTGGAAAGCAATGTCAAAAACACGCAAAGACGCGAAAAAAGAAAAATGGCAAAAACCCACACCCCCATGAGCCGCCGCTCCCTTCCTTTTCTGCTTCTGCCTCCAAATGCATTTGAGCTCACGTCTGTTTCAAGCAACGTCAAGTATATCAGCCTCGCCCTCCGCACGTAGCTCGTTTGGGCTTGGATGCCAGTATGCTTAGATTGGTTTCACGAGCGCATGCAACAAACAAACTTCTGCTACCGGTGGTTTGTGCCTCGTTTGGCCTCGTTGTGGACGACCTCAGGGACTGCCTGCCCTTCTCTTTTCTTTTTTCTTTTTTTTCGGCGGCGAACTGTTCATCCTGTTTATCCCAGACGCAAGTGATTTTGACAATACTCATTTTGGTGACATAAGTTGGAGTGACAAGCCGGGAGTCTTGATGCATACGTTCCAGGAACGTGTGAAGTCTGCTTTGGCGCCGCTGCAGCAGCTTTCAAAAGATGCGGCCTTCAAGACTCTCTCTTGGCATAATGTTCCAAGCTTGATTTTGTCAGTCATGTGACTCGACTGAGGAAGCTTTGCGCGTCGTTGGAGAATTTCCACAAGGCCCAAAGCAAGAAGGCGAAGAAGTAGGCCCCAGGTTCAAGCCGAATGCACGCGACCCGCGTGGTACCAAAATCGCGCGCGCGCTGCCGTTTCCAGTACGCATGTTGACAATGGTGCAGAAGCGCCTTGTGCGCACCGTTTTTGCTGCAGTCGTTTGTGTAATGCACCAGGAATACTTGGGCAAGCGAACAAATGGTAATGGCACCCGCACCCTCATGATCTCTTCCGATGATGTCACTGATTTGAGTGTGTTGCCCCCCCCCCCCCCGCATGGTCCTCAACAGAAACAAGCAACAAGTCAACTCATTCAAAGTCTTTTCCACAACACCATGAAATGCTGCCGGTCCTGTTCATGTGCCCCTGTCCGGCGGGAAGTTCGTGCTGCTCCAGTTTGTCAATGGGTCCGAAGGTACGCGCAGCTCGCCCTTGCCTGCGAGCCTGAGACGTGGGACTATGTGCAGTATTTGGACGAAGTTGCGGTCTGGGCCGCAGAGCAAAAAGACCTGTTTTGACATTTGACTTCGTTAGATTGAGGCTGTGAATCCGCTTCCCCGAGAGGGGCGGGAGCTGCTTTATGACATCTTCAAGACTGCACCAGCGGGGACGCAGTGTGCAGGTCTGACATGTTGCGTATCCAGTTCTGACAGGAACTTTGATACTTCCGCTTGGGCACAGCTCAGAACCTTCGCTTGATTTGCGAAGGCATGGCTGCCGTGATGCTTCACTCTTTGGCCTACGTGGATCGTGACCAGGGGGAGTCGGCCGCTTTGGAGGTGTACAAGGAAGCGGTGAAGCTGTCAGGAGGGGGTGGGGGTGACATGTGAAGTGCGTCGCACAAACGCGACTGAGGGTCCGATGCTTGGCGGGTGAACCTGAGCTGGCACGACTCGGCGCCCAAACTCCTGGGCCTGGACCCCCCGGCGGACGCGGCGATGTGCGGAAGGAGGGACAAAGGAGACGAATATCCTGTTTGCATCTGTTTGCCGAATTCATTCCCCGCATCTTTGTGCGGGGTTCTTATTTTTAAGTCTCGCCCGCACTCACTCACTCACTCACTTATAAATCAATAGCTCAATACATCAACGAACGAATAAATGAAATCAACACAACGGATAACTCAGTTGACCAATTAAGCAATTAACCAATTAAGCAATGAATCAAACAATCAACCAATCAATCAATCAATCAATCAATCAATCAATCAATCAATCAATCAATCAATCAATCAATCAATCAATCAATCAATCAATCTAAATGGAATCAAGTCAAATCAAATCAAAACAATCAAACGGAATCAAATCAAATCAAATCAAAACCAATCCCATCCAATCCAATACATCCAATCAATTTGAGAGGTGTCTAGAGATACTGGATGTTGTCGCGCACGCTCGTGTGATGTCAGTGATCCAGCCTCAGGCATTTGCCCTTTGTCCAGACATGGTTGGTGACTGACTCCGCGTGCATTTTCGGCCCTAACTATAGGGAACCCTTAAGCCAAACACCGCGTACCGCGGTGGTAGCTGCATGGAAAAGATCGGTGCGCAGTGAGACTACTTGCTGCCCTTTGTGTGCAACCCGATTAAGCATTACTTGATCGTGATCGTGTTGGTTTGAGGAAAGCAGAGCCCGAATCAAGATGCTACCGAAACTGGTGCGGAGCCTGCCACAGAGCAGGCTGGTGGCCAGACCGAGAGGCATGCCGGACGTCTTGGTCACCTGGGTGAGCTGGAGGTGGATCCTGCTCGTGGAGGAGTCGAAGGTCGAAGAGTGCCTTCAGCTGGAGTTCACGGGACGCCAGGAGCCCTCGCCGAAGGTCGTTTTGGAGCATCAAACCAGAACAGCTTCAAGGTCACTTGGCTACGGACTACGTGAGAGAGGTGAGACCAGGGCACGGCTCCTCACTCAGGAGATAGACCACAAGCGCTTGAGCCAGCCATCCTTGCCCAATCCAATTCGCTAGCCTCGCTGTTCTCTCGCCGTGGCGTCCGTGAAGGAGACGATCAGGAACTCCACCAGTGGCAAGACTTCGGAGACCGTCCCGGCGGCAAAGGGAGCAGCAAAGGCCAAGGCCAAAGCCAAGGCCACGAAGGGGTTCCCAGTGGAGAAGTTCGACTTCGGACGCCGATCCTCGCTTGGCAGGCCCACCATCAGGAGCTCGGTCTCGGGATCGAACGCTCATGCAGCTTGGACGGCGCGCGCGGCACGCAAGCTCAGACTGACCTACACAGCAGCATACGGGGCTCGCGGCATGACCAGACAAGCCGGACCGTTGCCGAGCGAGGTGGTGGAATCTTGGGCCGCCCGCAACCCTCTTCTCAAGAGCCAGGCGATCTCTCGAGGGAGCGGAAAGAAGCCTCATGAAACGCCTGGAAGTCATCAAGGCTCAGAAGGCCAAAACGCTCGCCAAGCAGGGCTACCCTGAGGAGCCGAACAAGGAGAAGCCAACGCCTGGGAGGAAGATTCTCACCCCAAAGAGCGACACCTGCACGGAGAGTTCGTGGACGGTGGCTTCATAGCCATGAGGGCAGATCCATCAGAGGACAGACTACCTCGGTGTCTACCAGCCTGGCGGATGAGGGTGCGACTTTCTGGTTCCGCAAGACCGCATCGAGGAAGCCTTCCAGGTTTGTGAGAAGCGGCCAAAAACGGCAAGCTTCGTCAGAACCTTTTGGGGCATGTCAGTGATCCAGCCTCAGGCATTTTGCCCTTTGTCCAGACATGGTTGGTGACCCGCGTGCATATTCGGCCCTGACTATAGGGAACCCTTAAGCCAAACACCGCGTACCGGTGGTAGCTGCATGGAAAAGATCGGTGCGCAGCGAGACTACTTGCTGCCCTTTGTGTGCAACCCGATTAAGCATTACTTGATCGTGATCGTGTTGGTTTGAGGAAAGCAGAGCCCAAATCAAGGTGCTACCGAAATGTGAGCCCCCTGGTTTCGTGGCAGGCGCAGCGCTTTGGACGTGTGAGTGCTCACTCTTTGGGCGACTCTGATACTGTAAGTTTAGATCGCACGGGACTCAAGCTGCCGTACGCAAACAAGTTGGCCTGAGTGCACGGGTCTCATGCTGTCGATGTGGAAACATGGGTTTTCATTGCTTTGGAGCCTTCGGCTGGGACTCAGCATAGTTACCAGATTGGCTGGGACTATATGTTTGCTGACGGCAAGCAAGACGTGTTGGTAGATTTTGCAGTTACCGATGCACGACTTGTAAGTTGATTTGGCAGGCGTGACATGAACACAGAAAAGTTGTTGGGCTGCTGTAGCGCTTCTTGGCTCAGCGGCTAGATGAGAGGAACTCGTCGGATAGCTTCCGTGGTTTTCTTAAGCGGGACTCCCTGGACATGTGGTGTTTTCCTCTTCTTCTTTTTTTCGGATAGCTTCCCCTGTGTCAGCGAGTTCTCGTTTCGCTCGCAGGAGGACTTCTTTGCGCTTTTTCGTGTACGACACGGGGATCTACTCCAAGCCGGTGCTTCTCTGCGCGTCGGGGATGGAGGGCTCTGAGGTGCTGCTGCACCGCTGGCTGCTGCGTAGCGCGTGCCGCACGCTCGACGCACATGCTGCGGACTTCTTCTACGTGCCCTTCTACTCCTTCTGCTTCCAGCCACCAGTTTTCACAGATTTGCACAAAACGAGACAACAAAAAAGCCAGAATCCAAACTGTTCAGTGTGTTTGCCTCGGATGCACAACATGAATGCACTTGACAGAATGCTGAGTTGGAGTTTCTTTGAAGCGTGCCGACTTTTCGTAGTTGCTTTGAGCCCTACCAAGTGTTTCAAATCGCTTTGTCTTTTTTGCCTCAAGCGCTTGCGTAATATGTTTGCTTTCTGATCTCCCGAGGAACCTCAACATTCAGCCGGGAAAAGAGACGGAAGAGCTTGACAGGCACAACGTGGCTCTTGTCAAGTCCTTGGAGCACTTCGATGTCTACCGCCGGAGGCTCCCATGTGGAAAACAAGCCAGCGAAGCCCGGGAGAAGTTTCAAATTTAAAGCGTCTTCACGTTCTCAATCTCTTCTTTATTTACTTTTCTTCTATTCTCACTCTCTTCTTTGCTCTCTCTCTTCTTTGCTCTCTCTTCTCCTCTCCTCTCTCCTTCTCTTCTTTATCCGGCCTCTTCGAGCGATCCATCTGTCCATCCATGCATCCATGTCGATCCTGTGTATCAAATGCAGCGTCAGGCTGTCAGGGAAGTTTGTCATGAGACCCGAGGCAGCACATCTTCCACTTTGCCCACGAGTTCTGGGACTTCCCTTCCTGGGAAGCCCACGTGGCAAGGTCCAAGATCTTCGCCGTGGAGGCTAACCCCCTGATGGATGTGATCCAGTACCGGCATTGCAGATGCCTGAGTTTCCCCATGAGAGTGCGAACCCTGAACACCCTGAACTGTTCGGAGACTTTCGATCGTTTTTCTCACAAAGCCGATTCGCCTTGCGTCGAAGCTTTCGCTTTTGCATTGCCATTGCAGGCACGAGCTGCTTCGACGAGCGGAAGGACGTGGTGGTCCCGGGCCACACAGACCTGTGGGCCATGCGCCGATTGCGGGAGCAGAGCCGTCCCGCGGAGCACCGCCGCTTTCTCTTCTGCTCCACGGCAAATCGATCGGAGAAAAGAGATGAAGAGAGAGATGAAAAGAGTAAACTAAGACTGTCTTGGTGAAGCCGATTCGCTGGCGTACGAGAGGGCGCACGAGGGAGAAAGCTAAGAGCTTTGCACCAGAGGCTTTCATGGCGCACTGCGACACGAGCTGTACGAGAAAACGCATGCGGAAGGCCTGGCGCTGGTCCCAAAGCCTGTTGCCTTTCTGGTGTCTATGGCTGGGAATTGTGTGTGTGTGTGTTCTTGTACATGTCCCTAAAGGAAGGTGATTCCCGCATGCATGATTTGACCCGCGGCTTGGGCAAGCGAGGCTTCAATGTCAGCGCTGCAGAGACCC
>CAUJNA010000174.1:0-30000 GCA_963377175.1 Effrenium voratum | reverse complement strand
CGCCAGGCATGTAAAGGGTCTATAGTCTATAGCCCTCCTTTAGGGCCGAAGTTGCACTTCGCCAGGAAGTACGTGGCAGCTCACGACATGCAGCAGGAGCGCTCGCCTGAGCCAAAGAAGCGACATGTGCTCGCCCGAGGCGCTGGTTGCCTACTCGCATGCCCTAGAATGGGACGAGGCTGGAACTTGGAGAGACTGACATTTCGTCTCTCCGAGTTCGTTCGATGTTTGCACTATTTTACACCATGCACCCAGAACAGCGCGGCCATTTGCGATGAGTTCGGGCAGTTCCTGCTTGCGCACGGGCAGGCAAGGGTTTGACGGGTTCAAGTGCAGATTTGCTTGGTGCTGCTACGCCATGCCGCTGTGCGCAGTTGGCTGGCGCCGAATATCTCTTCACCAGAGCCGGGGTCTCAGAGGCACACCTGCCTCGAGCCAACGCCTTGACTGAGGCTCTCTCCCTGGATCCGCAAAATGCCCAGTGCCCCATACTGCACAAAGGCACGTTGATTCAGTTGGCTGCTTCATTTGCAGTCCATGGCTTGCATGCTACAGTATTACACCACATTGACCGCTGCCATCGGGCTTAGGGCTTTTCTCACACGCCATGGCCAAAGTCGTGAAACTCGGGCCGACGTCGACCTCGACATCAACGTTGACCTCGACCACCTCGACCACCTCGACCTCGCTGTCGAAGGCTAGGGCGTTGGCGCTGCAGACGGAGTTGCTGGCGGCCTACACGACGCCGAAGTTCCAAAAGAAGCTCCACGAGATCGCCCGGAAGCTCGATGCGAGCGACAGCAACCGGGCTTCCCGGGCTTCTGCCTACACCGCCTTCAAGCACCTTGTTCGCAAGAGCCAGCGCGAGATCATCCCGCGCTATGGCTTTGATCCGTCGGAAGAAGGGGTGGAGTGCATGATGAAAGCGTTTCGGAACTTCCAAGATGATGCAGACATCTATGTGGGCAATTGTGCCATCAAAGAGGCGCTCTCCTTGAATGAGACGTCCAAGGACAATATCGCACCTTTGCAAGCCTTGCAATCCAACAAAGAGAATGTCCTCCTTTGGCTTCGGCGCTTAGTCATCAGCTTCTCTGCCCCATCCTTTCAAGCCTTGAAGGGAGAGAGGCATTGGGATGCGGCTAGCTTGGATGAGTACCACAATTTCTTGGGTCATGCTGCGCAGCTTGGAGTCGATGTTACAAACGAGAGATCGAGTCAGAGGAGTCGGATGGGGTCGAGTCTAGTCGGCAACTGCTTGGATCTATTGCGAGAAGACGCTGATGCTGATGTGGTTTGCCTTTTCGACGCGATGAACATGTGTCTTGGCCTGGAATAGATCGGGAAGTTGGTAACTCGTCTAGCTGTTCTAGTCTGCTGCGTGGACAGGAAGCTGGGCTTGCCTCCAGATGCGTGTGGCCCCTTTCGCAAAGCTCTCCGTGCACATTTGAAGGACAGGATCTCAGAGACTTTGTGAGTGGGGAAGGAGAGAGAAGGAGAGAGAAGGAGAGAGAAGGGGAGGGAAGGGGAGGGAAGGGGAGGGAAGGGAGGATGCTGAAGGCGCTTGAAGGCAATTGGAACTCAGGCGGAGGGGCCACACAGCCAGAGCCTCGGACCTGCCTTGTGTGTGGCTTGCTCGACGGACCGGCTGAGGCCATTGAATCACTGGCTTTGTTCTTGGGGCCAGTCACGCAGCACAGAACATGTGACTTGGCTCTAAGCGAATACTTTAGACAGATGGTTTCTGTGAATTGCTTCCATGCTCCTAGCGGCCGCGACTGATTGGCTTGCTGAAGTCTTCCAAAGTCTTGGCGCGCACGTGCACGCAGTGCGCGTGCAACCTGTGCACAGCATGCAGGTTGGCAAGTTGGCGAGGCGATGTTTCCTCAGTTGGCCGAAAAAGGCGAGGAAGCAACGCGAACCTCAGCAAAGCGGAGGCAGAAAAAACGCTGAATGCCCTTAGAGTCTCCGCGATTGCCCCGACCTTGCATCTTTCGAGGTACTCGTACCAGCAGGCTGGTGGAGTGTCGGGGTCGGGTCCAGTCGCTTTGATGTTGTGATGTTGTGCGGGCTCTTTTGCTTTTCTCTTCCTTTCTGTCATTGATTTGGTTTTCGCTCCTTCCGTGATGTTCATTGTATTATTATGGTTTTCTCTTCCTTCTCCTCCCTTTTTTGTTCTCTCGTTTGGTTTCCTCTTCTCTCTGTCTTCGTTGTGTTTTTCTCTCCTTTTTCCAGAGGCTGGTGTCTCCTTTGCCCAGTGCCATCACCCTACAGCGCACAGGCAAAGAATCCGCACCGTTTACCAAGCCGGCCAGCTGGATTTTGCAAGGTGCTGGTGATGCCACCTGGACCTTGTGCCACCTTGTGCCCTCGTGCACCGCAACCTGAGCAGAGGATTCCGCGCCATTAATCCGTCAATCGCAAATAGCCTTTTTCGCAACGTGCTGTGCAAAAAGGCCGCGCCATTTGTCGGGAAGGCTATTGTCTTGATATCACCATGATAAGAAGCGGTGATGCTGGTGGTGACAACCATCCTTGGACAACGTTGAGCGTTGACCAAGCAGCGGGCGCTGGTTGTGACGACTCAAGTGACTATAGCGGGGGTCTGTGACCAATTTCGTGTAGGGTAGCCGCAAGCTCTGGTCACTTGCGCTTTGACAAGAGAGAGAGAGAGAGAGAGCGTTGGAGCAAAGAAGCGAAAGCTAGAGACAAAACGTGAAAACAACAAAGAGAAAATGACAATATACAGAACCAAAGCAAGAATACTGACTAACCCTGTTAAACATTGAGTAACTTGAAACCTCAGCTGATCCAAACCTTAACGAACCAACCTTCAGTTGACTATCCTCATCTAGCCTTGAGTGACTTTCAGCATTTTGCCATAGCTTGCCTTCCTCAACGCATAGTTCGATTCACCACATGCCCTAAACACAAGGGAAAAGAAACCCTAAGCGTTAAGGCATGTCGCACTGCTCCTAGCTTGAACCCAAACATGAAACCTCAAAAGAACAAAGCTCGTCCAAAGCGGCCGCAGTTCTTTTTACCGGGATTGCTGAAAGTTGCACTGCTTCCAGGGCACTAGTGCGCCTGGAGCAGGAGGCACATTGACCCCCCCTTCAGTGATTCAGGCAACCCCGGTAAAAGCGAACCCGCTGGGCCGAAGGCCTCATCACCCGCCCTTCAGAGTGGGGTTGTACCTGGCAGGGCAGATGCTAGCGTCACCATGCACGCTGGGTTGTGAACAGCTTGGCATGCGGTGACTGCACTTTTTCCTGGTCAGAGCGGCTTGAGTAAGCGGCTGGCTGACATCGCCAGTTGTTCTGGCTGACAGGGCAACGGCGGATGTTGACAACTCGGTTGATTTCAAGTCGATCAGCAACCGCACTATTTGCGGGGGACGCCTTTCATAATGTATGCCCAGCGGGAGGGAGGGGAATGCAATACATGTTCCATGTTTGCTACCCCAAGAGGCTTAAGCGCTTGGCTTTCTCTGTGCCAAGGCTGAGAACCTAAGAAAGCGATATACGGCCACAGCCTTATGGAAGGTAGGTGCAGGCGTACATAGACAGAAGCACGTGGCTGCAAATGCACCTGGAAAGGTCCGCGAGTTTGAGGCTCAGTGTTGGGATGCGTTCAAATTTAGTGTTGCGCATTGCCCCGAGATTCTAGGGGCCCATTTGCCAGCAACCCAGCAGCCGGAGAACAGGCTTTGCCCAAACGTGTCCTGGAACCCGCACGGAGCGTTGAAGTGTGCATGTAGCATCATGTAGCTGAGCAAGCTCGTCAGGGCTGTCACTAGCTCCATCTTGCGCCAGGGCTCGATGGAGGCGGTGTCTCAACAAAAGGCGCACTTGGACAAAACTCAAGGACATATCCGCCAACTTTGTCAAGGATTGCTTCAAGCAGCTGGCCTTGGCCTACTTCAGCACCCACTACAATTGTCTCCCACACACGTGTAAAAGCACGCGCCTCCGAGAGGGCCCGAAGTTTGAAAGTGATGGGAGTCAAGCTTCAAGCTCGCTTTGAAGTCTTTGTTGCTTCCAACAGGATCACCACCAACTGTGCCATGCTCAGAAGCGCAAGCTTTTAACGTAAGCAACCCCTTAGCCCGCCAAGCAAAACGTGACTTGCTGCTCTGCCCAAGGTTCAAGTCGGTTTCTGGACGAATTATTTTGACGACTATGTGATCTTCTCCAGACCCGCTTCGTCTCGGCATTGTAGCAGTATGGCTGGCATGTTTTTCAAGGTGATGGGATCGCAAGAAGCGTGCTGAATCCTGGCAAACAAGCTCACGCACCCAGAGCAACTGGAGCAAGCTGTGGCTTCTAACTACACTTTGCTATCCGCTGCGTCAGACGGAGAGCATTCGAAAACTCCAATGCCGGGGAGCGCTGATGCAAAAGACATGTGTGGGAGAGTTCCAGCAGGTTCTGCAAGGGGCTGTGCCGCCTTGCCGCCTTGGAAGCGGGGCCAGGCTTTTCGTTGTTGCGACGCTCTGTGTGCTGTAGATACTGTGTTGCAAAGAAGGCTGCCGCCAGCATCGCGAGGAGCAAGTGCTAGCTGAAATGGAATCGCGACGAGCATCGGATTTGTTGCAAGATGCTGCCCGGCATGAGAACATCGGGGCTGGGGTGCCTCAAAGCAGATAGCAAGCAGCGCGCCTTGGCGTATGTACTCAATGTGCTGCTCATGCAGACACGTTCGCAAGTTGTTTCTCCATTCCGCTTGGCGAAGAGGTGAGTTGCTGGCTCTCAGAGGCGTGATGATGCACCATAGCTGCCCATGTAACGAACACGCGCCAGCAGCCTTTCCTCAGCCAGGCTCTTTTGCTGATGTAGTAGATGCGGGCACGCAGTGCTTTTCCTTGTGACGACTTGCAAACGCTTTATCGTTGCCTATACTCGCCCAGGCCGCGCTCCTGCTTTTTCCCGCGCTTGGCTTCCTTGTGACAAACCAGGTAGCCCTTCTTCTTGCGATTCTTGGCGATGCCGGTGATGCTTTCTGCAGATCGAGGCGACGCCGGGCGCTGGCGATGCCGGTGATGCAGTCTGCAGATCGAGGCGACGGCCGTCTGAGCGACAAATTAACTAACTCGTCGGTGCGAATATCAGCTAGACTTCATTGCTGGTAATGCTGGCGACGCTCGAATTAGCCAGACTACGTTGCTGGTAATGCTGGCGATGCCGGTGATGCAGTCTGCACATCAAGGCAACAGCCGTCCGCGCGACAAATTAGCTAGTTCGTCTGAGCGAATATCAGCTAAACTTCATTGCTGGTGATGCTGGCAATGCCGGCGATGCAGTCCGAGATTGGCTGTCCGCGCCACGAATTCGCCGCGTGGGCAACCGTCGCCTCGATCTTCAGACTGCATCACCGGCCTCGCCAGCCTTACCAGCAATGAAGTCTAGGAATTCGCCGCGCGGGCGGCTGAATCTACGGACTTGCAGCGTCGCCAGTAATTTTCCAGCCATGAAGTCTAGCTGATTTTCGCTCTGACGAATTAAACAAATTCGTTGCGCGGACGCCTCAATCTACAGACAACAGCACACGCGTGGTGCTGCTTTACCGTAGGATGCACGCATTGCATCCAACAGGACCTATCAAGCCCGTTGCACGCATTGCTTCTTGGTGTGCCAGCATGCTTCCTGTTTGTCTTACACCCCAAAGGTAGTACATCTTGTGTAAAGGTCGAACACGCATTGGTGACCCCAGCGGCATCTGTGCAGACTCCGCATGGGTGCAGGGATTGGGAGTGGACACGCGTTGTCACTCCTCCTGCACCCCTGAGCCTGAACTTCTGAGCAACGCCTGTAGAAAACAGAGCGGAGCGTCTTTGGGTCGGTCGGGCTTCCCTCTTCATGCTGTTCGCTTGGGGTCTTTTGTTCCCCCGTGTTTTAATCCTGTTCGAATCTTCAACCGCGTTGCCGCTTTTGCTTCAAGCCATTTCGAGGCACCGGGTTAGAGGGTTCGATCCCTCTCTCGTTTTTTTTAAAGCAGGCGCCATGGGTGCCTGCCTCCGCGTCCTTCGGCTACTGCATTCACTTTGTGCTTGTTGCCTCACCTGGATGTCATGGATCGGCATGTTTTGCAAGCCGTGGCCTGGCGCTTGCATCCATGCGTGTCAGACTCCGCACCTCCCCCCGTGGCTATTGTGTGGGGTAGCACTAATTTCCTGACGCCGGCAGCCTCAGCATCTTTATGGGCATTCATGACATTCAGCGACCGCATCGCTTTTCAGGCCACTGAATGGTGAGTGCACTCAGACTTGCGCTGGTACGTGCCCGGCCTGGGTGCTGTGCCAGACACGCATGACGACAGTGCATCCAGCCTAGCGTGAGTCGCTTCGCGCCGGTCTCCCTATGTGGGCCGGTCCCAAGGGCCTTGCCTTGCTGCAGCCACGTTGTACACCCTTCACTTTTAAGGCTCGATACATCTGCGGTGCAACGAAGCGAAACATGCAGCAGGTGGGAACGCGGCTAATGAGTAGCAAAAGTCCCGAATGCACGTGTGTTGCCGCCAGCTTGGAACCAAAAGCAGGTCTGGCGCGGGCACCTTAGCGGATGGTATGCAAATGCGAGTGGGCTCATGTGAAAATAGGGCGCAAGCCTGTTGCAGAGGAAAAAAAGCGGCTGCTGCAACCGGAGCTTGGGCCGTACGCTCACTGGAACACGAAGGCAAAGTTGGCGGAGCAAGTGCGGCTGCACTGGCACACAATTATTTTTGGCGGGCCGCGGTTGCGGTTCACGAAGGCTGCATGCACGAAGCCCCTAGCCTCGACTCCTGACGTATGCTTGGTGCTGGAGGTACCCAGCACGGCTGTCGTCGACTTGCCACGCGCGGGCCTTGACGCCTTGGCATGCGCCGCAGTCGCATCGGGTGGCACCGCAGTTGCACCGATGGCATGTTGCACCGCAGTTGCATCCATGCCGACTGCATGCTTGTTCCTTGCACCGCAGATGCATCGAGCGTCATGTTCAGTCGTCTGGCCGTGTCCCCGGCGACCTTGGCTTAGACAGGCCTTGCATGCTGTGTGCTGGATGCACACAGCAAGCTATCAAGGACTCCCCGCGTGCGGACCTCAAGGCCTCGAATGCACCGCAGTTGCATTCCTGTTGCACCGCAGTTGCAACAACAGCATGACGCACCGCAGTTGCATTCATGCCAAACACATGTTTGGAAATAATCCTTGAAGACCTGTACCTCCTCTTCCTCAGCATGCGTTTTTGGATCCGCATCGTGGCCTTCTGCGTGACGATCAACACCTTGATCGCATGCGTGAGCTGCCTTCAGACCCTGCATGCATTTCTCGAAATCAGCGGTTTCGCCAGCATCGCATCCTTCGGACTTGTGCCGAAAGGGCCAGCTTAATATCCATCATTGCAAATCGTTCGCCTCCCGAATCGGCTAGAAATTCAAGGTCAGGATTCACCACAAAAGCACATGCCACCCATGACATCCATACTTCGATATCAGGATCTGCCAAAGCGCTGGTGACGTTCATGGTGAGTGCCATCTTCCAGCTGTCCAGCTTCGTGATCTTCGGCAATTAGCAGTATTCGCTCTCAAAGAGCAAAGCTAGACTTCATTGCTGGTAATGCTGGTGACGCTGGCAATGCCGGTGACGCAGTCCGCCGTGCCACGAATTAGCTCTCAATCGTCAAAGCGAATATCAGCTAGACTTCATCCAGAAAAGGCTGGAGGAATGGAAATAATGCCTCTTTTTGCGCGCAACGCGTTATGACTCTTTTGCTTTAACCTCTTCCTTCGCACCCCCCGCCCCCGTATTTGATGCGTGGGAGGGGGCGGGTTATCCTCTATCCTCTCGTAGGCGTCGGACAATGTCGGCGGATGTTACGTACGGCTTGCCGTCGTCTGCTCCCATTTGTTTGTTTCTTCGCATTTTGTGTTGCGTTTTTGCTGGTCAGTTTGCCTTTCCTTTTCTTTGTCTCTGATTGCTCCCTTTCCTTTCCCCCCTTTGCGCTCGTCTTGATTCTTTTTGACCTTATCTACTTGTCTCTTTGTGCCTTAGCTTTCGCTTGTGGGTGTTTCTGCTTGCTCTTCTTCTTTCTCCTTGTTTTTGCGTGTGTTTTTCTTCTTTGTTCTCTCTCTTAGGCTTTCTTTCCCGCAATGTGTTTTCTTCGGAGACAAGTGTGCGCTTTTCCGCGGATGTCGCCAGGGGGTGGTCCTACAGCAGCAGAAGCAGCGGGCCCAGAGACATCTTCACTCTTTCGGAATTTTGACCCGCACCGCCACGGGGCGCAGACGCAGAAACGTGCCTTTGATACAAAAGGGTTTCGCACAGAGAGAGAGAGAGAGCGAGAGAGAGAGAGAGAGAGAGAGAGAGAGAGAGTTGGAGAGAGAGAGAGAGAGAGAGAGAGAGAGAGAGAGAGAGAGAGAGAGAGAGAGAGAGAGAGACAGAGAGAGCGCATCTGCACGAAACACGCTTGTGAAAAGGGAGGGTGTTTCCTTGCATGCATTAAAAGCACTTTGGCCCAGAAAATACCGGTCTTTGCGCGCGTGAAAAGCATGCTTGTGTGAACAAAGGGCACGGTTGGCGACGCGCTTTTTCTTTCTGGGGTTCCAGCGTCGCAGCATCTGTGTTTGACTCTCAACGTGACCACAGGTGCAAACCTAGCGGGGGTTCAGCGTCGCAACATCTGTGTTTGACTTTCAACATCACCACAGGTGCAAACCTAGCGGGGCTTGCGTCACGCCATTGTTTTCTGTTTTGAACCACCGTTCTCTGGACCAACTGGGACCAGCGCCCGCGCAAAACGACTGTTGTTTAAGCCCGTTTCTTTCCGAATTTTCATGCGCTGAGGCAGCTGAAGCAAGCCGTGCAGTCGTTTACGGCGGCGCTGCAGCAAAATCCGAGGCATTACGCCAATGAGAAGAACAAGATGTGAACAGGGAACAAAGCACGAAGCACGTGAAGAACATATCTTTTTGTTCACCCTTGGCAGGCTTTCGTTTCTTTGAAGGTTCATTGGCGCGCTCTTCAACCTGGGCGTCGTCCACCGCGAGCTGGGCCGAAATCTTGGGTCTTGTCTGACAGCATTTATTCTCTCCGTTCTAGGAGACACTCTCCGAGCGGCCGAGCAGTTCAAACGGCCTGGGCCTCAAACAGACAACAGTATGAAATGGACAAGCGAAGAGAACAATGAACAATGACAAGCCAAGCTTGCGGATAGGTGGGTCTGTTGCGCCCCATGTACAACGGAGGCTCCTATGAACACTCCTCCCGCGCAGCCTTGGTTACGACGCCACATGAGCGGAGGGCAAAGCCTCCCAAGACCAGTTTAGTAAGGGGGCGCCAATATCGGACGGTCCGCATAAGGTTTTTCCTTTTGCGCGTAAGCTTGCGTAAGCACTCGCGTAAGCATGTTGCAGGGCCACAGCGAGGTATCTCCAGAAACGCTAGACCCACCACCGGGAAAACGATTTAGTTCAGCGAACTAAATCTTTTTTTGTGCTTGCTTCTTGCTTCAACAAACGCGCGTAGGGCCACAGCGAGGTATCTCTAACGCTTAAAAGAGCTGCACGGCAAGCAGAGAGGTGTTAGAGCCACCACCGGGAAAAACGATTTAGTTTGGCGAGCTAGATCGTTTTGCGCTTTTTGCCCAAGGCCAGTCTCTTTCTTGTCAGCCACCAATTTATCAACAACCTCTAGCTCAGTGGTTTTGCTTCCCACAACCCTTGCTGGCGCATAAAGGCGTGGAGCGCGGCAATAAAGCCACCAACGGGAAAAAACGATTTAGTTCGGCAAACTAAACCTTTTTTGTGCCTCAAAAAGCGCACGTAGGCCACAGCGAGGTATCTCCAACGCTTGAAAGAGCTGCACGGCAAGCAGAGAGGTGTTAGAGCCACCACCGGGAAGAAACGATTTTGGCTTGGCGAACTAGCAAGGCCGGTCAGTCTAAAGCAGCTTTCTTGTCATCCACCAAGTTAGCAACAACCTCTAGCTCAGTGGTTTTGCTTCCCAGCGACCAACAAGAACACATCCTGTCACAACATGTTTTAGCAAGCTGTCGCTTTCAACCGCAGGCTGCTGCAAATCAATGCAGAGGCCATCGAGGCTTCAGTCATTTCGTCTGAGTCATGCGCAGCTAGGACCCGTGTGCGCTGGTGATGCTGGGGGAGTTGGCGCCTCAAGAGTTGCTTCGACAACTCGAGCCTCCGTCGCATGTCACACACCTCAAGGTGTCAAGCAGAAATGGGAGACTTTGAAAGCGCGGTGAGGCTGAGAGTCAGAGAGGCACATACCAACTCCACACTCGCGCGAAAGAGGTCTCTGGAGGATGCTGTGCGTATGGACCCTGAGAATCGCTCAGCGCAGAAGGCAGGGGCCTCCGAGCCAATTTCAAAAAGGCTTGCCTGCGACGTGCAACTTTATGTGTGCAGCATTGCATGTGTGCCAGACACAAAGCGCCCACCTAGGACCTACTAGCCTTGCGGCAGAAGCTCACTCGTATTTGAAGGCATTCACCATCTCCATGGGTACGGGCTTGTCTTAAGGTGAATTCTTTCATCAAACCTCCATGCGCCACGGCTTGCAGGCAGAACCCCGGAATGCAACTACGCACTGTAGCCACGAGTTCAGTGCACGAAATTAGTTGCCGCGATTGCACCTCCTTGCATGACTGAAGGCGTTGCCAAACAAAATTCGCCGGCGCTTTGGAAGAAGACGGGCTTGCAGTGGAAGCGACGATTGTGCGTGAAATTTGCAGATCAAATGTGATTTGTCGCCATTTCCAGTGCAAGCCACCGCTCATGGGACGAGAGGCCTGCCCTTTTTCGCTGCATGTCGCAAACCGTCCCATCATGATGGACCAAGAGGCTGGCTGGCGGATTGGGTCTTGATTAAAGGCCTCAGAAAGATTGCCAGTACCGGGCGTTGCGGCCAGGAACAGCTCTTGCAGCTCTTCCACAACAAATCAATTCATCACTTGTCATAGAAATATTATTCTCATCGTCATCTGCAATTCAATAAAACAGTCTATTTTGCGTGCTGCACAATGTTATTTCTTCAAGAATGTTTGTGAATTATCTTGGCTGTAATAAGGTAATGCCCGTATGGTGATAATTGTTTATATCATATTTTTTGTTTATATCTATGGATGGAATCGGTGTTATTTTTTACTAAGCCCGGCTTAGGGCTTAACCCCGGCTCGGAGATTGGTTGAATGGTTGGTTGGTTAGCTGGGCGGTTAAATTCTTAGTATTTTTAACATTACCGGTTTTTTGTTACGGCTGCATATTTGGGTATGATTTGATATTCGGGATAGTCGGTTATATCGTTAATATTATTGGTTTTACTCGGACGAGAGTTGTTTATTGGTTTTGATTTGGTGGTAATTTAGGGTTGATCGGGCGTGAGTGTTGGATTTATTGAGATATTAAAGTGGACGGGTTTTGGGTTTATTTGGGATTTGTTTATTTTTGATTTGTTTGATTAATATTTTAAATATATTAATTAATGGGGATTATTTTAATTATTACCTAAATTTTAAATTCTAAATTGTTAAATTCTAAATGTTTAAAATATTTATTTTTTTAAAAAAAATGAAATTTTTAAAAATTTAAAAATATTTTAAAAAAAAAAATGAAAAAAAAAATATAAAATGTTATAATTATTATGGTTAATTTATTAGTTTATAATACATAATAAATTATAAAATTTATAATTGGGATTTATAGGATATTATTTATTAATAATAATGGTAATTAATAATTTAATTTTATTATATTAAAGAAAGGAAAACACATATTTTATTAATAAGAAAATATATTTACTTATTATTATTTTAAAATATAAAATTATATAAATTAAAATAATTAATTAATTATATTTAAAATATATAATATATATTAAAAATTAAAGGTTTGATGAGAAAAAAAAACGATTAAATATTGTTTAAATATAAATAAACATGGAGAAAAAAAAATATATATATAATATTATATTTTATAATTATATTTTAAAACAAAAACAATTAATAAAAATAATTGAATATTAAATTAATGAATTTATTATGTTGTTAATAGTATGAGGTGGTTAAATTTTAAATATAATTTGAGTTGTTTAATAATTTGTATATTAAATAGGGATTAGTTGTTTTTGCTAAATCAAAATAAGATTAACTTAATATATTAATAATTTTTTATTTTAAATATTTTTGTTATTTATTTATTTTCGTTTTTATTATTTTTTATGGTGTATTTTGGATATATTTTAGTTGTTGTTTTTTATATAAATTTAATTATAAATTTTATATATAATTTAATATAGATTAATATTATTTTAAAAATGTAATATATTTATTATATATTGTATTTTATATTTTTTTTATTTATTTTATTTTTTTAAAAAAAATAGATTTTAAAAGTTTGAATTTTATACTCCGCAAATGCTAGATGATTTTTGATATTATATAATTTAATTGCTTTTATTATAATTTTATATTTATTGATTAAAAAAATATTTTTCTCGTCGATATAAATTCATTTCGATTTGTTATCCATTTTATTAATATTCTCTATTATTCTTATTAAGATATCTGGCGATGTTTTGGATATAATTGGCACGATATATATATATATATATATTTGTTAAAAATATTAATATATATTATACCAATTCTAAATTGTTGAGTTTCTATTCTTTAATTGAAATAAATAATATATTTATTTAAAATTCTTAGAAATTATACGGAATAATAAAATTATGTTCGTCTTTCATTTCTTTTTTTCTTCTATATTTTTATTAAGGAATTTATTAATATTATTTATAATTATAGGTATCTTTTCTTGTTTTTATATCTTTTAATATATGTTATTTTAAATTATACCCGTTTCTATTATAATATATATTCTTAATATTTGTTTATATTAAATATATTAATTAAATTAATAAAATTATTCAAAAAAACAATATAACATATTATAATTGTAATAGACACAGAAGACGGTGTAGTTTTCAATTATATGGCATAATTCATTATCATAACGTTGCGTAATGAAGTAAGAATTTATCTTTCCTCCTTTTATATCTAGATTAGATTTAATTCCGTAGTTTTGGTAACAGGATTTAACGTATTTTAAGTATTAATATTTATTAATATATTATTCTTTGTCTATTTTTATTTTTGCTATTCTATCTTGTTATTTATATCCTTCAATTATGTTTTTAAAATAGTTGATTACCAAATTCTTGAATATATGAAATTCTTGAATATATTTTCTTCGTATTCCTTATTATTGAAAAAAGAAAAAAAAAAAAAACAATACCGAGTGATAGAAATCCATAACCATTCCCTATAAATTAAATAATATTTGTTTCATTCGTGAATGGTCATATTATCGTTGATTAATGTTCCCTATCTGCTATGAGTGGTAGCACAGTAGGTATATCTAAAATGTTTATCAATAATTTCAATATCAAATGGTCTAATGTTCTCTATATCCTTAATATCTTATATTATTATTTTATATCATTTTTTTGATAATTTTCCACCTACTATTAACATTTAGATTTCCTTCACAATCCTTTTTATAAAGTCTATATATTAAGATTTCTCTTATTTAATATTTGCATATTTGATATTATCTTGCATTTTATATTTGTATATATTATGTTGTTCTTGCTGTTCATAACATCCTTAGTAAATTTGAAATGCTTAATTATCCATGCTTTAACTGCCATCTTTTTAATTCAAAAATCATCATAAAGTTCATTCAATTTCTTTCTGTGTCTTTCTTCTTTTTCTATATCCTTACCACCTATACACGTATATATCTTTAACCATATATTATAATATCAATATATTTGTCAATGTATTCGCCTACATTTTAAGTATTAGTGAAAAGGTTCAATCGGTGGCAGTTGCTTGACATCACTAGTATATATAATTATGATGTCAGGATTATTATTTATAAACAACTTTATTTTATTTAATATATAAGGATTGGATATATAAATCTCATCAAATATTATATATTGAAAATCTAAATAACCAAATTTTGGTAAGTCATCCCCTTTATTAATTGGAATATTAAAAAATGTATCTATTGTCACCGCTTCGTATTCAATCTCTTGTTTTAACATATTTTGCGGCACAAGAAAAAATGTATTGTATCCCAAATTGTCTATATATTTGCCTATAAAATGTTTACCATTCCTAGCAAAGTTTACTCTAATCATAATTCTTATATTTTTAAATAATCTTATTATAAATGCTTTCAACATCCTACTCATCTTCAATTAATATGATTTCATTCTCAAAAATTGATTTTTTTTAATAACTCATTAAATGTCCAATTGTAATTATTTTCCAATTCATAGATCTTATTATTTTCTATTCTCTATCCTCCAATATCATTACGAAAATCTAATTTCTTTGCCATCCTTACATCTTTCTTTACAATATGAAAGGCATCGGTTTTCACCGCATAAATTTTAATATTATTTGCTTTCAGTTTTAAAAAGTTTTATATATGTTAAAATTATGACCTTGTAATAATAATTCTTTAATATACCTAAATCCGTTCATTAGTTTGTCTTTAGTCGATAAGGCAAATAACATAATATTTGGTAATCTTATTTATCTGTTCAGTTTCCCTATATTTGTCACCTCGTTCGCTATAATAAGTCTTATTATCTTCAATTTTGTAATCGATACCAAATTCAACAAATGTTATATTACCATACATATGTTAGAAATATGAGTTCCCCATATCAGAGAGACCAACACTCCACTCATCATCATTTAATAATTGTCATTTATCAAAACACTCATATTCTTCATCATCCAAAACATATAGTCTGTCTCCATGGGTTCTTTAATAATATAAAGCATGTCTTACATTATCAAACATGTTATTCGCCAACTTTCTGTTATATGATTTTTCCATTAATCCAAAAGTGATATTTGTTATTGTCTTCCTAATTTTGTTCTTTTGTTCCTCGTCAGGACTGATATTTGATTTAAACAATTCGCTTCTCGCGTTCTTGTATTTTACCTTCAATACTTGCTACGGTATTTTAAATATACACCAGATTAACTCTTTTGTTAGAAAAGATGTTGCCCTGATTTGTTTGAACATAATACAGTGTGTAATTGTTAAATCTGCTGAAATCATAAGTGTGATTGTAAGGTTTCCACACATCAAATGCTTTAAAAATTTGGATATAATCAATTTTGTTTCCTTAATGTGTAAATGCTTTACATGTATTAATCTTATATCTTTTATTAATTTATCCAAAATCTGGATATCAAATTCAATATAATGATTCTTGTAGTTTTCACATAACAATTGTCTGTTAAATTTAATTATTTTTTCACTGATATTATTATATAGTTTTTCTTCGTCTGAGATATCCTCATCAATTCTATCTCTATCTAAATTCTGGTTTACTATTGAATAATATATTTTCTTTTGTTTCTTTCCTATTTAATGTGTAAAATCCACTTTAATTTCAGCTATCCTACCTGCAGTGTATCTTATTTGTGAATTATATCCTATCTACTTAAGTTTAAAGATTGCCTTGTCTAAATCATTATCTTTCAAAATCAATCTATATTTATTTTCCTCATTGAGTTTTAATATATCGTCCAAATATTCAATCATTTTATATTTAATGGGTGTTTCCCTATTACTAATATAATAATTACTATGAATTTTAAGTTTGTAGACGTCTTCTACATTAAGATTTCATTTAAGTCCTTTTAAGTCATGGTTCAATATATAAATATGATTGTTTTTTACTAAACCATTAAAAATAATTATTTGTCTGTTATTAAGTCTTGTGGGTCATGCTTGTAAATTAATTTGTTATCAATGTCATGAATTATTGTTTTAATATCAAATTGTTTAAATACAACATCCATTGGCATGATTGAAGCACCGTGCTTTTTGAAATATTCATCGTTTTTCTTGATGATTTCTAATATTTTGTCTCTATATAATATTCCATCAATATATTAATCCAATATTCATGTTCAATGTGATTGCCTTTTGTTATTGCTTCCTTCAATACTAAGTAGTCAGGATTCAATTCGGTTTGAATATATCTATAATAAATATTTATGTTATATTTAGCATCGGTGAATTCATCATCAAAAATATCATAATCTATTATGTCCTCATTAATTAATTCGGCATTTTCTATTTTAGTACAATCAAGGTAATTATAATCCTCACCATCTATAAAATTCTTAAATGCTGGGTCGCTTCTCATCACTGCCAATAGTTTATGAAATTTATGTTTATCAAAATGCTATATAATTTTAATATTATTAAGAATAATAATAAATTCCCATTATATTTTTATATTATCTATTCTTTTAATATTAGGATATAACAGTAGGTAATATTGAATATCATTCAATTTGAAAGAATATATTTAATAACAATAACCTTTCTATCCTTCGTTATGCTATCTCTATATATCTTTTAAATTCTTCATAAGGTTTTTTTCAGTAATTCTTCTCCTGATTGTTGCTAATGTCTTACCTCTAACTGCCTTTTCAGATGTTTTGGTATTTGGCAATTGCCTTTTTATATTGTTTCAATCCTTTCTTCATTTCTTTGTCGTTTGTTATAATAATGCCATTAATTAATTAATTAATAAATTTATAATTTATATAAAAAATCAATAATAATATTGATTTTCCATAAGATTAATATTACCCCCTGGTCCTATGTCTTTTATTTCTAATCTTTTAAATCTTTTTATATATATATAATTTATTATAAATTAATTTATACAATAATAATAGTAAATATATCCTTAACTATATTTTGTTTTATTATATTATGTATTTTATCTATGTTATATTAATTCATATTTTGCCTTAATATATTTAAT
Organism: Effrenium voratum; assembly: GCA_963377175.1. Taxonomy (NCBI): domain Eukaryota; class Dinophyceae; order Suessiales; family Symbiodiniaceae; genus Effrenium; species Effrenium voratum. The sequence continues at coordinate 13,133 of CAUJNA010000174.1, read as the reverse complement.
ATAATATATTAAAAAAGAAATAAATATTAAACATATTAATAATTTAATAATTAATAAAATAAAAAACAAAAATTATTCATCAAATTATATTATAAAAAGCAAAAAATATATATTAAAAGAAAACATATTTAATTGGTTAAAATATCATTAAAAAAATAATTTCCTAAAAACAAATATAATAAAAAATGTAAAAACCATATTTTTTATATTAATGTTTATACCAAAAAATAATTCTTTAAAATAAATATTATAAAATCCATAAATCCTTTCTTTAAAAATATATATACATATATATAAAAAAAGTAATTAAATTATAAATATAATCAAAATTTTATTCTAATCAATATCAATAATTATAATAATTAGTATTATCATTATAATTATTATTATTATCGTTATCATATCTTTTTTATCCTTATTATTATTATTATCATTATTATTTTTTGTTTTATTTTAACCATTGCTAATGCTAAAAATACTACAATAATAAGTATCTTATTTATCATTATTTTTTTTATTATTTAATTATTATTTAATTATCTAATATAAAAAAACATTAAATTTCCTTAATAATACAAAAAACATAAAAATAATAATTATCCAAAAATCAATATTAATATAGAGGATATTATCAAAATAATTATTATAACACGAATAATAACAATCATTATGCCCGTGTCATTATCATCATGGTCATCATCATCTTTTATCAAGCAGTATTAGTGATGCAAAAGATGCTATAATAATCGTTATCATAATAGCCGTTGGTGATGCTAAGGATGCTATGATGATAGTTGTCATCCTTGTCATCATCTTCTAATCATCAGTTAGTATTATTTATTATCTGATTATATATAGAAATCAAAAGGGACGTTAGACATCCTTGGCAATGCAAGGGATGTGACGATGATAGTTATCAAGGAACAAGTAGTGATGCAGAGGATAATGTGATGATAGTTGTCATATTGCAACGAAACGACTGTGCTCGTTTTTTTTTCTGCACGAGGTGAAACAACAATGTATGCCTGCTGGGCCTCAGCCGAGAACAAGAGACCAAAGGGAAATCAGGCCCGCAACAACGCAAATTCACAAGTGTAAAATCATGCTGCGCTGCTAAAGGAGGGGCCTACGCTGACGCAACTCCAGCTGATGGTAGCACGAAGCCATAGCAATCTGCCCTGAGAGCTGGACGATGGCAAAACCCAAAGTTGAAAGGACTCGAAACCAAGTGCTCAGCTCATCTGTATCACGAAGACTTGCTGACATCTTCTCTTCTTTCACCCAGCCCCCGTCCTGCAAAGTCAAGCTGAGACACGGCAAGGGGGTGAGGTGAGGGAATGGAGCAAATGGGTGTGTTTTCGACACGCAAAGCTCTCCTTCTGGCGGTATACATCAATCTTGGATGCTGCAATGGTCAGCTTCTCCTTCTTCTCAATTGCCTCCAGCTATCAGAATACAACGGTCTCAAAGAACGGACAAAGAACCAACGCAACCCGCTTCTGAGCGCATGGCTTCTTTGAGGTCATCCACCTGACATCCCCGCGAAGCGTGAATCCGAAAAAGAAATCGCAGCTGAGGCGGGCACATCTACAACACTTGCATTAATTTTGAACGCGTTGCCAATCAACTCAAACTCCTCGCCGTCCTCCAACTTCACAAGCACTGCAAACCACTTTAGGCAAGTTTCATCCGTTGCCCGGCAGTGGCCCGGAACACAAAAGTGAGGAAAGAAACGCTTGAGGACCAATTGTACGAGAGACCATACGAGAAGGAAATCAAGCACTTGTCTTTTGACTGCTGTCCTTGAACAGGGACATCAATGCAACGCTTGCATCAAAGTTGTAGTCCTTGCGGGGCTTGCTGAGCTGACGGACCCAAACAGCTCGAGGTGCTGTGGCATCAGTGCCTTGCAGGGCGCGCTCATGAAGCTGTTTGCAGCAAGCGTCCTTCTACAGCAACAGTGTAACAAATATTGGTTGTCCTCAACATAAACTGCCCTGCAGGGGGGGCTCAGATGCTAAGTCGGCTTGAAGCACAACGGTTTTTGTTCCAGACACTGTTTTGCGGCTGAAAGCGACACAATCTTGAAACATGGCTTGCGCAAATGACATGGAATCACAAAGTTTAAAATATTTGGTCTAATCGCTTGAATCCATGAATTCCCTGCGGGCCGCCGTATGGAATCCATGGGGCTGCTTTCAGGCTTCAAGTGCAGGCAGCTGCTTTGTTCCTTGTTTGACAAAGGAGCTTTTAATCCATGCTGCTACGCCTGGCATGTTCATCTGCTTGTGACGTGTCACTAACAGGGCTCTGCAAGTGTGTGTGGGTGACATCTGGCTGCGCTCACAAATTAAATATGCAAAACTCACTCCCTGTGCTCTCGGTCATTCTGGCACAACTGGCTAATTGTGCTTATGTCATTCTGATGTCATTCTGGCCCGGCCCCAGACGGTTTGGCCCTTCAGCACTTATGCAGATGTCGTTCACATGTCGTTCTGATGTCGTTCCCCTTGGAATTCAACAATTTCAACATCCCAAATGACATGCTGAATTCCACGCGGGCCGCCGTGTGAAACCTAGAGAAGGAAAAGTAATTGTAAAGGCCCCCACTAAACGAAAAGGAGCGTTTGTGTTTTCCCCGGCTCAAATGAGAAGAGCTCCAAGTCGGCTTGCCCCCAGCCATCCTGATGGAAAGATGTTCTTGAGCTTGTCGGCAATCTTGAGGCGCATGTGGTAGGAAGACGGAATGACTGCCCACTCACAGGACGTGTTTGTGAAGATGTCGGGCAAACCGAAGGTGATGGCACCCTCCTTAATCACACCCCCGACATTCTCCTCCGCTATCATCCTCGCACCCTTGTCTGTCTTGACATTTCGCACGGGCGAAAAGCCTTGTTTCGCCATGTTCTCGAGGTGCGCCCTCGCCTCCGGATCTTCTACACAGGATGGTAAGCCAGGGCAATCCACAACTGCAAATGGGTTGAACTTATCTTTCTTGTCCATGAGCATGTCGAGAGCCTGCTTGGTGGTGTAGATGTCACCGCCAAAATACTTGTAGAATATGTTTGCCAAGTCTGCGTCCATGCCCCAATCTTCCTGCAGCATCTTCAGCATGTCATACTTCGGCACCTCGCCAATCACAATCACCCTGCCAATGTCCCTGAGGTCTAATCCTGTTGCCTGCAGGCAGAAAGGGTAAGCAAATTCTGAGGAAATAAGCACTACGCTTGTCAGCTTGCCTTGTTTTGTCCAAGCTGTGATGGCTGCCAAGGCAGACTTGGCTTCGCCCCTCTCTCCTCCATCCTGTCCGTTTGTCAGCCCGGGCAGACCCAGGTTGGCCTCATCCACAACGACGGCGCTTCTCTTCGAAGAAGCTCTCACCCTACTCAGAAAAGCATCGATTGCCGACCGAACTATTCTCCTGCTGGTTGCAATGCCAGCCATGTCTTTCATGAAGGTGCCCACCGGATTCGCTGACGGGCCAAGGCCCTCAATTGCGGACACAGCTGAGGATATGATGCCCAACACAGATGGAACGTATTGACTGAAATCGTTGTCACCAGCTATCTCCATCAATGTCTTGTTGGCAGTCAAGAGGATGGCATCCAACAGACTCGTGCCTGGCATGTCTCGCATATCTGCTGAGACCACCACTACGTTGGAGCTGCATGCTCGTAGTGCGGCCTGTTTCAGGAACGTTTTTCCCAGATTTTTGCCCCCCAGCACCAGTGTGAGCAATCCAGTGCTTTCCATGGACTGGACCAGGGCCTTTACGGCTTCATCTCTATCGACCACTTGGCTAGAATTCATGTGCTGACCAGCTCGCGTCTTTATTTCTGTGATGTAGGCCTCAACATCTGTCTTGTTGTTGCCAGCCACTTTCTGAGCAGCTCTCCAGAAATGGCTGCCACTTTTTGTTTCACCAGCCGCAGCACGGACAGGACAACGCGGCATTGGGCGGGTTTCTGTCCGTGGTGCCACAAAGCACCACCCAAGAATACTCGCATAAAGCACAAACGCCAATGTGCCGCGCCGATGGCGTTCTCGCAACATCGCGTATCGTGAACAAACTTGTTGTGGAACGACTGGGCGGGGACAATGAGCCTTCATGTGTCGCATGCACATCTTTGGTTCACTCTTATGGTTCATGAAGGCGGCACATGACAGGATAAACATTGTGCTCAGTTCTTGCGTATCTGCGCACGTGCAGGGTGGTGCCATCCAGATTTGCGTTCACTCGATCTTGAAGCTGATTTTCAAACATGAACATGCCCGCAACCCAAGCACATGCCACCAAACGCAACACGCAGCGCATTCAGACCAAAACCGCCTAGGACCTGAACGTCAAAATCAAGCGCATTAACAAACAAAACCCCAATTGATGTTCAAAAATGTGGGCATGGGCCTTCCTGACACTTCAAGTCACGCAGAGTCACACTGCAACGAAACGACTGTGCTCGTTTTTTTTTCTGCACGAGGTGAAACAACAGTGTATGCCTGCTGGGCCTCAGCCGAGAACAAGAGACCAAAGGGAAATCAGGCCCGCAACGATGCAAATTCACAAGTGTAAAATCATGCTGCGCTGCTAAAGGAGGGGCCTACGCTGACGCAACTCCAGCTGATGGTAGCACGAAGCCATAGCAATCTGCCCTGAGAGCTGGACGATGGCAAAACCCAAAGTTGAAAGGATTCGAAACCAAGTGCTCGGCTCATCTGTATCACGAAGACTTGCTGACATCTTCTCTTCTTTCACCCAGCCCCCGTCCTGCAAAGTCAAGCTGAGACACGGCAAGGGGGTGAGGTGAGGGAATGGAGCAAATGGGTGTGTTTTCGACACGCAAAGCTCTCCTTCTGGCGGTATACATCAATCTTGGATGCTGCAATGGTCAGCTTCTCCTTCTTCTCAATTGCCTCCAGCTATCAGAATACAACGGTCTCAAAGAACGGACAAAGAACCAACGCAACCCGCTTCTGAGCGCATGACTTCTTTGAGGTCATCCACCTGACATCCCCGCGAAGCGTGAATCCGAAAAAGAAATCGCAGCTGAGGCGGGCACATCTACAACACTTGCAGTAATTTTGAACGCGTTGCCAATCAACTCAAACTCCTTGCCGTCCTCCAACTTCACAAGCACTGCAAACCACTTTAGGCAAATTTCATCCGTTGCCCGGCAGTGGCCCGGAACACAAAAGTGAGGAAAGAAACGCTTGAGGACCAATTGTACGAGAGACCATACGAGAAGGAAATCAAGCACTTGTCTTTTGACTGCTGTCCTTGAACAGGGACATCAATGCAACGCTTGCATCAAAGTTGTAGTCCTTGCGGGGCTTGCTGAGCTGACGGACCCAAACAGCTCGAGGTGCTGTGGCATCAGTGCCTTGCAGGGCGCGCTCATGAAGCTGTTTGCAGCAAGCGTCCTTCTACAGCAACAGTGTAACAAATATTGGTTGTCCTCAACATAAGCTGCCCTGCAGGGGGGGCTCAAATGCTAAGTCGATTTGAAGCACAACGGGTGTTTTTCCAGACACTGTTTTGCGGCTGAAAGCGACACAATCTTGAAACATGTCTTGTGCAAATGAGAAGAGCTCCAAGTCGGCTTGCCCCCGGCCGTCCTGATGGAAAGATGTTCTTGAGCTTGTCGGCAATCTTGAGGCGCATGTGGTAGGAAGACGGAATGACTGCCCACTCACAGGACGTGTTTGTGAAGATGTCGGGCAAACCGAAGGTGATGGCACCCTCCTTAATCACACCCCCGACATTCTCCTCCGCTATCATCCTCGCACCCTTGTCTGTCTTGACATTTCGCACGGGCGAAAAGCCTTGTTTCGCCATGTTCTCGAGGTGCGCCATCGCCTCCGGATCTTCTACACAGGATGGTAAGCCAGGGCAATCCACAACTGCAAATGGGTTGAACTTATCTTTCTTGTCCATGAGCATGTCGAGAGCCTGCTTGGTGGTGTAGATGTCACCGCCAAAATACTTGTAGAATATGTTTGCCAAGTCTGCGTCCATGCCCCAATCTTCCTGCAGCATCTTCAGCATGTCATACTTCGGCACCTCGCCAATCACAATCACCCTGCCAATGGTGCTCAAGGCTAAGCCGTTTGCTAGCAGACGAAACGGATAGCCAAACTCTGAAGATATCATCATCACACTTGCTTGGCCTGTCTGTTTTGTCCACTTTGTGATGGCTTGTGGAGCTGATTTAGCCGCAGCGCTTCCATCTTCTCCCGTAATTCCAGGCAGTGCAAGGTTTGCATCATCGATGATGATGCTCGGAATCTTCCGACGGCTTATGCTCTGGGAGATGAAGTTGTTGACGTTGATTTGATGACGTGATACTGCGACATCCAGCACTTCCTTCGCCGCCGCTCCAGCCCCACGAATTCTGCTCAGAGCGTAGTCGACAGGGAGCTGGATAATTGCGCGCAACATCTCCACCGCCAAACGTGCCCACCCAAGGGAATTCTGCCGTTGCAAGTCGAGTGCTGTCATCAAACCCTTGCCCAGCATGTCTGCGTCCCGCATGTCGACCGAAAGGATGTTTACATTTGCCTTTAGTCTGGAAATAGCTTTTTCCTTGAGCAATGTTTTGCCCAGGTTTCTACCCCCAAGCACGAGGCAAAGCTTACCTTGTATTGTCATGTGTTTGCTGAGGTTGGCAACAGCATCCTCACGATCTACTGCAGCTCTGCTCTGCAGAAACTTTGTGGCTGTACGGTTGACCTCTTCGAGGTATGAACCTGTTGCGCTGTTGGTCGCATTGGCTGCCGCACCGGCAACTTCCCAAAAGCTCACATTCTTCAGCGACAGGCGGAGGCATGCTTGGCATCGTTGCGGGCGCACTCTGTACAACCCCACACGTGCTGGTGCAACGAAGCACCCAACACCACAGGCAAGCAGCAAGCACCAAATCGCATTATGCCCATGGCGCCACTTACCATTTCTCATGGCTGGAACAACGGCTTCAACACATGTTTATGGAAAGGCCTTGAATGCGTTGCGCAGAGTAATTTGTGGTCCTGGCGACTTGTTCAAGGCTTGGGCATTGAGCCGATCTATGCAAAACATTTGTTCAAGCTTGCTCGCCCAGCTGAATGACCAACATGAGGTTTGAAGAAAAAGATGTCCACTCTAATCTTTGCCCACGTCACCGCGGACAACTGCATCAAAAAAAGGCTATACAAGTATGCTTACTGGGCTGATTACTTTTCCCGAAAGTAAAGATTCAACAAAGCAGATGCACTACCAGTTCAGGGCAGATCCTCAATAGTTGGTACTGCATCTGCGCACTTTGGCACAAGGCAAAATGCCTCAGTGGAACAGCTGATGACCAGCGCCGGCAACTGTTGCTGGTCCGGTACCCGTTGCGCGCACATGTTCTGCTTGTCTTTGATTAAACTTGGACTTGGACCGAAACAAATAACTGCTATACACGTGGCATTCCAAAGCATGTTTGCAGTTGAGCGGTTCAGCAAGGCAGGGCAAGCGCGCTTTCCTCCACACGTCTTCAAATTGTTTGGTATGGCACCTGTGCACTTAGGCACAAACAAGTGCCTGACTGTGCCCGCTTTAATGCACGAGGTGAAACAATGCGTGCCTGCTTGGCCTCAGTCCAGAATAGCAAGAGACCAAAGCGAAATCAGGCCCGCAACGACGCAAATTCACAAAGTGTAAAATCATGCTGCGCTGCTAAGGGAGGGGCCTACGCTGACGCAACTCCAGCTGATGGTAGCACGAAGCCATAGCAATCTGCCCTGAGAGCTGGACGATTGCAAAACCCAAAGCTGAAAGGATTCGAAACCAAGTGCTCGGCTCATCTGTATCACGAAGACTTGCTGACATCTTCTCTTCTTTCACCCAGCCCCCGTCCTGCAAAGTGAAGCTGAGACACGGCAAGGGGGTGAGGTGTGGGAATGGAGCAAATGGGTGTGTTTTCCGACACGCAACGCTCTCCTTCTGGCGGTATATGTCCATCTTGAACGACGGAATTGAAAGCTCTGCCTTGTTCTTTATCCCCTGAAGCAGTCAGAAGTTAACTGATGCACTATGTACCGTCAAGCGGAAGGTGGAACGCACCGCTTCTAAGCGCGCGGCTTCTTTCAGGTCATCAACCTCCCCGCAAAGCGTGAAGGAACATTTCCGAGGGCAAAACAAAGCTGAGGAAAATACTTCATGAGCTGAGGGCACTGCGTTAGCCAAGACTCCCTTGACTTGAAAGGGGTTGCCGAAGGTCTCAAACTCCTTGCCGTCCTCGAACTTCGCCAGCGCTGCAAGTCACCTCATCTGTGGCATCGGCAATTTTTCAAAAGAGCTCCGAACAAAACCAACTGGTTGTCTTCGTGAAGTCTTCAGTACCTGCCCCATCATAAACCAAGCATTTCACTGCGCTGAGGAAATCAAGATCAGGCACTTGTCTTTTGACTGCTGCCCTTGAACAGGGACATGAATGCAACGCTTGCATCAAAGTTGTAGTCCTTGCGGGGCTTGCTGAGCTGACGGACCCAAACAGCTCGAGGTGCTGTGGCATCAGTGCCTTGCAGGGCGCGCTCATGAAGCTGTTTGCAGCAAGCGTCCTTCTACAGCAACAGTGTAACAAATATTGGTTGTCCTCAACATAAGCTGCCCTGCAGGGGGGGCTCAAATGCTAAGTCGATTTGAAGCACAACGGGTGTTTTTCCAGACACTGTTTTGCGGCTGAAAGCGACACAATCTTGAAACATGTCTTGTGGAAATGAGAAGAGCTCCAAGTCGGCTTGCCCCCGGCCGTCCTGATGGAAAGATGTTCTTGAGCTTGTCGGCAATCTTGAGGCGCATGTGGTAGGAAGACGGAATGACTGCCCACTCACAGGACGTGTTTGTGAAGATGTCGGGCAAACCGAAGGTGATGGCACCCTCCTTAATCACACCCCCGACATTCTCCTCCGCTATCATCCTCGCACCCTTGTCTGTCTTGACATTTCGCACGGGCGAAAAGCCTTGTTTCGCCATGTTCTCGAGGTGCGCCCTCGCCTCCGGATCTTCTACACAGGATGGTAAGCCAGGGCAATCCACAACTGCAAATGGGTTGAACTTATCTTTCTTGTCCATGAGCATGTCGAGAGCCTGCTTGGTGGTGTAGATGTCACCGCCAAAATACTTGTAGAATATGTTTGCCAAGTCTGCGTCCATGCCCCAATCTTCCTGCAGCATCTTCAGCATGTCATACTTCGGCACCTCGCCAATCACAATCACCCTGCCAATGGTGCTCAAGGCTAAGCCGTTTGCTAGCAGACGAAACGGATAGCCAAACTCTGAAGATATCATCATCACACTTGCTTGGCCTGTCTGTTTTGTCCACTTTGTGATGGCTTGTAGAGCTGATTTAGCCGCAGCGCTTCCATCTTCTCCCGTAATTCCAGGCAGTGCAAGGTTTGCATCATCGATGATGATGCTCGGAATCTTCCGACGGCTTATGCTCTGGGAGATGAAGTTGTTGACGTTGATTTGATGACGTGATACTGCGACATCCAGCACTTCCTTCGCCGCCGCTCCAGCCCCACGAATTCTGTTAAGAGCGTAGTCGACAGGGAGCTGGATAATTGCGCGCGACACCTCCACCGCCAAACGTGCCCACCCAAGGGAATTCTGCCGTTGCAAGTCGAGTGCTGTCATCAAACCCTTGCCCAGCATGTCTGCGTCCCGCATGTCGACCGAAAGGATGTTTACATTTGCCTTTAGTCTGGAAATAGCTTTTTCCTTGAGCAATGTTTTGCCCAGGTTTCTACCCCCAAGCACGAGGCAAAGCTTACCTTGTATTGTCATGTGTTTGCTGAGGTTGGCAACAGCATCCTCACGATCTACTGCAGCTCTGCTCTGCAGAAACTTTGTGGCTGTACGGTTGACCTCTTCGAGGTATGAACCTGTTGCGCTGTTGGTCGCATTGGCTGCCGCACCGGCAACTTCCCAAAAGCTCACATTCTTCAGCGACAGGCGGAGGCATGCTTGGCATCGTTGCGGGCGCACTCTGTACAACCCCACACGTGCTGGTGCAACGAAGCACCCAACACCACAGGCAAGCAGCAAGCACCAAATCGCATTATGCCCATGGCGCCACTTACCATTTCTCATGGCTGGAACAACGGCTTCAACACATGTTTATGGAAAGGCCTTGAATGCGTTGCGCAGAGTAATTTGTGGTCCTGGCGACTTGTTCAAGGCTTGGGCATTGAGCCGATCTATGCAAAACATTTGTTCAAGCTTGCTCGCCCAGCTGAATGACCAACATGAGGTTTGAAGAAAGAGATGTCCACTCTAATCTTTGCCCACGTCACCGCGGACAACTGCATCAAAAAAAGGGCTATACAAGTATGCTTACTGGGCTGATTACTTTTCCCGAAAGTAAAGATTCAACAAAGCAGATGCACTACCAGTTCAGGGCAGATCCTCAATAGTTGGTACTGCATCTGCGCACTTTGGCACAAGGCAAAATGCCTCGGTGGAACAGCTGATGACCAGCGCCGGCAACTGTTGCTGGTCCGGTACCCGTTGCGCGCACATGTTCTGCTTGTCTTTGATTAAACTTGGACTTGGACCGAAACAAATAACTGCTATACACGTGGCATTCCAAAGCATGTTTGCAGTTGAGCGGTTCAGCAAGGCAGGGCAAGCGCGCTTTCCTTCACACGTCTTCAAATTGTTTGGTATTGCACCTGTGCACTTAGGCACAACAAGTGCCTGGCTGTTGACCAGCGCCGGCAACTGTGGCTGGTCCTGTATCCGTTGCACGCATTCCCTGCTTGACTTGAACACCACAGCTGGATGTTCAAAAATGTGAGCATGGGCCTTCCTAACACTTCAAGTCAAGCTAAGTCACACTGCAACGAAGCGACTGTGCCCGCTTTAATGCACGAGGTGAAACAATGCGTGCCTGCTTGGCCTCAGTCCAGAATAGCAAGAGACCAAAGCGAAATCAGGCCCGCAACGACGCAAATTCACAAAGTGTAAAATCATGCTGCGCTGCTAAGGGAGGGGCCTACGCTGACGCAACTCCAGCTGATGGTAGCACGAAGCCATAGCAATCTGCCCTGAGAGCTGGACGATTGCAAAACCCAAAGCTGAAAGGATTCGAAACCAAGTGCTCGGCTCATCTGTATCACGAAGACTTGCTGACATCTTCTCTTCTTTCACCCAGCCCCCGTCCTGCAAAGTGAAGCTGAGACACGGCAAGGGGTGAGGTGTGGGAATGGAGCAATGGGTGTGTTTTTCGACACGCAACGCTCTCCTTCTGGCGGTATATGTCCATCTTGAACGACGGAATTGAAAGCTCTGCCTTGTTCTTTATCCCCTGAAGCAGTCAGAAGTTAACTGATGCACTATGTACCGTCAAGCGGAAGGTGGAACGCACCGCTTCTAAGCGCGCGGCTTCTTTCAGGTCATCAACCTCCCCGCAAAGCGTGAAGGAACATTTCCGAGGGCAAAACAAAGCTGAGGAAAATACTTCATGAGCTGAGGGCACTGCGTTAGCCAAGACTCCCTTGACTTGAAAGGGGTTGCCGAAGGTCTCAAACTCCTTGCCGTCCTCGAACTTCGCCAGCGCTGCAAGTCACTTCATCTGTGGCATCGGCAATTTTTCAAAAGAGCTCCGAACAAAACCAACTGGTTGTCTTCGTGAAGTCTTCAGTACCTGCCCCATCATAAACCAAGCATTTCACTGCACTGAGGAAATCAAGATCAAGCACTTGTCTTTTGACTGCTGCCCTTGAACAGGGACATGAATGCAACGCTTGCATCAAAGTTGTAGTCCTTGCGGGGCTTGCTGAGCTGACGGACCCAAACAGCTCGAGGTGCTGTGGCATCAGTGCCTTGCAGGGCGCGCTCATGAAGCTATTTGCAGCAAGCGTCCTTCTACAGCAACAGTGCAACAAATATTGGTTGTCCTCAACATAAACTGCCCTGCAGGGGGGGCTCAGATGCTAAGTCGATTTGAAGCACAACGGTTTTTGTTCCAGACACTGTTTTGCGGCTGAAAGCGACACAATCTTGAAACATGGCTTGCGCAAATGACATGGAAAAACAAAGTTTAAAATCTTTGGTCTAATCGCTTGAATCCATGAATTCCCTGCGGGCCGCCGTATGGAATCCATGGGGCTGCTTTCAGGTTTCAAGTGCAGGCAGCTGCTTTGTTCCTTATTTGACAAAGGAGCTCTTAATCCATGCTGCTACGCCTGGCATGTTCATCTGCTTGTGACGTGTCACTAACAGGGCTCTGCAAGTGTGTGTGGGTGACATCTGGCTGCGCTGACAATTTAAATATGCAAAACTCACTCCCTGTGCTCTTGGTCATTCTGGCACAACTGGCTAATTGTGCTTATATCATTCTGATGTCATTCTGGCCCCAGACGGTTTGGCCCTTCAGCACTTATGCAGATGTCGTTCTCATGTCGTTCTGATGTCGTTCCCCTTGGAATTCAACAATTTTAACATCCCAAATGACATGCTGAATTCCACGCGGGCAACCTAGAGAAGGAAAAGTAATTGTAAAGGCCCCCACTAAACCAAAAGGAGCGGTTGTGTTTTCCCCGGCTCAAATGAGAAGAGCTCCAAGTCGGCTTGCCCCCGGCCGTCCTGATGGAAAGATGTTCTTGAGCTTGTCGGCAATCTTGAGGCGCATGTGGTAGGAAGACGGAATGACTGCCCACTCACAGGACGTGTTTGTGAAGATGTCGGGCAAACCGAAGGTGATGGCACCCTTCTCAATCACGCCCCCAATATTTTCCTCCGCTATCATCCTCGCACCCTTGTCTGTCTTGACTCGACATTTCGCACGGGCGAAAAGCCTTGTTTCGCCATGTTCTCGAGGTGCGCCCTCGCCTCCGGATCTTCTACACAGGATGGTAAGCCAGGGCATCTCACAGCTGCAAAAGGGTCAAAGGCATCTTTCTTGTCCATGAGCATGTCGAGAGCCTGCTTGGTGGTGTAGATGTCACCGCCAAAATACGTGTGGAACATGTTTGCCAAGTTTTCATCCATGCCCCAGAAATCTTGCAGCATCTTGACCATGGCAACTTTTGGCACCTCGCCAATCACAATCACCCTCCCAATGTCCCTGAGGTCTAATCCTGTTGCCTGCAGGCGGAAAGGGAAAACAAAT
>CAUJNA010000173.1:273985-305483 GCA_963377175.1 Effrenium voratum | reverse complement strand
GTAAGGTCGATCTGGACGCTCTGGGCGAGCCGCCCAAGGAGTACGTCTCGGATGAAGATCACGAGAGTTATGTAGACGATGAAGGGATGGGTCCATATGTGGACAAATTCTCATCAATGGGTGACCGCGACCTAGTGCCCTCAAAGCAGGAGCCGCCTTACTATGAGGCAAAGGCGTGGCGCACCACTGAAGAAGAAATTGAAAGGATGAAGAACCTTTTTCCATTCTTTCGTGCCGAAAATTATCGGCTTATGTCTGCGAGTACTGGTCCTATAGGTACCAAGTCGCACGTACAGGGCGTCCTCCCAACAGGCGCGTCGTTGGAAGAGGCACTGATGGCTAAGCCCGGTGTGTGCCCGATTACGAGCACCTACAACCTCACATACGAGGGTGAAGAGGTTGTGATTGATGCACAGGGCGGGATAGCAGGCAGAATCGCATGTCCTGCCGGAAATGACATCTTCCATTTTTTCCCCGAAATTAGGGATGTGTCGGCGTTTGTTGGACGAAGCTCCAGGGAATCGCAAATGCTGCTAGAAGTTTTGTCGGGCAACACTGACCCTACGCGGTTAAACGTGAAGCCCGGTGAGCAGCCTCCCTTCTTGTTTGGGACGGTTCCAGACATTCTGGGAGGTTGGATGTCAATGACTCTGATCTCAACGCTACTTGAGGCCCTATACGGGATCCACAAGTGCACGAGTGTCGAGGTAGCGACCTGGGCGGGTGCTCTCGCAAAGGAAAGCCCATCGTATCCTCCAGTCGAGCTCCTAATACGGAAAGTCTGGAGGACAGATGGCACGAGTGTGCGCCCGAATGAGGTGCTTTTTGCGCGGTCCACCCTAATCGGGAGGGACGTGCCGTTCAAAGTTTTCAAGCGTTGGGCACTGCGTGACCGAACGCCTATGGGGCCTTTGCTTAGGCCGATGGGAGCAGCAGAAGTCCCTTATACGGGATACGTGCTGCTGACGATGGCCGATTATCGGTCCGCCCTCAAAACGAGGTGCATCCGGAGGCCTGGCAAATTCGCCATCACAGTTTTCCCCATGCGACCTGAGCAGGTCTGCAGGGGGGAGATCATGATTGGGATGGAGGGCGCAAAGGTGCCTTTCCTCAAGTTGCCCAGCCCCAATAATGAGGGCGAATTTTATGTTGACGACCGCGTCAAGTACATGGACAAGCGCCATGTCGTTGTGGCCGTTGACCTAAAGTGGATGGCCATCGAGGAAGCCGCCGGCATCTACAAAACCCGACGCGGTTTGATCGCCGTGCGGGAAGAGATACATGCGCCATTCTGGCGCGCATGCTATCTGCATCAGGAAGGGGATGTAATATACATCCGCCCCTGGGCGGTCCGTGAGTTGAATGTTCAGGGACCGCGGAGAGGGGTGTCATTTTCATGGGACAATGCTCCCATGCATGACTACTGGTGCCCTCGGTGCGCGCATTTGAACATGTATGGCACCATTCTATGCAATGGTTGCCATCTGCCGATTTTCTATCGTGAATGGGTGCCAGGCACCGTCCGCGCTCTGGTTAAGCATGGACAGCCAATCTGGCTGAGCGAACTCAAAGCAGTCCGCCCCAGCAGCTGGCATGAAGGGGAGACCGACGCGTGGGCCCCTCTCATGGCATCGGTAAACCCGATTCGCGAGGTGGTCAGCTGCATGATCACCGGTTTGCGCTGCGCGCCGCATCTTGTGCACATTCCCAATGCGGATATTGTGCAAGTTGCGTTTCAGGAGGTTGCAAAGGTCACCTCAAAGGACACTCACGCTTGTGTGCGGGTGAGTGATGAGGCTCTCGAGCGGTGGGTAGCGAAGCAGCTGCTCATCGAGGAGAGCAACACTGGCGTCTCGATTCCCGACAATATGTCTGTCATGGCATATTTAATCGACCACCCGCAACAGGCGGCGCAATGGGGTCGTCATATGACGAGAAAGGGCAGTCTAAATTCAGCATTTGCCCTT
The DNA here is from genome assembly GCA_963377175.1 of Effrenium voratum. Classification (NCBI taxonomy): domain Eukaryota; class Dinophyceae; order Suessiales; family Symbiodiniaceae; genus Effrenium; species Effrenium voratum. The sequence goes on along the minus strand of CAUJNA010000173.1, from coordinate 303,516 downwards.
TACCTCTCCGTGCATATCTTTGATGCCTATCGCATCGGGATTGAGGACGGGTATTTGGTTCCGCTGTATGGCCTAGGCGCCTCACGCGCGGACGTCATAATGTCATTGGTACAGGCTGAGCGACGCCTCACGGACTTCAATACTGAAGATCCGACTTTCGATGCTTCCACTGTTCTTGATTGGAGTATCGACTCTTTGCGGGCCGGTGGTGGATCCATCACGGCCCCAATTGAGTATGCTGAGGCATACATTTATGTCGAAGACAACAAAGTTGACATGGTCCCCGCTTCGCGGCGCGACGGCCAATGCGCCATTGTTTTTGCTGACCCGCCGGTTGGGAAGCACCACAGGCGGACAGCCACTCCTAGGGGAGATCAACGGTCTGCTACCCCGCGACCTGAATCCAGGTCAAAGGGTGATCAGCAAAAGGGCAAAGCCCCTGCGCAGTCCTGGCCCAAGGGCGGAGGTCACAAGGGTGACCAGTTCCCAGGAAAGGGTCACAAAGGTGATCAGTACAAAGGCAAGGGTGGCCAATACGGCTACCAGCAAGGGCAGTTCGGTCGTGGCGGATCCGCCAGATCGAGAACTCCTACTGGCGGGTATCAGCCTGATGCTCGCGGGTCGGGATACAAGGGTGCTCAGGCAGCCCCTTTCCCGTTCCCAAGTCCGATGTACCCCGCTTTCCCAATGAAAGGGTACATGCAACAGCCAATGGCTGGCATGATGCCGCAAATGTGGCCTGGCGCAATGCCGCAGGGTTGGCAGCCGCACATGCAGGGTGATCCCCGCGAGTTCGAGAATCCGAACTCGCCGCATACCCCTACCTGGGGTGCGGATGATGAGTTGGCCGAGACCGTGCCTCCTCCTCCTGGGGACTGGAACGTCAACAAGGGGAGGGGACGGCACGGCGGCGGGCGACATCGGTGATACCTGATGTCCGTCTGCATCCGTTGCGTGGCAGCGCCAACGCGCGCGTGTTTTCATTCCGGAATTAACATAATGGACTATGCTCCTTGTAGTATCTTTGCATTTGGGCTATTCGCCATTTCAGAATTCAACTGCATGCGCAGCTGTGCGCTATTCGCGCAAGCAGCGATTACCTGTCAGGTGTGCGTCGCCGCAGCAAGGAAGTCATCCTCGGCGGCGTCTACGGCCGCTGGTGATCCGCTTACTCCAGCACCGCTGCTGCTGCTGGTGATGGAGCTCATCAAGGTGCCGTGGTGAGGATCACGGATGCGCTGCACCGCTGCTGGTGAGGTCCTACTCGGACCTGAACCGCTGACTGCAGCTGGTGGTATTTTTACCGAAGGTCTTCGTGTGATCCCGCGCCTAGACGGTGCTAATTTAAAGACCAGGGTCTCGTGGTCGAAGCACCATGTTTCAACCAGTGGGCCAAAGCGCCTGAATCACGAATTCAGAAACTAAATCCACTTGTATCTTATGATCCAATGTGGTTGCAGTGCAGATATTTCATGCCTGCCATCTTGGAGTTGAATCTTTGTTTCTCTCTTTCTTTTGCTTTTCTTGGTTGATTTGGCTACCGGCGTGATCCGCTCCATACCCGTAATTCGGGGTGGTGGCGGGATCCGGGCTCCAAAGCGGGCCCGGGTATGGGGTCGCGAACCCTGGTAGTCTAATCGTCTTTGTTCTTTTTATTTGCTTTTCAACTTCAAATGGCCAATGCGCCTTACCAAATTCACTCCATCTCTTTGTACAGGCGAGGGGGGTGTTTTTGGGGGCATGTAGTTTTATCGCAACATGTTTCAACGCCACGGCCAACGCGCCGTTTGGCTCAAGCTTTTCAATCCGGCAACTTGCCCTTGCAATTTCGTCACCGCGCACCGCGGCACATCGTGCTCGTCTCCGGCAAAGAGTGCCGCTGCCGAGCGCCTGTGGTGGTGTTCCCGGTGGAGGTTGGTCGGGGGTCTGGTTGGGGTTGGTGTGCACTGGTTTGCTTTGCTTGCTTCGCTGCATTGTTTGCCTGCTTGGTTTGCTGCTTTGTGCTTGCTTTCGGTTGTCTCTGCCCTTGCTGGGTTTCTTTACCTTGTTACAACTGGCACCCTGTTTTGGTTCGTGTTTGGCCAGCCGAGGGCACCGCTTTGCCCTTGGGACTGGGGGACTTAAACAATCTCTTCTTGTTGGTGGGATTGGGCCTGTTTATTCTCTCCCGAAATACTGTTTCAAACCCTTTCGCAAAAAGGAAACAACACTCAAAGGGTCTTCATAAAAACCCGATTTCACCTTCCCCTCCCAGGCGCCGAGAACGAGGGCGCCGAAGGCGCCAAAGGCGCCGGCCGCGAAGGCGAGCCGCGGCTCGGCGAGCGCGCCAGCCTGGGACTTCGGGAAACACGCCACGGAGGAGCTCGGGCGCTCGCTCGGAAGCAGACAGCGGCGAATCTTCCACTTGGGGCGGTTCCACCCACATGGGCTGTCCGCTCTGGAAGTGAGAATCCATGTGAGTGAAACCAACGCCCAAATGGAGGAAACAATGAAACACCATGTGGGTGGTGCTGTGTGATTTTTTGGGCGGAACTAACAACCGCCCATTGGGAGAACAAAGGCATGCCTAGACAACCAAGGTGCTGTTCTTTTTCTCAAGGACACTTTACCTGAACAGTCCACGATCCATGTCCAGGTGGGGATTTGGCCCCTTGTCAGAGGAGCCGTTGAACGGGTTCCAATCAGCGGCTTCTAGAAGGCATGCACCAAAGGGCAATCTGTGAAGCATCCAATCGAACCCATGGGTCACCCAAATTTGGCAGGCTCTGAAGGCCTGGTGTTTTTGCTTTGGGCGATTTAGGCTTAGATGATTTTCCAGATCCGTTTCTTGTTAAGATGTTGCACATGCCAACCGACGCGCCACGCAAGCAGCCGGTCCAATCCGGCCTCTGGCTTCGCTGAAAAAGCAACTGTCCTTTGGTTGGTAGGGGTTACAGCCGGCCCTCCTTTTGTAGCAACACCAAACAGGCTTCAAATGGCAACTCCGATTTGCGCCTTGGCAGGACGCAGTTGGAACTTCCAGTTCGTTTCTTCACGAGAAGATCAGGCCGCCATCCGCTTGTTGCTGCGCGCAGAGTGTTGGTTGCAGGGCTACACATGCCCCACAAATATGTCGTACAGTAGGTATGATAATGGAACAACTCAGGGGGCACGTGGCTGAGTTGGAGGCTTGATGTTGGCACTTGCGAAGCCTATGAATTGACATCTCAGCGATTGGACTGCTCCACATGCCAGGGAAGTTCTACAAGGACAGGATGAAGAGAACGAGAAAAAGCCTGCTATGACCTCAGTCCAGAGCTGAGCAACTTAGTGAAGTGGTGTTTCTTTGCGTGTATCTTTTAGTATGGTGTGGTTGTTGTTCGGGATGCGGTCGTGTGTTTGCTTGCCTTTTTGCTTGCCGGGCATGTCTACCGGGCATTGCAGTTGGTGCCAGGGAAAGAAGCGGAAAAAGAAGCTGGCCACGGCTGCGCCAGAGCCAGAGGAGGAGCGAGCAGCAAGCTCGCTGTTTGCGGCCTTGTATGGGCAGGGTTCCATTGTTTGATTGCCCCAAGGTAAACTTAACTCAGGGGTGGTTGATGTCCCCAAAACAAAAGCCCTTGGGTTTAAGTGTAGAAAGTTTGATGCCTGCCGAAAGAGTTCCCGGAAAAGACTCAATACAGGTACTTGCTTTTAGGGCGGTTTGAAGGGAACCGAAGAAAACCGTAGCGGTTTGGGCGTGCCGTTTTGTGAGTCGCCTCTTTTGGTTGCAGGGAAACGTCGCAGCCATCCATCAATCCATGCACATGCGAGAGGTATTAGGGCTAAAAGAGGCAACCATGACCATCCAAAGAAGTTTTGGCCATATGGGTGCGTCCTGTTTTGTTTGGGACATCCCAATATGGTGGCAACATCAAAAAAGGTACCCTCAAGAAAAGACACACCCATATGATGCTTTCGAACGCTCTTGACTCTTTTTTGGGGGCTTTGAGCGCTCTTTATCTCTCTCTCTCTCTCTCTCTCTTTCCCTCTCTCTCTCTCTCTTTCGCTCTCTCTCTGTCTCTCGTTCTCTCTCTCTCTCTCTCTTTCACTATCTCTCTCTGTCTCTGGGTCTAAACACAGTTTGGGGACCTCCACCAGTAGATTGGGATGGGATACTAAAAGGAAACCAAGCATTCATTACTCATCCTCCACCCCCACCCCCCCAAAAAAAAAAACGATCAAGAAAAAGAAAGAGACACACAAAAAGGAAGAACCCCCCCCCCCAGCCCGTACCTCCGCTTGGAACATCGGCTTTCGGCTTGCAGCACCAGGAGCCGGAGATGCCCCTGCCTCGATCGGCGGATCGGCGGATCGACCGGAGCAGTTGCAACTCACTCCAAACGAGTTCCTAGTCACTTTTTGGGCTAGTTCCTGGACTTTAGTCACTTTTTGGGCTTGGAACGTTTAAGTGGTAAGCAGGAAGTTTAGACTTTTTTCGGCCAATCCACTCAGGAAGTGAGTCAAGTTAGGACGCACCAATGGCTATGATTTTTGATTGGGAACCACCTCAAAAGTGGCGGCTGGACATGCGTCACCTAGATGGTTTGGAACAAAGGGCCCCTTCAGATTCACGTGGGCTGTGATGATTTCATTTGGATCAGTGAACAAGGGCGGCAATTGCCTTGGTGGCAACCGCAAATCATGGCTCCATGCGTCAAAGAAACCCATCCCGGAGGCTGATGCTCGAAAGGTTTTGCTGGCTCGAGTAGCTGCAGGGCGAATGGGAAACCTCCTTACTACCAACCACAAATCCAACCTCCAACTAAGAGGAAGCCGAATCCTGTGTGATTGTAGGCTTCTTGCATGGGCCAACATGGTTTTCCCGGGCCGTTGTTTTCTCCCGTTGTCGGTCCCTTTTCAGGTATCCCAAGATGCGGAAAATGGATTCCCCAAGATCGCAATCTGAGCGGTTTCTCAGAAGAAGGATTGGCAACAGGCATTGGGGAATCCACCTTGTTGGAATAGCAAGTTCAAACATCATCACCGTTGCAATACGGTTTCCTGGAACCAAAGTTCAGGCCGAACAGTATGGAGGATGTATGACGCTTAGGAATATGTTTAATTTCCCCTGTTGGTTTTACAAGGCATCTATCATTACTGGAAATATGTGCATTTTTCCAGGGGGGCCTACGCAAATCGAAGATTCTTGTCGCAAGTCGGATGTGTCGCGTTTTCAGGCCTGCCGAGGAAGGCCAGGCGGCCGACCATGTAGACCTTGAGTTGTCTTGAAACTGTCTCGTAGAACTATATGGTTGTGGGTCAAAACTTGAGGTGCCTGTTTGTGGATGGTTACCACTCCACTGTTGTCTTTTTAGAAGGCGTTCTGGGTGTTCACTGGGGCACCGGGGTTTTGACCCATAGCCATATGGTTCAGTTTGTTCAACACACGTTGGTTGGTTTATGGGTTTGGGCATGTTCCACTCAAGTCAAAGGCCACTCGGCATGCTGTTCCAAGCGCAAAGCGCACTACGGGCCACCTTTCCTGAGGCAACTCTGGTTCAGGGTTGGGCGATTCCGCTCCCTGTTTAGCCCTTTCCATATGGAAGTTCCTCTGATCAATCTGGACGGGAAAAAACCTCACCAGGGCCGAAAATCCCGGGCGGTTGGTTTCCTTTGGGGTTTGGATCACTCAAATGGCCCCTGGAAATACCCTGAGACATGGGAGACACGAAGCCTCGGGGCCGGGGGTGGCACTCGGAAGGCACACCGGAGCACCTCCGCACCGACCTGCACTTCGCGGACCTCCGGCTCTCCAAGCGCGGGGGGAGATGTCGGTGTCTGGTTTTCTGTGGGCGGAAAGAGGCTGAAAATCCAACCGGGTCGGTGCTGTTCTTCACGGAATACACACATGCATGTGTCCGCAGGTGTTTTTTTTAAAGCCCGCGCAAAATCTTGAAGCAAGCTGCATGTTTTGGGGGATGCAATGGGAAACCAAAGGTGCCAACGGGCCCTTGGTGATGTCCATTTTGGGTATGGCCAGCGCCAGGCCGCTTCTCAGGGCCGGCGGCTCAAGTTCCCACGGAGCTCTTTTTCAGTTGCGACGAGGGAGCCAAGGAGCTAGGGAAACTTGGAATCCCCAAATAAATGTAGCTGGGTCCCCCAGTAGTGCCCTTCTCTCCCCTTTTATAGACTACAGGAAAAAAAGTACCCTTATTCTGACCTCTCTGGAGGACCTAGGTACATAGGGAAGCTGAAGAGCCACCCAAAAGAACTCTTAGGGAAGCCACGGAGCCACCCCTAACATCATGCCCAAATCTATGGTCAAGCGTTGGCAAACATCATCACCATGCGTGTGATTCGTTCAACGCCTCCAGGGCGTCACACCCACTGCTTCTGGAGGCTTGTTCTGAGCTGCAGTTCCAGTGTCCAACGCCCATCCAGAGGTGGGGCTCGCGCCACGGTGTGAAGGTGTTTTGTGCATGGGAGTGAGGATAAGGCTGCAACACCCCGGACAAGTGACAGGAATGTCATTCTGATCCAAAGGGTTCCAGAGTCGTATGCGTGAGGTTGTACCCGAAATGTGCGCCCATGAAAACAAACTCCTCAAGACTTTTATTTCCGGAGGGCACGACTTTGGTACAACTCTGGCACCTGTGACAAGGGGTCCTATGTTCGTTTCCTCGGGTGAGATTCCGCGAGACGGAAACGTGCCGAGATCGCAGGGACGTTATCCCGCTGGCACTGAAGGGCTCTGACATTTTGGCCACCGCCGAGACAGGCGTGCTGAAGCCTGAGGCTTCAGGCTTGTAGAACCCGAAATGGACCCGAAGACGAGGGTTTTCAGCTCCAATCAGTTGGGCAGTGGGGGGGTGCTCTTCACACCGTTGGGCAGTGCCCGTGTTTGAGGGTCGAGAGTGAAAACAGGGAAACTGGGTGTCCTTCTGGCTGAAAACTGGGATCAACTTTGGGAGCTTCGCGGCCTGGCGGTTACGCTCCAGGCCTTAGGATCTTCTCCCCTGATTGACCTGGGAACAATTCGAAATGCAGCTCAAAAAATTGTGTTGGGATCTCCTGGAAGGCAAACATGGGTTCCGTTTGAGCATTTGCAGAGGTGTGTGTTTGCCCAGCTCGATCCCAAGCCCTTTAGATAACCCTTCGCTGGTTTCCGTACAGGGTGGCGAGCCCCTATTGAAACTCAGCTAGTGGAGCCTTTCCAAATGGGGTAGGGGGTCTCTCAAAATTGGGATCCTCAAAGGACACCCCAGCCCAGGTGAGCCACAATCAAAACCCGGGTAGATGAAGGTTAGTAAGGGACAATCCCAACCATAAGTAGCTGCGGCCGGCTTCTCAATTCTTTACATGGTGGGTCGACCATTTTGATACCGGGTTTTGAATTTGACTCAGGTGACTTTGGTCCCCCGCCATTTGGAAATGGCGACACAGGCTCCGGCAAGACGGCCTCCTTCCTGTTGCCCACCTTGGAGCGCTTGTGCCCGGCGCCGAGGGTCCCGGATTGGCAATGCCATGGGCTTCCCCTTTTTTGGGAAACGTGGGACCAGACTTAAAGCGACGCCCCAAAGAGGGTGCAAACAAAACGCCTTTGTTGGACACCCAATTTTGATTTAATAGGTATGAAAGGGGGCCCTTTTGCCATCATTCAGTGTCCACCAACTACTTTTGAAATGGTTTCATCTTAAGATTCATAGCCAAATATCCAAAAGAGAGAAGCCCGTGATCAAGACTATTGATGCAACCCTAGGTGCCTTCGTGCATTTTGACAAGCCCCTCCGTCAAAGCCCAAGCCTGTTGGCCTAAGCGTCCTGTTGAACAAATTGCTAGCATCGGTGAGTGGTCAAACCCGAAATGAACAAAGTGCCATCAAATTTCCACCAAGCTGACCAAACCCTGAGCTGCACAATCCACTTTCGTTTTAGTGTTCAGGTGTCATTTGAGGGCAGTACCTGAATACCAGCCTCAAACAGGGCACCGAGCCTCCAAATCAAGGGGGAGTTGCACCCATGTTGGGACGTCCTAACCCATTTTGGTCCGATTCGACTCCGGCTTCGGCGGTTAGGCCAAAGCAGCAGCGTGCGCGCACGGCGTCGAGATGCCGCGGGGCAGCTCATCCTAGGCTGGCGCTTTTGGGTCGGAGCTGGCGGCACGGGCTTTTGTGTCCAATCTGAAACAAAGGTGACATCTGAGGGAAGCACCAGAGAATGTGTCACTTGTTCGAGGGCTCATTTTTGAGCACAATTTGAACTGTTCGAATAATAGGGTCCCCAGGTTTTGGGTTGTCTTTTGGGATGATGTTAGGGGATAGAAAGCAAAACCCCTGCTTCGGGTGTTTTTGTTCCATTGGACAATCAAACGGAAGCCGTCCATTTGGAACGCGCGCCCATTTTGAGCAACATCCAGGTGGCGAAAGGCTTCCACTTGTTCGGTTGCAGCCTCTAAATCCCTTTTTGGTGGGTGGCTTCCCTGGCTGAAGATCGTCACACCCAAAGAAGAGGTTCCATTTTCCTGCCAGGGTCACTCAAACAATGACGAAATCCTCCCAATCAGGTTTCCATCAAGGCCGCACTGCTTTCGGAGGAAGTTTGTGGGACCCACGGTTTCCCTGGGACCGGCGGCACGGCTCTTCTTTCATCTAGCCAGTTGCTCCATTTGTCCTTGAAAAAAGGGCGGCGTCCAGCCTCAAAACTCGGCCAAGTGGCGACCAGGGTTCCATTTTGGGATTCCGACTTAGACCCTGAGCTTTGAGGAGAATGCCTGGTGTTCAAGTGCCAGGACCAGTGGGCACCAAGGCGGTGGTCTTGATCCCCACGCGGGAGCTCGCTGTGCGCGGGCGCCAGGTGCCAGCTTTGGCGAGGTCCTTGGGGCTGAAAGATTCGTGGGTGAACTTCCAATGGGTATGGGTCAAAATACAACCACCGGGGACCACAGGTTTTAGTTATTGTTTCCATTTACCAGGGTGCCATTTTGGGTACCTATTTTGACCCACAGCCAAATATACTACGTGGTTGCAAGGTTGTGACAAAGAGGTGGAAGGGGCTACCAGTCACCTTCCCGCCAACAAACGTGGAACTGCACAACATGTTTGTCCCTTTGGAAGCCTTCCAAGCTGGGTCTACGCACCAAACCAGCTTGGTCGGCGCACATGGAAGTGCAGTTCAAAGAGGGCACCGAGCCTCAAAGAGGCCACAGGCATAAGCTCATTGGCAGCCAAAGCCCATCGCGAGTGGTGCCCATGCCGACTGAGGCAGTGTCACGCGATGCTGCAAAACCTGGCCAAGTGCGCGAATTCAGCGAGTGGATTCCTTCCATCATTTCGGAAGACGTGTTATTGGTTTTAAACGGAGTCCGCGACAAAATATGTTGTCTCGTTTTTCAGGGAACTCAAGCAAATGGATGAATTCGATTGGGGATGGCCTCAGGGGATCGTTCCGTTGAATGGGTTCTAATCAACGAGTAGAAGGTTTCCGCCAAAGGGCAATGTGGATTCGCATCCGATTTCAGAACCCATTTGTCAGGTCAAGGGAGGCGCTGGTGGTCATTTGAAATGGCCGAGGGTTTGGAGAGAACCGTTTTCTGCTGAGGAACCCTAAAGCCCCCCCCGAGTTAAAGTGGCCGCCAGTTTGGGTTTCCGCCATCAGGGACAAGAATAAACCTCAGATGTGCCAGAGAGATTATCCTCCGGCTGCGGGTGTGTGGTTATCTCTTTGCATAGGTGCCTGGAAGAAGGTCCCGCGAAATGTATTGCAGCAAGTGTTTGTGTTTTTTTGTGCTGGCGCATGCGCATGGAGGTCAAAGCTGACCGCATAATCAAACGTTTCTCCTGTTTTTGATTGAGGTGTAAACGTTTTCTGAGAAAAGAAGCACAATTCTCGCGAAAGCCCCGCCAACGCCGCGAGAAAGCAACACCCAGCCCAGAAAGGGGTGCCCCAGTCCAGGCTGATGCTTTCTCTGCCTTTGCGCTTAGCTCCAGGGGCTGAAGTGCACTGTCAGGCTCCTGCGGACGTCTGTGTCAGCAGCATCCGCGCGACAGCGCTGCAAAAGCAAACCTGAGGGAAACCGTGCCCGAGAAAGAAGAGCATGTGGTCGCCAAGCATCGCGAAAGGGTCCGCAAAAGCAAAATCATGGTACCGCTTTTACACAAGAGTTTTCGGCACCGCTCAATTTGTCTGTGTATTTCTGGTTTACTTCATCCATTTATGCGATTCATAACATGTTCGCACAACATAACTCTAATAATACTAAGAATATATCAATATTGGAAAGATGAATCATTTTCTTTGGTTGCGGCGTTCTGGTTCCATGACAAGAGCACGTAGCAGCCGTGCCACCAGGATAAACAATGCGACGTGAGTAATTCGCCTTGTGAAAGGGAAGTGCAGATATCCTGAGCCATGCGTTACCAGAGTGCTGAAGGTACACACTGGTCACCTACCAACTTGCCTGGACCGCAGATGTGGCGCTTCGTCGCTTTGCGCATCGTCGCGTGAGTTCAGAGTGGATGTTTCACTCAGGCCATTGTAACTGAGACCACCCTTGCTACGATTCACTGAGATTCTGCCATTTCATGCTCCATCACTTCACTCCTTCCAATTTCCTTTCCTATTGCTTGACTTATTTTGACGTTTCTTTGTGCTGCCCTTTGGCAAGACTTGGTTGAAATTCTCCATGTCTGCTGCCGTTTTTGGAACATAGCTGTTCCCAATGGCGGTTTCAGCTTTGCAACAAACGACAAACAAACAAACCAACAAACAAGTAAGACGTTGGGCAGGAAGGGACTGTTGGCTTGAAAGAAAGAAAGCCTTACAAAGGACCTCGACACTTCAACTACCCCCAAAAGAGGGAAACTACCCTGTTTAGGGGTAGTTTCAGGGAGGTTTAAGCGTAGTTTGAGGGAGGGAGGGAGTTAAGCTTGGGGAATGTCCATTGAATGGTGCTTGGGTTTCTAGTCGCGCGAGCTCGGCACACAGGTTGCTGGAGGGTATGTGGCGCACGACCAGGCGATGAGTCTGCCGAATGTTGCCCATGTTTTGGATGGGGTTGATTCCCCATTCTTGTCAACCATCGTTCTTTCCAAAAACCGATCGCCGTTTTCCCTGGGTTTCCGGGGCTTTCTAGAAAGGATGCATGGAAAGAACGGGGAAGGTACCCCTAGACCTATAGGGAACCCTCAGGTTATAGGTTTCCTTTGAGCTCCCATTCACCGTAAACCATTCAACTGGGCTGTAGGCTCAATCCTTCCTTTGGGTTACCAAAGGATTGGCTTCCTTTGGTTGTCCCTTCTGAATAGGATCAATGCAGAGGATGGGCCAAGCGATTTTGAGCAGGTCGAGGAAGTGAGCCTTGTGGCCTTGTTGCTCACCATTCACGCGTGAGTTTTGGGCACTCCGAATCTGCCGGGCTTATTCTTTCCGGATGGAGTCGTCCAGGTCTGCAAATGTGAATTCTTGCAACGCTCAAAAGGAGACGCTGAGGCATGCGAGCACTAAGCTCAGGACCTGTCAATTCTGCATGTGTGTCAGATGTGCTATAGTTGTCAACACGCTGGTTTGCAACATCAGGGCTACCTTCCAGAGAAGTGCTGCCGGGGGGCACATTGAAGAAGAAATTGGTGTTGAAGTTACATCTCATGGTATCGCTGGCGAATCCAATCAACAAGGCACTCGTTGCAAAACGCCAGAGCTTTACCCTTTCGAGTTTGGGATGTTTGATAGGAGCTGATCTACGTCGGTTGTTGCAATGTGCACATTTGACAAACCATGCACAAGCATTCGCCAGAGGGCAACTTGCACCCATGGCAAGGTCAGGGTTCTGCAGTGCATTAGCTTAAAGCTGCAAAGATGGTCGTTTCGTCAGGATAATAATACTATTATTAATACACATCATTATTTGTATGTTTATGATCTGATCAATTGAGTTGAAGCAAACTACACTTTTTTGGTGGCAGGTTGCTTCATCCTGTTATTCAAGGCTAAAGAAGCTTGAACTTTGCTAGCCACTCAGTTCTGCAAGTCACTGATTGTAAGCTATTAGTAGTATTTGCATTAGCATGAGTACTACGATTTGTTATTGTTCTTTGTATCATGCACATCTCCCTCTCTTTGCCTCTCAAAGTAATGTATGGAAATGAAGGGACGGTTATACTATACGTGTTTCCTTAATGGCTTTCTTGGGCAATGAGTTGAAAGGGGCTTATTTCCGCTCGTTTTCCGCCAGTTGAGCGTGGTTGAGGATTGGATTCCAAGTTTTTCAGCTCTCGGTGCCAAAAGATCCGCCTGGTTTGCGGCTTTCGGAGAAGGATCCCTGGGTTCAGAATGGGTGATTTCAGGTGCAGTGGTCCCCTAAACCCCAAACATCACAACCCCAAGACACCATCCCCCCGCCAAAGAAAAACGAAAGGCCCGGCGGTAGGCGGCGTCGTTGCGGCACCAGCCGGATTTGGTGGTGGCCACACCTGGCCGGCTGCTGGACCATTTGATGAACTCCCAGTCCGCCCGGGCCCCGAGGGTGGTCTTCACGGTTCTGTTGCGTTTACTTAAGCGCTGATCGGGGGGGGAGGGAGGGGGGTACCCTTATTTTGGCTGGATCCTGAAGCTAGCGTTGAATCATGATCTTCTTTACCCCATGATTTTGGGATGTCCAAATGTTTGCTTTGAGGGTCGAGGTCCCATTTTCGGGCTGCAAGGCCTCGGGAGGGGCAAATGCTTGGGCGCCCGGCAATGGCCTGTGGTGTCAAACATTGTCAAACCTCAAGGAATTCTGGCACCCATGGTCAAGATATTGGTCGCCTATCCTAATTATTTGGGAGGGCCCGGGGGCGGGGGGGAAGTTTCCTAGCTTGTCCCATGCCCATCATAGTATGATTCATTGGTACGTCATGATATAGAGGTGTCCACAATTGAATTGGGGAACCCATGATGATGCTTGGTTTGTTGTTGGTTTCCCTTTGAACACGCGCCCCCCTGGCTTCTTTATGGCAGCCCATATTCTGATCTTTGGCCTCAGGTTCACATGGAGCTGCTGGAGATCGTGATCTTCGACGAAGCGGATAGGCGCGCGTGGGGCCGGTGGTGGGCTTGTGGATGCTCCTGGCATTGCCAACTTGGGGAGAGGTTAGGTTGCCGGTCTTCACAGGTGAGATTTGGTCGTCGTAGTCATTGGATTTCGCGGACGTGGCCCTTGCATGACAGCGAGAAATTCCCCCCTTGCCCCGAAATTACCCCAAATCCCCTCCATTCGGGTGAAATCAGGGACTCCCTTTTATCATCTCGCTTCAAAGGGGTGTCCTCGCAAAACGGCGAGACTGATCCAAACCTGGCACCTCTTGCGCATTGCTGGAGGGCTGGGTGTACCCTCTCCGAGTTTGTTGGATTTTCCACTTGGGTCAGTTGCGCTCTGGTTCATTCGGGGTGTAGTGTGGATTCGTGTCTCTGTACATGTGTGTCTGTGTGTCTGTGTGTCTGTGTGTTTGTTTGTTTGTTTGTTTGTTCGTTCGTTTGTTTGTTTGTTTGTTTGTTTGTGAGGGCACCCTTTCACCTTGATTTTCGTTGCAACCAAAAGGTCAACAAATATTTTGACTAGCCATAGGCTGCTGGAGATGGGCTTCCGGCAAGAGTGCCTGGAGGCCGGCCGAGACGCGAGTGCGAGAGACCGCGGTCTAGGCGTTCACGATTTGCGGCGATCAGAAATTCCTCAGGAAAGTTTTAGATAAGTTGTTTTGGCCTCTTTCCAGGCATGAGCCATGGGCGTTGGGGCCGGTCCAAAAGCAAGTTGTCTAAAAGCATCGTCTGATTGGAGGGAGGGTTCAAGTCCTCTTGCGCCCGTTGGTCTGGATTCTAATCCCAATTGCAGGGCTTTATCCATCCTACCACCCCCTTTCCTTGAAAAGCCATTTGTGCTTTTTTTTGGTGGGTTTTGGCGGTGTGTGTGTGTGAAGCATCTGTTTCCATCGACAGCATCCCGCCCTTGGAGGTTCTCAAGCGCTGCTCACAGGGTCGACAGCGCTGGGCCCAGATTTTTGAGGGTCTCAATGGGGCACAGACTCGCCCGCCTGATTGGTCTTTGGCTTCTCTTCGTTGGACCTCAGGCAAAGTGTTTGACATTGGACTAGAGCGCAAGTTTTGGGCAGCGTGGTTCCCCATGACCAGTTCAGCTCCGAGCAAAAAGCGGCCCGCTGCCTCCAAAACGGGGGAGCTGCACCCATTTAAACAATATCTCGATCTCCATGCCCAAAAAGGTTCAAAGCAGTGCTTCCCCGTTCACGCCATCCAACAGGGTGTCCCCCAATTTTTTGTTTGGGGGGGGGGCTTTTTCAAGAGCATCCTGTTTGGGCTTTGGAAAGAAACCAAATCGGAAACCACCGGTTTTGGAGGCACACCCATAGGGGGCCAGTGGGTGGACATCTGAATTCGGTGGGTCTAACTCCATGTTTTTGAGTGCCCAAAATGGGGTTTAAAGGGAAACGAGGAAAGCCCACCTATAGGGGTCCCTATGTCAGGCATCATGTCCCTAGGACGATGCTATTCTCCGCCACCATGAACGCTTCGGTGGAGGATCTCGCGGGTTTGGCGCTGGCTTGTGGCCCCAGGTTGGCCAAGTGTGGTGCCTTTGGAGGTTTTTCTTCTTTTGGATTGGCTTTAGAGGGAAAGCAAAGGCCCGTACACTATTTCGGGCGGTACCCCCATTTGGATGGGGGGGTGTCTGCTTTGCAGGGTACTTGCGCCCCTTTTGGGTCGGTTTTTGGGGAAGCCCACAGGAAGCCACCTAGCCAGTACCTCATACCCTGAAGGGGGGGCTGCTCCCAAAAAAAAATCGCAAAGGGTGCCTGGAGGGATCCGGTTGCGAAGGTGGTTCTGGTCTTGTTCCCCAGGAATTGGAACTGCTTTTCGCGCAAGTCGTCCTGTTTTTTCTCCCCCAGAGTCACTGTGACTGCTGTTTAGGGACCCGGTAGATGGTCTGGGTTTCAAAACCGCGGCGGCCACATGTGCATCGTGTTGATCTGTGGTCTTTTTTTTTTCTGGCTGAGATCAAGCCGGAACGAGTCCATGCGAGCCCCGTGAACGCCGTGGCGCAGACGCTGGAGCAGGAGCGTCGGAGTGAACCTCCCGAAGGTGAGGGAAAGTGGGTCAAGTGTGGGATTCCAACATCTTCTGGGCAATTTAAGCACCAGGCATTTGACTTTTTGTTCCTCCTTCAGTTTCCTTTTGGGTACACAGCTTCCCCCACACCCCTACCCACCCCCACCCACCCGCACCCACCGTATGCCTATAGCCCTGCTCCCTTCCCCCGGCCGGGAATCCTTCGTGCTTGGGATCGAATCCATCGAATCTTTCGAGCCGAGGAGTTTGTGAAGGCGCCCAGCGCGGAGCTGAGAGAGGCAGCCCTCTTGAGCCAGGGCCTAAGCTTTCCGCATGGGTCGCGTCGATTAAGATGCTCAATTGTTTCCCTGGTGTCAAACGAATCATATGTCACAGGACTGGAAGACTGGAATATTCTTATTAATTATGATAATATGTGTAATATGTTGTTGTTTTTTTTTCCAGGAAACACATTTTCGCAAATGGACAGTTCCTTTTCGGGGAATCTAGCAAGCGCCTCGACAAATCTTTGGTGGTTTAAAAATGGAATTGGGAAAGGGGATGACTTTGGGCATCCATTTGTGATTGCATTGTCCCCTTTGTGGGTAAGACTAGACGAATGGACTTGCGGGGATGTGCGGTCCTTTTTCACACACCCTGCCACCCACCACCCCCACAAGACCACCCCAACGGTCAGGGCCTTGTTTGGCATGGAAAAGGCCCAAGCGCAAGCACCCTTGTGGTGTCTTTCACTGAATTCCCCTGGCAGGAAAGATCTATGGGAGTGTTTTTCTTTGAGGGCCCCCCCTCTTACAACATTGTTTGGCTCAGTTCAAGGGGGAAATCAAAGGCGAAGCCGTTTTTTTTCTTTCGCAGCTCAATTTTGTTCTCTTTATAATTTGAGACCATCTCAGGTCCCAATGGCAATCTCCGTCTGGAGCCCTTCGAGAAAACCACGTCCGGCTGTTCCCCGGTGGGCTTGGAGCTTTCAGTTCCGGGGCCCAGGGCCAAGTGGTTCGGGTCTCGTGTCGCGACTGGGAGACGCAGGCCTGGTGTCGCGGAACTACGACTCCAAGGTCATCGTCTTCTGCTCCACGAAGCAGGCGGTGCGAAGTTCGAAGCGCGGGCTTTTGGAAAGAAACGGCCTGGTTGGAAGCTCAAGGAACTTCATTGACTTGTTGGGTAAGGTTTTTACTAACCCAATTTGTTGAGTTGCGCTACCTCACCGTGCTCATCATGCACGGCCTGTCTGGAGTGATGCAGCAGCTCCCAGCGGCCTGAAGCTATTCATCCACTTTGACCTTGGCTCAAAAACCTGTCCAGTCAAGCCCCAAAACCACGGTGAAAAGGAAGGTCCGTTGCCGAACACCAGGGCGGTTCATGGTTTTGTCAGGTGTAAACCTCCTGCGTTTTCTATGTTTGTTGGTTCCTTTTGGGGGGGTGGCTCAGCCAAGGGCCTCTCTGAGTTTGTCAGCCTCGGGGTTCGGAGGTCGCCCATCGCCTGGCCATCATCTTCGGCCTGTGCCGCCTCAAGTTCGCGGAGATCCATGGGGAGCTCTCGCAGGCGGGGGGCCTTGGGGGACGCGAGACCAGTCCCCTCCTCCCCCTTTGTTTTGTTGGGATTCTCTCGTTTTGTCTCTATCTCTCTTTCTCTCTCTTTGTCTTTCTCGCTCTGTCTGTGTTATCTTTCTTTCTTTCTTTCTTTCTTTCTTTCTTTCTTTCCTTTCTTTCTTGCTTGCTTTCTTTCTTTCTTTCTTTCTTTCT
Organism: Effrenium voratum; assembly: GCA_963377175.1. Classification (NCBI taxonomy): domain Eukaryota; class Dinophyceae; order Suessiales; family Symbiodiniaceae; genus Effrenium; species Effrenium voratum. The sequence goes on along the minus strand of CAUJNA010000173.1, from coordinate 286,705 downwards.
TTCTTTCTTTCTTGTTTTTTCTCTCTCTCTCTCTCTTCTTAGCTGTGTCTAACCGGAGGTTCGACACTCTTGAACCCCTGAATACGACAATTGGGGGAATGCCTATCCCAAAAGGGTCAAACTCCCAGAGATACAGCTGAATGGGGTCGTTGGATCAGGTTTTAGGGGGGGGGTTCTCCGGCAATCTGCCAGGGTGCAAGGCGCTGCAAGGACGATATTGAGAATTTGTTGCTTTTTGGTTTTTACCGGACGTGTTTCGTACCACTGTATCCCGCAATCATATTATGTGTATTTGCACCGGTGTCTTCTTGACATGGATGACATTTGTTAATTCTGGCTTATCCCAGAGTGTTCAGGCCTCGTTTTGGCTCAGCTCCTTTGTTCTCGCTTGGCCTTGAGCCGGTTTGCAAGCTGGAGGCATCCCCGTTCGAGCGCTCAGGGCGAGCGCGCTGCTTCTTTGCAGAGCTTCCAGAGCAACAAGGCAGGTGAGACAGTCCAGACGGAGCAGGAAAGCTTGTGCCCAAGCTGGGAAAGGTGAACAGGCTTTGACAGATGTCCACATGCACGATGCAGGTAGACAATACCAACAGTTGACACATTTGGAGGGACAGTGTGGGTAAATATTCCATGGAGTGTTGGGATCCGACAGGCAGACTTCCTGATTGCCACAGACATTGCATCTCGCGGCTTGGATCTGCCTGGAAGCCAAGTCGCGTTCCGCCCAGATCAGACTATCCAATCCTATGGTGGTCGCTCCCCCCGCCCTCCCCCCACTGGGGCCGATTCTGGACATAAGGGCGTTCAGGAACGGGTCTATTGGGGACCTTTCTCCTGGGATTCTGGCGGGGGACCCCTCTCAAAATGATGGGATCCAACGCATGGGTTGGGATTTTGCGCCGGTCATCGAAACTCCTGTCCAGTGATACTTTGTGATAGATGCGGAACAGGGCGACTGAAGAGAGAGAGAGAGAGAGAGAGAGAGAGAGAGAGAGAGAGAGAGAGAGGCATGGCATTCAGCTCCACAAGACACTGGGTGTGTTTGCAAGGGCATGCATGGGGGTGCCATCCAGGCCACGGCCCTAGGCATGGGATGTTGCCGATATCCGGGGGCCTGGGTCCCGGAATGGGCAGCCTCAAGAGAAAGCCACGGCCTGGAGGAAAGAAGCGGCACGCTCTTCGGGCTCCGAGGCCGAACACGAAGACCGTGATCAACTTCCAGTTGCCGGCGGATGTGGGTGGCCTCATGTGTCAAGGTCAACCAACCCCTTTGGTGTGCTGTGAAGGGACGCCAAGAGGTGGCTTAAAGAATAGTGACATAAAGGACAACCACCATTGTTTTTGTTGGGCTCACCCTATTACCCCTTGCTTCGCCATGGCATGGTTCAGCCACGGTTCGATTTAAGCTGAAAAGGGTACCCTCGCGAAAACAACATAACACACACACACACATAACACACACACACACACGCACGCACGCGCACACGCACGCGCACGCGCACACGAACGCGCACGCGCACGCGCACGCGCACGCGCACGCGCAGCGCGCGCGCGCGCACGCACGCACCCACACACCCACACACCCACACACACACACACACACACACACACACACACACACACACACACACACACACACACACACACACACACACACACACACACACACACACACACACACACACACACACACACACACACACACACACACACACACACACACACACACACACACACACACACACACACACACACACACACACACACACACACACACACACACACACACACTGGTTGCATGGTCAAACCATCCTCAGAATAGCTCGAGTTGAACAGTTCTATCAGGCAAAGCAAATGACCAGAGGAATCGAGGGTGCATTGTCTTCAACCTATTCTCAAACGATCACCAGTGGTTGCTTCGTTGAACTTCTGGGACAACGGTCAATTCTAAGCGGGCATTTCTTGCTAAGCAGAATTGGAGATGAGGGATGACATGTGATGACCCTAACGTTAGGCTAAGGTTCTCAACTACAGTGTTACAGGCTTACTAGCTACGTGTTGGTTCATTTTGACAGCAGACTGCGGTTGTAAGGATCGACACCACCGAGGAGTGTGCAACAACTCACCTGCTGAAGATGGTCATGGACCCTTAAGATTGAAATATGCTTGGCATGTTTGAAACCACCCATGCTCCATTTGCTTGCTGGTTCCTTGGTTCCCTTCTGCCAAGCCTACCAAAGATCCAAGCAGCGAATTATTGTTAGGGGGTGTCCAAGACTTCGGCACATGGCAAAATGGGGGGGGAGTCCACAACCCTTTACGATCTTGAGGGAGCCCCGTTTCTGAGGGGTGAGCCCTCGGAACCCATATTGAGAGCGGATCTCATGAAACCAAAGTTGCTCACATTGAATGGGTCTCATTGAGTTTGATGGACACGCAACTGTCAAACTCCAAAATGAATCCTTGGGGCAGCTTCGCTTCAGGTCACCCGCTACATCCACCGCGTTGGCCGAACTGCCAGCCCGACCAGTTTGGGGAGAATCATCCGGAAGTTGTTTGTTTCTAACGTCAACCCTTGGCTCATCGAGGTGAAAACACACTCGAAGGGGGAAACTGAGGTACCCCCAGATACCGGGACCATTTGGTATCTCGAGCTGTAAGCCAGGGTATCCAACCGGAGAATGAAATGAGAGTCTCGTAAGGGCGTTCTTGGCAGCAAATCCCCTGGCGTCCTTTGCACATGAGAGCAGCTGCAGGCGATGTGCTCCAGGCTTCGGGTGTTAACGCATTCGTGTTTTTTCAAGACTTGACGCAGGCGTTGATAAAATAACGTGTCATAAATGGAGCGTTGTTATGAGACTTGCCACATCCCGCAAGCGTGACTTGCTCCAGTCAGAATGTGCGGGTCGGGTAGGGCAGTTGCCCTCAAACCACACCCATCAGGGAAAACCCTGCAGAATCCTGAAACCCCGTAGAGGTGTTGTGCGTTGTCCCCTCACCCTCCAACATTGCCACTCCGCAGAGTGCGGCCTCCCTTAAGTTTCTCCCTTCAATGTAATGTATATTGATATATTGAACTTGGCCACTCATCACGCCTTTTGGCCATTTGTTGGCCTTTTATCACATTTTATCACACCTTTTTCCATCAGACAGCACGAAACCACCATGTTCGGGGTATTCAGGATGCACCGAGATTTCACACTCCAGCCTTCTTGGCCATGGATGCCATGGTCCGGACTGTATGCGTGCTGCTGCACGCAAACGGAGCTCTGCTCAGTGGATGTCTGCGTGTCTCTTTTGGGAAAGCTGTTCTCAAGGGCTTCGGGTTTCCTTTTGGGTCCTTTTGGTTTTGAACAATCCAGAAAAGGGTGTGTGGCCTACCGAAAATCCCCCCTGGCCCAAGCTATGCGCAACACAAGGTCCTCAAAACAGGCGCGCCAAGATGGTGGAACAGCCTTTGGAGTGAGATTTGCGCAGGCGGCTTTGATGCCAGTTTTGCCATGGCCGTGGGGATGACCACCCTTTGGGTGGGTACCCTTTGGGGAAAATCAAAAAACAGCCAAAGGGGTTCCACTGAGCCCGTATATGCAGTTTCACATCCAATTTGGACTTGTGAATTCCACGGCTTTCGATCCAGCACCATCACCAAGGCCCTTTGATATGGCTGTGGGTCAACACCAATGGCATCCCATTTTTGGATAGTTGCACCACCCATTTTAGTCCAAAACGATCCAACAAGGCAATCGATCCCAGCGAGGCCTCTGCAAGGAGGTGTGGTCCCCCTTCGCGCACGACCTGGCGCGCCTGCTGGGCGCCAAGCTGCAGCCCGTGGCCACTCCACGCCCGGAGGCCTTTTGGCTTAAAAGCGGGTGGCCGGCCAAGGGTCAGAAGGGCGTTTCCCCTTTTGCGTTTCCCCTTTTGCATTTTCCCTTGTGAGTTGTCCTTTTTGAGTTTCCTTTTTGAGTTTTCCTTTGGGTTTCTTCCAAAAGGGTTCCTTTTGGGATGTCCAACTTGGGGTGCTGTTGGGTCACCGAAGACGGAGACTGAGCCAACTCCCAAGCCGAGCTGGCAAACGGAACCCCAAGCGATCCACTCCGCCTTTTCTCTGCCCCAAAGTACTGAAGAAGCTACAAAACGAAAGCCAGTTGCGGTTCTGGTAATTATGATACTGTGATTGACGAAATCCTGCACCACCTAAGAATCCCTGGAAGGATGATTCCCCTGAAAATGCCAACAAACAAATGGCTTCCCATGGTTTCAAAGCGGTGCAGGATTTGGTCCACACGCAGTAGGTCGAAAGATATTTCCCATGTGGCTGTGGCTCAACAGTTGGTACCCAAAATCAAACCCTGGTAAGTGGAAACATGGACCAAAACCTGCGCAACCCCAGCTGTTTCATTTTGAGCCACATCCATACCAGATATGGCTGTGGGTCAAAACCAATGGTACCATTTTGGGCTAGGTGAATTCACCACCCATGTTAGAACCTATTTTAGTGGTTGGATTGGGTCCCGTTCACTGGGAACTAACCGATTTGGATTTAAATGTTGAGGCATGGCCATGTTTCCCCCTAACCGATTTGGATTTTGAGCCATGGCCATGTTTCCCATGCTACCTACTTCTGTTTGTCACCTCCATAGCCAGGTGCTGAGTTGGCGAGTGGCGTCCTTGCAGCTGCTGGCCCTGGACATCTTGGGCCACGGCGCGGCACGCGCCCAGGCTTTGGCCCCGGCCCAGGCCCCGTCCAGTGCGCGGTGAGCTTGTCAGCTCACATTTGGCCGGTCAAAACCCAGGAAACCCATGGTGAGCTTCAAAATAGGTGGCAAAAGGATATTCATCCAACCCAAAATGGAGCCATAGGTTATGCCCCATAACCATTTAGTTTGGTTCTCCTGGCCTTCCTTGACCCAGTTTTACCGGAATTTTGTGAGTTGGCCAAGTGAAACTTGGCCAAAAGAAGGCTTGGGGTTTAAGCTCTTTGACCTTGACCCTCTTGATGTTTGACGCAAGTTCCCCCACGAACAAGCAACTCGTTGTTCATATTTTGCGGAGGGGTCAATTGACCATTCCAGTCAAGTTCTGCGTATCCTGGAGTGGATGGTAGATCGTGTCCAATGGGCCACAGGTTTTAGTCCTTGGTTCCATTTACCAGGGTTCCCTTTTGGGTACCTATTTTTGACCCACACCCAAGTCCATTTTGCGGCACGCCCCATTTGGATCAGGTGGACTGGCTTGAGTTCTCGCATCAGCTGGAGGAAGTGCTGAAGGAATGCGTACCAGAAGCGCCGCAGGCGAGGTCCGGGTCGATTCGCTTGTTCGGAACTTGGGTTGTACAGTTTGGCTCGGTGGCAACCCTATCTCTCGCACAATCTGAGATGTTTGCAACCGTTTTGCAGTTGCCCCTAAGAATCCGATATTGATTAAGCCACAACGAGGCGAGCCGTGGGAAGGTCATGGCACCTAATAGTCACTATTTTCGCAGATAGTCTCCACTTGGCTGCAATGGTGCGCCTCTGAATCAGTATAGGGTACAATGAGCTTCAGCCAATGCTCCGGATGGCAAATGGTCACAAATTGCCAGGCTAACCACGCATTGTTCAGCAACACAGTAATAAAAACAAATGCTCCCCCAAACGTCGAACACAGCTCAGTCATAGGTTGGTTCATGGAGAGAGGGCCAAACATGCGCAGATGTGCATGTACAAAAAGTGTGCCGTGCGGGCCATTGAAGCCGACCAGTATGACAAGCCGCCCTCACCTCCACGCCTTCCTTTGAGCTGGAAGCGGCGCAGCGTTGCATGTCTGCTCCTAAAGGATCACGCTGCAGCGGTTGCACTCCCATCAGATGGGAGCAGGATTCTAAAACCTTGCTGGCAGAGAAGATTCCTTTTGCTGTGCCGAAATCTGCAGCTGATGGTATACTGGTGGAGGTGGGTGACTTCCGGATATCCCCTACTGTGGATGGACAAAAATCCTGCACCGGTTGATATGTGTTTTGCTGTAGTGTTCATAGGGTTTCATCCATCCCAGCTGGTGCAATATTTTTCCATCCACAGCATGTGTGCACAAAGTCAGAGAAACAACACGGCAAGTAGGGCACAAGGGAAAGCCTGTAGTCTATCATGGTTCAGTAGATTCCTTGTAATCTCGCATCAACTTGCCTTCCATTGCAGGTTTGAAGGGTTTTGTTTCCTTTGATTAGTGCTACAACCCCCCTCCTTTTTGTAAAGCCCGAAGCCTGGAGACTAAACATGTTATTTAGCAGCGTTGTCAGGGTATTGTGACTCTGTGTAGGTATCTTTGGATACATTTGTTCTGTTAAGGCGCCCAAAAAGGATGGTGTGTTGTACCTGCAAACAGCCTGAAGGGCCAACGAGGAAGTCACCCCCATTTCATATGTTATAGTATTCTTGGTGGCTCCCAGCCATCCGGTTCCTCAACTTTTTAGCCGTTTAGTGTTTAAATGGGGATTTCCACTTTTCACCTACGAAAAGTTAAACTTTTAGCGGGAAATCCCAAAATGGGCAGCCCAGTATAGTCCTTCAACCCTGAGGCTTTGCACCAGGCCTCGCGTCGGATTGCTCGGCTAGGCGCCTGAGATCATCGGTGTAGGCAGGGAGTCCCAGTCGCCAAGGCGCAAGAGGCTTTCGGTTTTTGGGCTCCCCTTTAAAACCAACAGGATGCAGTTGTTTGTTTTCCAAGAATGTGTCCGGTTCCCGCCAAAAAGACACCCCACACTACTCCTGCCCGGGAGAAATGGGGAATCAAATGATATATATATATATATGCACATAGAATACATATACTGTATAGTTATATTATATATTGTTGTTGATTATGTGTCATAATTGGCCCATCGGAACAATGGAAAGTAGTTTTGGAGATCCCGAAAATAACGACACCCCTCACGAATTCACGCAGCATATCCAAAACCAGGTTTTCTACAGAAAACTGCTTCTGGGGGCCAAAGGCATTAAAAACAGGGCGGTAACCTGAAACAACCATGAAATACCACGCCAAAATTTGGGCGGGGGGGAACATGGGCGAACTTTCAAATTAAGAAAAGGTCCCATTTGTAGTTGTTCAGTGGCACGTGCTGCGCGCTTGCTCAGAACCCCGAGCATGTTTGGGGGAGTGTCTTTTTGTTGACGGTAATTCGCCCCCTTCTTAGGGTTTTGTGAGGGTTTTTGTTGAATCCTCCAAAGTCAGAAGGACAAGAATCCATGTGTTGAGCATTTGGCGGCTGAACAATACTTCCCGAGCGTTGGTTTTCCAAGCCACACCCCGGCCACCAATTCGCCCTGTTAGTTGTTTGCGGGATGGTTGGTAATTTGCTAATAATATTTCTGATTTCATTGTGCCACCTTTAAACTGCTGATAGTCGTTGATGGACATTTATTAGATATTGGTTGCTGGTTTGTTAGATATTACTCTCGATTGTGACTCGTGTAAGCACCAATTGGGGGGCAATGTTTTCTTTGCTAAACCTGAGAGGCACAACAGCTTTAAAGCGTTTTGCATATGCCGTCAACTGGAGAATTGTGCAAGCCGTTGTGCTGCTAAGTATGTCTGAATAATTTGAGATCAAATTCATAAACAACTAAATGGCACTGCACGCGCAAACTGCGAATGGTATGGGAGTGTGTCTGCAAAACGGATTTGTTCGGTATGGGAGTTCGAGCCCATGCTGTGAGACCTGGATTTGTCAATCTGGCGCGTGCCCCCCCCCCCCCCCCCCAAAAGAGAAAAGCCAAAAGAGGGAACATTGGACTCCAGGACTCGAGGTGTCTGACTCGATTTAGACGGGCTTTGGGCCGTTTCCAGGTGTCCACCATAGTTCAGCCAATTTCCAGGCAACATGGGGGTGTGTCGTTTTCGAGGACCTCACCCTTTGGGGTTGGTTTCAAGGACGACGTTGGAGGCACACCCCAGTGGTTAACCATCCCGACAGGGGGTCTGTATTTGGAAGGGACCTTCTGCCTGGCTTGGGGTCCCAAGCTTCATTGAGGAACTGAGCCTCAAAAGACCAGCCGCTTTCGAGGATCTAAAGTCCATGTGGAATTCTCCCAGAAACGACCTCTTTTGTTTCCTTGGATTGTGAATTAGGGTCTTGTTGGGACATCTCAAATCTTGTTGGGACACCACGAGCCAGAAGCTCTCCTTTTCCCATGTTTAGGAAACACTTATGGGGTTGTGTCAAAATTCGCGGGACCTCCAAAAAGGTTTTTGTTTTGGTTTTGTTTTGAAACTTAAACGAAAGTGGATGCCCCCCAAACAAAGACCCACCCATACGATTAGAGCATTCATGTTAATTCGGGACCCTTTGGATGGGGATTCACGTCGTCCAACCACTCTTGAATCGGTGGTTTTCAGTTGAGATTCATGCCCGCATACATGATTCAGAGCCCTGTATATAGAAACCAGTGGGGTCATGGCCCAAGACTCTCCCCACGGCTGACCATGGCGAATCAGTATGGCAACATGACCAGTCCAAAAAGGGGCACCCACCATTTTGTGGCTGTGTGGTTGGATCTTTGGATGTCAACTTTTGGGAAACAGTTTTCCAAACCTTTGGCAGAGGGGTCAACAGCAACCACGCCACCATTTTGTGGGTCCCCAAAGCAAAACTTGGTGGCTCCCAGCCATCCCCTTGGCTTTTTAGCCTTTGAGTGTTTAGTGGGGATTTCCATTTTTAACCCACAGAAAGTTCTCAACCTTTAGCGGGGGATCCCAAAATGGACAGCCCAGAAAAGACTTCCCTGACTTCCAGACGACCACATCGCCGCTGGAAGTCAGGCCACTCCCTGGGCGGCGGCACCTTGCTGCTGTCTCAGGCCCTGGGCCAGCAGCGCCGCTCGGATTTTTTTTTCGATTTGCCCGCGGAAGACTCGCTGGGGTGTTGCCCCCAACAACTCCGTCCAGCCGGTTGGAGACGCGCCTTTTAGCCGCCGAGATTTTTGCCGATATTTGTATTTCTGTGTTTTGTTTGCTAGGGCTGGTGTTTTTTCCGCTAGGCCCTAGGTGCAAGTGAGAGGCTTTCGACACTTTAGGACAAGGGTTCTATTTGTTGGTTGGTTGTTGATTCTTTGAGAGTAACTTCAGGGGGAGCAAATACAGACAAGCTCTTTGGCAGGAGAATGGTATGTGGTTTGCTTCAAAATTGGTGTCCCCATCTTTGTGATTGTTCGTAGATCCGCGGGGCTTCATGTTTGTTAAACTTAAAATTCGGGTTTGGTTTGGAGTCCAGTTTCAGACAAGCCAAAATAGCCAAGTTGCTGCTTTCTTCCAGACACAACCAATCCTAGAAACAGTCACAGTTTGTGCGAGCAACAGCGACTGGTGATCCAGGAGGGAAGGTACCCGTCCCACCACGTCTTCCTGAGGCCTCCAGTCAGGTTTGGCGGGGTGGTGAAAAGAGAAACCGAGAAAGAAGCGATGCTTGTTGGTTCAGTTCCGGCGCACCATGGCACCCAAAAAGGGGGTCCTTTCCCGAAAAAATGATTCTGACAACTGCAAACTGCATGCTTGTTGGGCTCACTCCTTTCGTTCATTTGCAGGAAAGTATTGCTTTACCCTTGCTTTTGACCCCATTTGAAGAGGGAAACTAACAGGAAACCAATGTTTTCTCTTTGTTGTGGTTCGCTAGGGCCAACGACTTTTCGTCTTTCAGAGTTTGGCAGCCATCATAGAAAACAATAAGGTTTATTCCTCTGCTTTCCGTTTTCCAGGCTACCCCCCCCCCCCCCCCGCTTGTTGGGACAAAGGAAGGCCTCAAAGCCGAGGCTTCTCGCGGCTCTGCGTCTTCGAGCCCATGTACCTCTTCGTGGAGGAGCGGATCAGCCGCATGGCAAACGTCCCGCTGATGTCTGCTGAGAGGCGTGCGGATGGCTCGATCCACACCCGCGGGGTCTTGGCGCACCCGCCGTATGCTTCCCCCCCGGGGGGTCTTTTTGGCCTCGGTTCTTTTTGAGAAAGGCAAAGTTCAACTGAGCTTCCTTTGTGGTGATGTTTGTAGGTTGCGATGGAAGGCCGGCTTTACTCAAGGCCCGCATTCCCGAAGTTCTCAAACATGAGGCAGTGTGGGCCTTCGGCTTCTGGTTGCTTGCCAAAGAGGCCGGGATCTGTTTAAGATGTTGTTTAGAGTCCAAGATGGCTTCCGGCCCTTAGCTCAAAACCAGTACTGTGCGCAGCAGGAATGTGCGTATGAGCTCACGCAGTAGAAAATATATCTACCTAGGTGGTTTGGAATATTGTGCTGGGTCACTGATTTGCAGCCTGGGCAAAGCTTGTTTGTCTCGGGCATGAGATCACTTCGGTTGGGTGTTGTTTTTGGTGCTTGCAGACGTCTGAAACATTGCGCCTTCTGGGAGAGATCGGCTTTCAATGACCTCCTTCGATGTCTTTGTGTCTTTCTTGTTGGGGCTTTCTGATCCTCGAAGGCCAGAGGCGATTCGGACCTTGATAGACACGTCTCTTGAAGGGCTGTGGAACCTCGCAATTCCTGGATTGAGGGTGACAGAGTTGCAACGGTAAACCGCGTGCACCGCAAATGTTCAGATGGCGCGCGCTTCGTCTACCGTTATCTTCAAAACGCTTCCTGTCCACTTCCGTGTTGGGCCTTTAGAAGCATCCAAAGTCGGGCTTCCATATTGATACTCCGACTGACCTTGCTGGACAAACCATCGAACTGCTTGCTCTCCCATCCGCAAAACATAAATACTGTGGATGACAGCTTCTCGGTACTTGGCACGCCTCCAAGACATTCTCAACTATACATACTCGTGTCCTTCCTTGCACGCAAAGCGCCTTCTGCAGAAGCTCGAGGATTCCATCCACCGTGGCAGGCGACAAACCCGTCTGCTATGAAGCCGTATGCCTTCTCTCATATTAATTGGGACTCACACCCCAAGTTTTGGCACTTCTTCGTCAGGAACCCCCTGGTGGCGAAACAGCAGGAACTGATCCATAGGCGTTGCTTGGAAATAAGCGTTTGTTCTGTCCGCAGATGTCACATCTACTTCGCATATGGGGTTTGTTTGTTCTGAGCTGAGCTCTTGTGCTGTGAAACTCGAGTCCCTGTGGCGATCGTTTCAATGGAATTCCCTCCCACCAATTAACATGGAACCGGGGTCCTGGAAGACCATTTATTTTCCCTTTAAAGCCCCCTGTCAGGCTCCATGTTAATTTGCCGGGTTCTCAGCAGGGAAAGGGAATGATCCATATAAGCCATCCCCTATGGTTTCCCATTGAAGAGGTGAACTCAGTCCCAAACCCTGAATTCATTCCCTAGCTATCGCAGCAAGTGATTTGGGGGGCGCCAGGCCGCCGCCCCTGGTGCCGATGACGCTGAAACGCCGCAGCGTTTGGCCCAGCCGCCAGGAGGCAGAAGAAGACCTGTCGCCTGGAGAGAAATGTTTGGGAAGCAGACCCCAGGCGGCCAGAAATGCACCTCTTTTGGTTGGTGTTGAGTGGAAACCCGCTATGGCATATGGACACCAGCGATTTGTTTCGGGGGGAAGCCCCTTTTGGTTGCGCAGACACGGGTTGCGAGCCTTTTCAACTTGTTTCTGGAGGGAAGCCCCGGGTGCCGGTTTGTCTTGCAACAGGAGGGTGTGGAAAACTGGGGGCCACCCAACATGTGGCTTTACCATCTCCGCGTGTTTCCCTTACGGAAGACGAGCAAGACAAGTTGTCAGTTTCCGGCTGCAGTACGAAATCTTGTTTTTTTTTTTTTTTTTTTTTTTTTCTCGGGGGGGCGGTGGTTCTGAAGCCCAACTACATACCGTAATCGTGGCTGGTTTGTGGTGTAACGTTAGCCCCTTAGGCCTTGTTGGAAACAAATGGCTTTCCCATTTCCCATTAAGCCTGGAAAAGGTTAGGCGTTTGCCTCCGGGGCGAAGTAGCATAGACACCAAGCAGAACAGGAGAAAGATACCTGGAACGGGTATGTGTCAAAACAGGTATTTTGGCCCCCTAGAATGGTCGTTCTGTGCACGGATTTGTTCTGTGCCCGTTGACCCTCTCCTTGGGGTTCCCTTGGGAAGAACGCCTAAATATGGCGCCGCATGGGTTTCCGCGCCCCCCAATCAAGCCCCAGGGTTGCAGCCTTGGGGAACCAAGCCCTACATCATGGCCACCTTACCCATCACAGGCACCCAACAGGCACCACAGGTCAGAAACTTGAATGTCGCTGGCATAGCCAAGCTACCACAAATCACAACTTGTTTAAGCGAATTATACAACTATTGTTTTTTGTTTCTGAATGATTCTCGCCGCGGAACCAAATGAGACACGCAGCGCCTCAAGCACGAGACAGCAGAAGCAGCGTATCATTTGTTGGCGGGATCAACCAGGTTGATTCATCACGCGTATGCCCTTTCAATTTGTTCCGGCTGAGCCACTTTTCCATTTTTTTGGGGTCTTTCTTTCTGTGGACACACCCGAGCGCACAAGGTCCAAGAAGACATTCTACGCGGCCTGGGACTCGCGCGCGCGGCAAGCGTGGCTAGGCTCAACTAGCCAGTCAGGACTGCCTGAACGATCTCAACCCAAACCACGACTGATTCGCCGGTCCAGTGGCCCTCCTGACCTCCCTCCACCAGTGTCCAAGCGTCCCCGTGGAAGGCAGAACCACCCCATGGTCTCATTTTTGTTGGTTGATGTTGCTTCTTTCACACTTCGCTCAGGTACTTTGACGGCGGACTCATAGGCAATCAGCGCCTC
>CAUJNA010000173.1:253985-268985 GCA_963377175.1 Effrenium voratum | reverse complement strand
TCAATCTGGCCATGGGGTAGCGGCATAACCAATGGCTCCATGTTGGGGTGGATGAACATCCATTTGCCACCTATGTTGATGTTCACCAGGGGTATAGGGTTTTGACCCACAGCCATCCGTTTGGTGTAAATCTTCCCAATTTCCCCAAGCGATGCATTTTGCCAAGCGATGTTCCTTGTGCTTGCGAGGTCCCAGTGGCGTTGCTGGAGGCCCTGCGCCGGCCCAAGGGCCTCAACGGCTGACGCTCGGCGTCCGCATGGAACAAAGGGGGGGAGGTGGGAGGTTTGTTAGTTCGAAGTTTGTTGCTCACATGCCCAGGCTTGAAATTTAGGGGCTCCATGTGTCGATCTCGGATCCAACGCCGTTTTCTCTAGAATGAGTTTGTCCTCAGCTCACCGATTTTCAGGGTGTGTTTTTTCGCCAGTGAAAGCCCATGCTGGTCCTTGACTTGGGGCCCCGCCTGCATATATTTTTTCCGGGCGCCTGTTTGGCGCGCCTCAGGCGCACTGCACGTGGCGCTGGGCAGCCGGGACACCATGTGGAGCGCGCCGGTGGCGCAGGAGATCTTCGGGGCCTTGCGGCCAGCTCCACGGATCGCAGTGGGGGGCCTCAGTCGCTCGACACCCGGCCTTCATTTGCTTAAGACTATTTGTTATTTATTTTCCTTGTTTTAAAAGGGGGGGCCTTAACCAAATGGAAGTCGGGGGACCCGGACCGGGTCCGAAAGTGTTTCGCATCCGGAGAGACCTGTTGGAGGCGGAAATGGGATGTTGTCCAGGCCCGCAAAGGGTGATGGACCTTTTGCTCAGGGCTTGGAGCAACCTAGTAGCCAGATCTTGTTCAAGTTGCTTTACACTGAAAACAGAAGGAACACCGAAGTCTATCTTTTCAGGGCCTCCCTATACCCACAAGACTGTGGACACAAAGTGTTGGTTTGAGCTGACCACCTTCTGTGAGTCGCCAAAGCAAAGCCCCCAAATGACTAGTTTGTGGCGTAGGGAGGCCTGCGTTCAAGGAGTGGTACCTCAGCATTGGACCCTCTAGATTCTGGATCTCGAGCCGTAAGGGTTTGGGCATTTGCAGCCAAGATAAGAAGCCCTCAAATGAGGGGAACATCTCGCCATGTTGCACCACCCGAACTCAGTGCACCCGTGAGGAATCTAGTTCCGATTGACTCGTTGGTTGGGCGACACATTGACGGGTTCGATCGGATATCACACTCATGATTCTTTGCAAGAGAAATGGAAGAAGCGGTTCCCCTGCCAAATCTTTGCATCCTGCTAGTGAGTATCGGTTTGTTACATTGTTGTGCTATGACCGGCATTCTCAAACTGCTTTCTCCTTCTCGGCGTTCGGAGTTTCGAGCTGCCAAAGCTTTCACACCATTTCAATATGGCCGTGGGTCAACACCAATGGAATCCAATTTGGGGTAGGTGCATTCGCCACCCATTTTGGAACCTATTTTAGTGATTGGGTTGCGTCCCGCTCACTGGGGGTACGATTTGGGTTTTGACCCATAGCCAGATTTATTTTCAAAAGATAAAGTTTGGGAAGACCATTTTAGTGGTAAGTCTTGGACTATTTTTTTGGGCCATCCACTCAGCCAGTGAGCATTTCTTCTCCAAAAGATTTCAAAGGCCTTTCACTTCCATCGGCGAGCCCTGAACTCTCAAGCCCAGGTGGTGGACGGAGGCCACATGTGGCCAGTGGAGAGCCGGAGCCTCAAGCCCGGCTTTTGGGAGCTTTCGAAGCCCCTTTGGCCGAACAGGCGGGACACCTCGAGATGGCAACCCTTTGACGTTTGGGAGCATCTTACTCTCCCTCCCACAATGGAAGCTGACCTGACAGGGAGGGTTCAGAAGACTGGAATTGTTGGAAATGGAAGCCCCAGAAACCCACTTCCATTGAACAGAAAGCGCATGTTTGCATTTGAAACGCAAGATTTGCATCCTGGGCATGGGGTAGGTTGACCAAGTACTTCGGACATATCATTTTTGAAGACTCCATAGTAATTACAGGTTTCCACGGATTATGCTGAACTTGGGCTACTTTTCCGCTGCAATGTTCGCAGGGTTGTGTCAAGGGGAACCCCACAAAATGGGTGGTTCTCCCTTTGGTTTCCCTTTCCATTCCTTCAACCCCACAAGGGTAACCCGAAACAAACAGGGATTGGTGTCAGTTCGAGTGGCTTCGCAAGTTCTTCATGAAGGTTGTGAGCCCGAAGTGAGTTGCACTCATGAATTTTCATGTGAGGTGCTAGGGCTGGCTAGTGAACTCAGATTGAAGTCCAGAGCAGTGAGGATGTTGCAACCCGGTGTCAAACCTCCACTCGCAAAAAAAAAGGCATGACTTCCCGCACCGATAGGCAGGTTTTTTCGGTGAAGCAAACTGCACACCTGGAAAACCTTTAGTTTGAGGTTGTTCCTAGAGAGATAATCTTGGGGAGCCCAAGCAATAACCCGATGGAAATTGGCCTTCACTGAAATGGTGTCATTTTCCAGAACCATGCATCTTAAGAGTGGCTGGCCTGCCTTGTGCTTGGCTCAGCGTGCACATGGGTGTCTCCCTAGCCAGGTTGCTGCTTTGTTTCAGACGCTCCGGAACTGCAGTCAGCTCTTCGCCATGGCAATGAGGATTCCAGTCCGCCAGCTGAATGGAAAAGTCACGATTCTCGAAGTGATGCCTGAGACCACGGTCGGCGAACTGAGGTCTCGAGTGAAAGGTTGGCAGGCTTTCGACGATGAGCCTCTCACTTGCCCAAAGCCGACCTTTTGACCTTTTGCTTTTTGGTCTTGGTCTACTTTTAGTCAATGTCCCAAAAGGTAAACTTATATTTCTGTGTCCTTTGGGCAAGTGAGCGCCAAGTGACACTTGAGGCTTATGTTAAGTCGGGTGGATCTCGTGCTGGGCGAACGAAAGTTGGTGGATGAGGACACCATGACACAGGCAGGAATTTCTCCAGAGACGGCTGTCCAAGTCCTGTTCAGTACGTACGCACCGGTACAGTGCTCCAGCAAAGAATCGGCTGGTTGCGATTTGCAGGATTTGGTGGTGGTAGAGATACCGGAATGTAATCAAATTAAAGAAGCAGCCTTCAGTGACTGCAATTCCCTGGTCAAGGTTATCATTCCTGATCCCTAGCTGCCCACTGGCACCCTTTCTTTTTCCTGTTGGGGGGGGGGGGGTTCCCGTTAAAGCCAACCAACTCCAAAAATGTCGGTGCCCGTTTTTCGGTGTTGGTTTCCGTATGGAAATCCACGAGGATTCAGTCACTGAAATAGAACGCGATGCTTTCAAAGGCTGCAGCTCCCTGGAACTGCTGACCATGCCTGCCAAGCTTGTTACCCTTGGCAGAGGGGCCTTTCAAGGCAGCTCCTTGCAACACCTCGCCATTCCCAGCTTCGTGGACATGATTCTCAGCGTGGTAAATTCATACATACATATATATATATATAGTCAAATATATATATATATATATATATATATTCAATATCCATTTTGTGTGGGCGGGAAGGGTTTACCCTTAAACTGAACCAACCCAAAAAGGTGGCAAAGTTCACTGAGCTGAGGATTTGGCCATTGACCTTCGATTCCTGCAAGTCCTTGCTGAGCGTGACGTTAGGCCATAGTGTGGGCTTGATTGAGCCAGAAGCCTTCAGCTCCTGCAGCCTCCTGGAGAGTTTAGCGCTCAGCGCAGCAGTTTGCTACATTGGTCAGCGCGCCTTCAGAGGGTGTTCGTCTTTGCGCAGTGTGACCATTGAGCAAACAGCTCCGCCGCCCATACAAGAACTGCGGGCAGTTAATGCCCGAAGGAGATGTGTCGCCAGTTTGCAAGTCCTTCCTTTTGTGCTTAGCTCGAAAGCAAAGAGCCAGGAGTCCAGCAAGCTCCTCACTCTGAAACCCGGCTGTGGGTCAAACATAGGTACCCAAAATGGATCCTTAGTAAATGGAGACATGGACCTTGGAACCTGCGGTCCTTTTTCTGGTGGTTTCATGTGAACCACACCCAGCCCTTTCGGACGCTGAGGTGCCCAACAGAGTTCGAATCATCGAACGAGAGGCGTTCCTCGGGTGCAGCGCCTTGAGGACTGTGACCATTCCCCTTGCAGTTTGGAAGATCGAGGCGGACGCCTTCGCGGGTTGCCCCGCTCTGGAAACAGCACCTGGGATGCCGAGAGAGGCTGTAGAAAAATGTGATGGGATTGTTCCCCCAGGTGATCTGAAGGTGAGGGTTTCCGAGTTGCGAATTCAATTGTCGGGTTTCCTCCAAGAACACCGTGTCAGGAGATGATTGTTGAAGCACAAACGCGAGCGCAGCTGAGGTCTACTTGATGAGCTGTGTCACACAGATTGAGGAGGGTGCCTTTGATGGAAACCCGCAGATCGAGGGAAAGCGCTATGTTGCATTCTTGCCTGGGACGCGTTGAATGCGTCCGACGTGCTGGAGCTACTGGTCGAGGCGCTGGACCTGTTGACCGCCCCGACGTGGAAAGCATCCATCGAGGCCGTAGAGAAAGCCAGCCGCGAGGAGCTGCAGTTTGCGAGCCGGATGTTTCCGGCAATGAATCGCCAAAAGGCGCGGTTGCAGCCGACCTAGTTCGGTCAGCTGGTACACAAAGCGTTTGTTTCTTTGGACAACTGCGCAGCATTCTACAAATCCTGGCCATTCTCAACTTGCTTTATGTATCTCCAGCAATTGTCTTGTTTGCCGATCGAGAGAACCTTCCCAACAAGCTCCAGGTATATCCAGCGTTTGTCCGGCCTTCCTGATTTCGCCAAACGCCTTCCATGTGTGTAGTCTGGCAGGTGTCGTTTTGGCTTCCCGCATTTGGGAGCGTGTGTTGCACGGCACTGGGCGTTGGCGTCCATTTTAAATGTCCCCTTCGAAAAGACCCACCATGCTTCGGACCAGCCTTAGAGCATGCAAATCCTTGTAGTGGTTTAGCGCGTGTGGTTTTCGGATGTGTGACAAGGTGGATGTGCTGTCACGGATTCCTCTGAACCTAATGCGCATACGAGTTGCGAAGCTATATCATGGACACTCAGCAGAGGTTGTACTTATCAGCTTGATCCAACGTATTCCCGGAATGAACCCCGGGATTGCCCAGAACTCCACCAGCTCGATGGGTCAGGCTGGTGATATTATATCAGGGACCCCCTTCAAGAACAAGGTAGTTGTTGACTTGTGGTTTCCCTGTAAACCCGCCCCAACAAGGCTCCGCTCTTGCAAACGCAAACCCCTCAAAAGGGTGCTCATCCACCTTAGATGGTCCAGCAAAAAAAAGAAGAAAAAAAACGGTTTAACGCCTGTGGGCAGGTTGGAAACGTCTCTTTCAGATGTTTGGGTGGTGCGGTGTTCCGGTTCCAACGCCTTTGGACCCCCCCGAGCATCGAGGCCCGGCCGCCCTGGCGGCCTTCGCGGCGCGCAGCTTCGGCTGGACGGCGGCGCTGTGAGAGCGAGGTGAAAAAATATACCTGGACCTTCCTAAAGCATGGAAATTTCCGTCTGTGCCACAAGTTTCCGTCAGCTGACTCTTTTGAGGACCCACGGACGGAAAACAGTTTTGGAGGAATTGAGGCAGTTGTTGTTCTTTCTTTCCCAGCTAGTTTGCGGAGGCTATGTCTTTGCATGCTTCCGTTGCAAAGCTTTTGACCAACCGCCTGCCTGCTCCACTTGTTTTCTAACAAAACCCTTTCAGGTGCACCCCCTGGTACCATTCTGCATCAATGCGTTGAGCCAGCTGCAGTCCAAAGGTTCTATAGCGCAAATCAAGTAAGCAGGGCCTCACACGTTGTCACATGTTGTCACAACAGAGTATTGCATGCCAACATCTCTCCCCCATGCAAGATTTGACGACTTCCCGATTGCCCCTAGAAAGAACTTGTCAAACGCAAGACTTGGGGTGTGCGTTGCTTCTACGGCAAAAAATCCTTGTGGCCCGCCCCAGTAGCCACGAGCAACGGTACTGAACATGTTCAACCAGAAGGCCTACCAGAACATTCACTCAGATGCGCATAAACTGGTGTAAGTCGATTTGCCAACGGCTGCAAGGAGCTCAATATCCACCAATGTTTTGAGATTGCCTACCTGTTGAGCTCTGAGAGCGGCCGGGCAAGGCGGACCTAATTGTTTTGCCCCCGTTGATGTGCTCATGCAACATGTTGCAAAGTTTGTCTGACTTTGGAAGACACAAAACAGACGGAAAACGGCGGGAAACGGACGGAAAAAAGACGGGAAACGGACGGAAAACAACGGATTCCAATAATACCTGGTTTCTACGCGTCTTGTGGTCGTGGGAACCTAGATTGTGCAAAGCTATGATTCACGCGCTGTGTTCATTGTCGAGATTTCTTGTCTGCCTTGTCGCGTGCGGAATCTTTGAGAACTCAAGCCATGGGCGAAGCTCCTTAGCTGAAAGTCCTCGGCTTCTTGCTTCCCTTAAGAGCTGTAGACTCAAATACGCAAAGCTACGTGCATCCGTCAAGAGTTTTGGGAAAGCATGTGTTGAATTCTTATGGGCTTGTGAAATACGAGCATCGAGCGTGGCCTACAGAGACTATTAGGACTGGTGTTTGTGGCGGGCCGTTTGTAAATAAGAGCTTTGTTGCCTTCATTCCTTGATGGATTGTTCTTGCGCACTTGTCATATATAGCTGCGAAGCAAATGAGGACGCTGTTGGCAAAGCCGCAAGGCTTCCCGCAAACGGTTTTGACACGTAAGAACCCTTGCGTAAGGCAGTTAAAAATCAGCCAGATCTCAATGTTTCGGCCAAAGCATGTTGAAGCGGGGCGACGCAAAAGGGGACTGTTCCCTATGTGGGATTGCAAAGGAAGGACGACCTAAGAAACGGACCGTTTTTTGCTGCCACGTACGCTTTTCCCAGAAACGGACGGATTTAGGCGGACTGTCCCAAAAGAAGTGCCCACGGTGGGTCCAGGTATAGAAAATGCGCGGGGCAACTTGCTTCCGTTTGGTTAATAGATGGATTTTCCCCTCTTGGTATTGTCAGGGAATCTATGGCTACTGGAAATATGTGTTTTTTTCCAGGGGACTTAAGCATCATAAGATCCTAAAACCCCAGTGGACAGTTGGATGTGCGTTTGTTGTGTGTTTTGTTCTATGGCGGTTTTTTGTGTCTTTTTTTGGCCGGCTGGCGCCCAAGCAATTTGAATCGTAGAATGTGATTTGACTAACATCTCAGTGTGAAGCGAGAAGCTTCTCGTTCATTTGATTCCAAGCTCCCACGTTCTTTTCCACCGAAAAAAACCCAACACCTTCGTGCCAGGCTCGAATGGGCCGGGTGGGCCGGGCAGTGACCATCTATACCCCGGAGGAGTACGTCAAGGCTGGCGACGGGCACATCCAAAGTAAAGGGTACAAGGGATCATCCAAAGTAAGGCCATGTGCCAAGGGATGAATCTTTCGCTGACTTTTTTTCAAGTCTTCTAAGCGACAAGTGCCAATAGCGCAGGGAGAGCAGGGAACAGAAAGCTGCACGCGGACTCGTGGCGAGGTGAAGCAGCTTGGTCGGCAGTGCTGGGAGCTGAGAGAATGTGATTCAGAGGATTTGGGTTTGGCTCCATTTTGTTGGAGGGCCTCCTTTGTCGAGTTTGCCTTTGGAAACATTCAAGGAACCCACCCATGTTGCAGTCTCTTCTTGCAACACCCATTTGGCCGTGAAGTTTATATGTCCACCTTACAAGCGGCTGGACATGAATCCCCATTTCACGTTTTTGTTGTCTCTTATATATATATATATTTATATTTGTTGTCTTTACTTTCTTTTTTTCTATCATTCATGCCCACTTCCCGCCGGGTAGACTGGGTAGACCCCAAACCCAAGCAAACTGCTTCACTTTGGTTCGAGGCTGCAGTCAGGTGGAGTCCAAGGTCCTGCGCCGCAGCATTGCAGCAGAGGCAAGCGCTTGGATGATGGTTTCAGCTTGCTGTTGTTTTCCGCGTGAAATCAGGGATTCGGGGTCCAACCCTAAAAATGGTACGGGTTGTGTTCTTGTACTTGTGCTTTAAATTGTCACGTACACAATTATCGTATAGAACGCAACAGTTTGCCCAGTCTTTGTTTTTCTGTGGGTAGGTATTCCGTGGCCTGTTATGGGCTACTTACCATTTTTCCACGGGTCATTTGAGGGTCGAAGGTCGATGGTTGATGAATCAACTTGCTGGTGCTCAGTAGGGAATGTGGGAACGAACCTGGGGATTCCTGTAAAGGAAACCATCAGTGGCATGGTTTATAAGGGCCTTTTCCTTCCTATCGCACCAGCAAGCCAAGGTTCATGTTTTTTCTCCCCGTGAGGCCATCCAACACTGGGCTGATCAGATCGCGGGCTTTGAGCAGGCCCGGCGTGAAAAAATGGTCCAGGGCGGCGACGAATTAGTGCGTTCCTTTTGGGGCGTTTCTGACAAGAGGAATCGGTTCAATAAAATGGCAAGGGTTTCAGTTTGGTTTCCTTTCAGTAGCAGAGATGCATCCAGCAGCAGTAGCAGCAGCAGCAGCGGAAAAACATGAAATGAGCGGCAACCATGATGTTGCATGATTTGGCCAGTTTTCTCCCGGAAAATGATCCGCAATCGGCCGGGAAATGAGCGGAAATCAGAGGGAAAAGAGCGGAAATCAGTGGACGGTTGTTTTCTACTTGAGCGTTTTTGGATGCCCGAAATGGACACATACAAGGAACAAGTGCCTAAAGGAAGACCTATGCCTATGGATGGATAAACAATGGCATTTTGCTCGGCAACTTGCAGCCTTCCCGCCAACCATGTTCCTCCCATGTTTTTACATGTCGCCCATCAAGTCTTAATTAGCTCAAGCTTGCGCACTTTTGAAAGAGAAGAACATGCAGTTTTCATGTGCTGCGAAAGCCAACACGAGCATTGAAGCCCAAGATTATACACTCGCACAAGCGCCTCGCCTCGTTGAGAACTCTCACAAGAGAAGCCCGGCAGCCCCGCGAAAGCCCTTGCGAATTGGGTTTGATATTTCTCTTCGGCCGGTTTTGGACACGTATCGTGCTTCGGGACATTGGGACTCAACAGCCAGACGGACCAACATATTCCTATGTCTGCTTAGGGCAAACGTATTTTCACAATGGCTAAGTGTGGTGGTCTTTCTGGTGTAGCCCGGCGAGACTTGCCGTGTTCGACTCACAAGGATATTGAGACCATCATTCAGGAGGAGTCGGTGGACAAGGAGTGGTCGAGATGGATCTCAAAGGGGAGAGCACGGGGATGGAGACGCATAGCTATTCTGGAAGTTACCCTGTTTCAGTCAAGAGGGTACTAGAGTGAAACAGCAAATGTCACATTATTCTAGTACCCTGCATGATTCATATACTAACATGATTCTCTTTGGGGAAGGATCAAGCATTGTTTCATGGACGTGCAGATGGTTTTCCAACTGGGGGGGAGACCAACAAGCAACCAACCGCCTAGGGGTCCCCTGATTTAAGACAGACCCAGCTGTGTTTTGAGGAGCTTCGGCTCGCGGATCTGCTGACTCAAAAGCCGAGCCGCCCAGATTTTGTGAACGATCCTGTCACCCATCCGATGGCTAAGGCACGCGGCGTGGTAGAGATAGGTGATTTCAGGTTGACGCCAATTTGGTGAGCCCCTTTGTGTGAGTCACGGGGATGGGATCTGGTATCACAGAAAGGAATGGGGATGGGAGTTGGTATCACAGAAAGGCATGGGGATGGGAGTTGGTATCACAAAAAGGCATGGGGATTTGGTATCACAGCAAGGCATGGGGATTTGGTATCACAGCAAGGCATGGGGATTTGGTATCACAGCAAGGCATGGGGATTTGGTATCACAGCAAGGCATGGGGATTTGGTATCACAGCAAGGCATGGGGATCACAGCAAGGCATGGGGATTTGGTATCACAGCAAGGCATGGGGATTTGGTATCACAGCAAGGCATGGGGTTTGGTATCACAGCAAGGCATGGGGATTTGGTATCACAGCAAGGCATGATTTGGTATCACAGCAAGGCATGGGGATTTGGTATCACAGCAAGGCATTTGGTATCACAGCAAGGCATGGGATTTGGTATCTGGCAAGGCATGGGGTATTTGGTATCACAGCAAGGCATGGGTTGGTATCACAGCAAGGCATGGGATTTGGTATCACAGCATGGGGTTGGTATCACAGCAAGGCATGGGGATTTGGTATCACAGCAAGGCATGGGGATTTGGTATCACAGCAAGGCATGGGGATTTGGTATCACAGCAAGGCATGGGGACTTTGGTATCACAGCAAGGCATGGGGATTTGGTATCACAGCAAGGCATGGGGACTTGGTATCACAGCAAGGCATGGGGATTTGGTATCACAGCAAGGCATGGGGATTTGGTATCACAGCAAGGCATGGGGATTTGGTATCACAGCAAGGCATGGGGATTTGGTATCACAGCAAGGCATGGGGATTTGGTATCACAGCAAGGCATGGGGATTTGGTATCACAGCAAGGCATGGGGATTTGGTATCACAGCAAGGCATGGGGATTTGGTATCACAGCAAGGCATGGGGATTTGGTATCACAGCAAGGCATGGGGATTTGGTATCACAGCAAGGCATGGGGATTTGGTATCACAGCAAGGCATGGGGTTGGTATCCACAGCAAGGCATGGGGATTTGGTATCAGGCATGGGGATTTGGTATCACAGCAAGGCATGGGGATTTGGTATCACAGCAAGGCACGGGGATTTGGTATCCACAGCAAGGCATGGGGATGGTATCACAGCAAGGCATGGTTTGGTATCACAGCAAGGCATGGGGATTTGGTTCACAGCAAGGCATGGGGATTTGGTATCACAGCAAGGCATTTGGTATCACAGCAAGGCATTTGGTATCACAGCAAGGCATGGGCAAGGCATTTGTGGTATCACAGCAAGGCATGGGGATTTGGTATCACAGCAAGGCATGGGATTTGGTATCACAGCAAGGCATGGGGATTTGGTATCACAGCAAGGCATGATTTGGTATCACAGCAAGCATGGGGATTTGGTATCACAGCAAGGCATGGGGATCACAGCAAGGCATGGGGTATCACAGCAAGGCATGGGGGTATTTGGTATCATGCAGGCAATTTTATCACAGCAAGGCATGGGGATTTGGTATCACAGCAAGGCATGGGGATTTGGTATCCACAGCAAGGCATGGGGATTTGGTATCACAGCAAGGCATGGGGATTTGGTATCACAGCAAGGCATGGGGTTGGTATCACAGCAAGGCATGGGGATTTGGTATCACAGCAAGGCAGGGTTTGGTATCACAGCAAGGTATGGTTAGTATCACACAAGCATGGGATTTGGTATCACAGCAAGGCACGGGGTTGGTATCACAGCAAGGCATAGGATTTGGTATCACAGCAAGGCATGGGGATTTGGTATCACAGGGCATGGATTGGTATCACAGCAAGGCATGGGGATTGGTATCACAGCAAAGGCCATGGGATTTGGTATCTGGCAAGCATGGGATTTTGGTATCACAGCAAGGCACGGGATTTGGTATCACAGCAAGGCATGGGGATTTGGTATCACAGCAAGGCATGGGATTTGGTATCACAGCAAGGCATGAATTGGTATCACAAGCAAGGCATGGGGATTTGGTATCACAGCAAGGCATGGGGATTTGGTATCACAGCAAGGCATGGGGATTTGGTATCACAGGCAATTTTGTATCACAGCAAGGCATGGGGATTTGGTATCACAGCAAGGCATGGGTTTGTATCACCCAAGGCATGGGGATTTGGTATCACAGCAAGGCATGGGGTTTGGTATCACAGCAAGGCATGGGGATTTGGTATCACAGCAAGGCATGGGATTTGGTATCACAGCAAGGCATGGGGATTTGGTATCACAGCAAGGCATGGGGTTTGGTATCACAGCAAGGCATGGTTTGGTATCACAGCAGGCAGGGGATTTGGTATCACAGCAAGGCATGGGGATTTGGTATCACAGCAAGGCTGGGATTTGTATCACCGCAAGGATTGGGGTGGGGATTTCTATCACAGCAAGGCATGGGGAATGGTATCACAGCAAGGCATGGGGATTTGGTATCACAGCAAGGCATGGGATTTGGTATCACAGGCATGATTTGGTATCAAGGCATGGGGATTTGGTATCACAGCAAGGCATGGGGATTTGGTATCACAGCAAGGCATGGGATTTGTATCACAGCAAGGCATGGGGATTTGGTATCACAGCAAGGCATGCAAGGCATGGGGTTGGTATCACAGCAAGGCATGGGGATTTTGTTATCACAGCAAGGCATGGGATTTGGTATCACAGCAAGGCATGGGGAATTTGGATCTGGCAAGCATGAGGTTGGTATCACAGCAAGGCATGGGGATTTGGTATCACAGCAAGGCATGAGGTTGGTATCACAGCAAGGCATGGGGATTTGGTATCTGGCAAGGCATGGGGTTGGTATCACAGCAAGGCATGGGGATTGGTATCACAGCAAGGCATGGGGATTTGGTATCACAGCAAGCATGGGGATTTGGTATCACAGCATGGGGATTTGGTATCACAGCAAGGCATGGGGATTTGGTATCACAGCAAGGCATGGGGATTTGGTATCACAGCAAGGCATGGGGATTTGGTATCACAGCAAGGCATGGGGATTTGGTATCACAGCAAGGCATGGGGATTTGGTATCACAGCAAGGCATGGGGATTTGGTATCACAGCAAGGCATGGGGATTTGGTATCACAGCAAGGCATGGGGATTTGGTATCACAGCAAGGCATGGGGATTTGGTATCACAGCAAGGCATGGGATTTGGTATCACAGCAAGGCACGGGGATTTGGTATCACAGCAAGGCACGGGGATTTGGTATCACAGCAAGGCACGGGGATTTGGTATCACAGCAAGGCACGGGGATTTGGTATCACAGCAAGGCACGGGGATTTTTTATCACAGCAAGGCACGGGGATTTGGTATCACAGCAAGGCATGGGGATTTGGTATCACAGCAAGGCACGGGGATGTGGTATCACAGCAAGGCACGGGGATGTGGTATCACAGCAAGGCACGGGGATTTGGTATCACAGCAAGGCATGGGGATTTGGTATCACAGCAAGGCAGGGGGATTTGGTATCACAGCAAGGCATGGGGATTTGGTATCACAGCAAGGCATGGGGATTTGGTATCACAGCAAGGCATGGGGTATCACAGCAAGGCATTTGGTATCACAGCAAGGCATGGGGATTTGGTATCACAGCAAGGCATGGGGATTTGGTATCACAGCAAGGCATGGGATTTGGTATCACAGCAAGGCATGGGGGTATCACAGCAAGGCATGGGGATTTGGTATCACAGCAAGGCATGGGGATTTGGTATCACAGCAAGGCATGGGGATTTGGTATCACAGCAAGGCATGGGGATTTGGTATCACAGCAAGGCATGGGGCTTTGGTATCACAGCAAGGCATGGGGATTTGGTATCACAGCAAGGCATGGGGATTTGGTATCACAGACAGGGTTGCCCCCCTCATTTCACGGTAACGTCGCCAGGTCCGATAATCTCGTGAAGCACAAGAAGGAGATCCAGGCGCGCCCGGCCAAAGAGTGGTGCGCGCCTCAGAGCTATGGGATCGTTTCCGAAATGGGACCGGAGGATAAGGGGACCGGATCCCTTGACCCTGGAATGTTGACCCCGGATTAATAAACCCGTCCCTTTCTGTTGGGGGTGTTCCCTCCAAAAGTGGTCTGAATCCCCACTAAAAGGGGACACCCCCTATTAATGAACCAGGGGTTTATCAATCAATCCAGGGTTAACATTAGGCCGATTCTTGCTGGTCGCAGGAAATGAGGGAATGACCCCCTATAAAAACAATTCCTTATAGCTTCCTGTACCCTATGCTTCCAAAGCCTGTTAGACAAATAGTCGTTGTGACAACCCCGGTTTCTTGATAAAGACTATTTGTTTGATGACGAGCGGCAGCCTCCGTTTTGGACTGGAACAGGGACTAGGAAAGACTTGACGCTAAGGCCGCCTCATAGGATCCTAAAGCCGAATATGTATTTTCATATGCAGCAATATGTGTTACAATCATCAAGGCTAGTTGCTTGGATTTTTTGCTTGGTTTCTGAACATGGCCATGTAGCGCGTGAGGGTGAATCCTCTTCTGACCGTTTCTGCCCTTCTGTTGCCCCACCTTCTTAGCCAAACCAAACAAAACGGGACAGCAAAAATCTTTACCCATCACAGCAACCATTCCAGGATGAGAATGTTGATCTTCTGGGTCCCCTGCAAAATTTGCCCGTTCTACGCCAAAAAATAGTGGTTCTACGCCAAAAAATAGTGGTTCTACGCCAAAAAAATGTGTTTCTGCGGTTTTTCTACGCTTTGTCTACGGTTTGTCTACGCTCACGTCGTTTTTGGAGCTGTGTGCAAAATTGGGGCGGAAAAAACTAGCACAAAATTGCTTGTTGTTCGTGCCACCTGCGCAAATTGCAGAGGACAATTCTAGAATTCGCTAGAATGAAGGCTCCGTCTACGCAAGACTTTCAGCAGGTGCATTGCGCAAACACGAAAGGGCGCCGAGGACCCTATCAATAAATAGTAATCTACTGGGCGCCGGCCTCTTAAGAGGTTGCAATAGCAGGCGTAATTTCGATAAAAACAAAGTAACAACCCAAAATGGACCCCAAAGGCCAATGTCAAAAAATAGGGGTTGTCAATGCAAAAAATAGGGGTTGAACAACCCCTATTTAAAAAATAGTCGAGGAAGCATAGGGTGTAAGGGAATCCCCCGTTCATTCCCACAACCCGGAAGGTCATTCCCTACTGAGCACCAGCAAGTGATGTCGGGGTTCCCTCGAATTTTCCTGCAACTTGTTCAAGTTGAGGTTCATCTCCAACAAAGACAAGGAAAAGCTGCGGAGGGAGGACAAGACGAAGCTAGACGCAGACGAGGCCTGTCGCAGTGGGAGTTGCTGCGCAAGATGCTAGTCGTGTCATCCCCGGTTTCTCGCGCA
>CAUJNA010000173.1:231485-248985 GCA_963377175.1 Effrenium voratum | reverse complement strand
CTACCAGTAGGTCCTTGAGAGGAAATCACACTTATGTGCTATGTAGCACCCAGCCCATAGCCAAACAGCACTTCCCTCCTGGAACAGCCGACAAGTTTCGCAGCTCGCAAGTGTGCCTCCAATAATCTTCTGGCCTGCATGGCGAAGGAAGTCAAACAAAAATCAGGCGGTTTCGGCGCAACGTGCCGCTGTCAAAAAGTGGAACGGCATGTCAGAAATTCCTCCCAAAGTCTATCACGCTGCCAAGCCCCAAGACTTTCTGGTGGAAAGCAAGCAGGGGTACCAAGTCCATAGATCACATGCTGACGTTGATGTCTTTGCAAGGAGAGCGGCTCGGAAGCGCCATGATCTGTCTTGTCACAATTACCCGAAAGGAAGCCGGGTGCAGCCAAAAGGGGGTTTCATAATTTTCCGCTCTTGAAGTTTTGGATTTGGGGGGTTAATAAGGGGAAGCTGCAAAGGAAGCTGGCTGGGCAATGGAAAAGCATGGCTGCACCCATTACTAGCAGGGGTGTGTCACCCGCAAAAGAGATCGGAATTTACACAAGGGACACCTCCCAAGCAAAGTCAACTCATAGACACATGGGTTTGTTATCCCAAAATCCCAAACTAGGGAAATCCTCCCAAAAAGAAAAACTGCAAAACATGAACCACTAAGTGTGCCAGCAACCCTCCAATTGCTGTCCAACATAATGTATATACACACACATCGTATATGTATACATACATATGTTTATAGGGAGGAACGGATGGTTTTTGATCTGCGTGGTTTGGTAAGTTTTCCTTATGTACTGTCTCTTGTTCACAAACCTTGCTCGAAGCCATCCGCTCCCCCACCCACCCAGGGTCATGGTCGCACAGCTAGCTCATACTTGGTAGCCCCCCTGTGTATTCTTGTCGTCTCTTTGTGGTCCGGTTTTCCTGTGGTCCTGTGGTTGAGTTGTGTGTGGTCAGGGTTGGTTTAATGGGTTTAGGGTTGGTTGAGGGTTGGTTTAGGGCTAGTTTGTGTTTTTCGGGGTTAGTAGGTTTGGATTGGGACTGATTTAGGGTTGTCCCCCCACCCCCCCACCCACCCGCAGTCCTGTGGTTGGGTTGCGGTGTAGGGTTGGTTGAAGAGGGTTGGTTTGGGGTGGCTTACGGTTGGTGCGGTTTTAGGGTTGGTTTAGCGTTGGATTAGGGTTTAGGGTTGATTCAGCCTGGTATACCTGTTTTGGGATCCATCTGCTCAATTTAGGATTGATTCAGGGTTGGTTGGGATTGGTTGAGGGTTGGATTGGGGGTGGGGGGGGGACTAGGCGGGACACGGGGCAATATATAATTAGATTTGAATAACATAACAAACATACATATATATGTAGAGGTATATACATGTATTAATACATGTATCGATAGATAGATAGATATAGGTTCAGCACCCAGGAAGAACAACGCCATCAACATGCGCGGTGCCCATCGCACGGTGCAGGGTTCCATGGAGGCGAGGTGTTCGGTTTCTCGTTTACTTCGGGAAGCCAACAGGAAGTTTTTGTTGGGAGCGAACGGGGGGGCCACCATGTTGGGGTGGGCCCATCTTTGGGGGGGGGGGAAACAACACGAAAGTTGGTTTTTTTCGTTTTTTTTTGCGGGGGGGGGGGGGAGACGATGTTGTGGAATCCTTTTTGGGGGGCACGGCCAAACCAGGGAAAACTGTTGTTTTTGGGGAGGGGGGGCACCATGCTGGGGGATGGAGTCCTTTTTGGGGGGTTGGGAGGGTGTGGGCTATCCACGGCTGCTTGTTCGTTTGGTTGGAACTCCAAGTTTGCCACGGGGGCCTCCCAAGAGTGGTAACGGTGTCCTTGTACTTTCCCCGGTCAGCCCAAATCCAAGCTTGGGGTCGTTTTTTGGGGAGATCCCTGCTTGGGTTTTCGAGGAATCCAAAGGGCAACTGAAGGACAGGTTTGTTGTTTCCCATTTGAGACAAGCCCATGTGTTTCCCTTCAGGGGTGGGTTTGTGGGTTTCTCAGGGTGAAAAGCCAAAAAGAAGCTTCCCAAACTTTAGGAGACCAGTTCCTACCTTCAACAAGACACATATTTCCCATTTTGGTGGTTTCAAGTTTCAAGCCACCTGGTCGACCCAAGGCGAGTTTCTTGAATAGGCTTGATGTTTTTGGGGGGAAGCATGGTGACCTGTTGCCGGAAAGATCGGAGAAAATCAGCCACCGCTTTCAGAGTTTCGCCATTGGGTCTACGTTGGGGACCCAACGTGACCCAAGCAACACAAATTTGTTGCTTTCTGTGGTCCGGGGGGGGGGTCGGGGGCATCCCCTGTTTGACACCATTGTTTGGACACCTTTAGGAGACCACCCTTTTCCAGAAGCTTCCAATGTTTTAGCACCCCTTGGTCATGGGTTTTCTTTTTCTTTGTTGCACCTCAATTTCAATGTTCAATGGATCCCTGCAACTTTTGAAGAGGAAATTCAACGCCCTTTCGCTTTCAAACGACTTGGAGATTCACAAGGGAACTTGTTTTGTTTCGCTCACTACCCGAGTTCCCACAATTTTACGTGTTGATGCTCAGCATTTCAGTGGCAAACAAAAAGTCTGTCCCTTGTTGGGTCAATTCACTCAGGAAGACAGTTTATTATTTGGAGGTTGGTTCACATGTTGCCTAGGTTCAAACAAGTTAAATTCCTTTGGGTGTGGATGGTTTGGTTTCAGTTGAGCTCTCAGAGATAGGGCGACTCTAAGGAATCATCTCCTTGTACTCCTTTTCGTGGTTGGCTTCTTTTCAGGGGAAGCAAGCGCCTCAAGCGGCGCCCGCTTCTAATTCTATTCATGCATTTCCTTTGTTGGTATGTTTGTGCTTGGTTTCTCTCTCTCTCTCTCTCTCTCTCTCTCTCTCTCTCTCCTGATTGAAGTTCATGTAGTTCAGCAGCAACAGCAGCAAACGCAACAGCGACAGCAACAGCAACATCAACAGCAACAACAACAACAACACCAACAGGAAACAGAGACAGAAACAGAAACAACAACAGCAACAACAACACCAGCAAACAGAAGCAGCGGCAGGAAAAGGAACAGTAACAGTATCAGCAACAGCGACAGCAAAAGCAACTACTAACACAACCACAGCAGCAGTAGCAGCAACAACAACAACAACGCCACCAGTAGCAGCAGCAGCAGCAGCAAAAGCCCAACAAGTCCTCTCGCCAGGAAGCATGCTCATTTTTGTTGTAGCGCTCCCTCAGTTCCTGGCTTCAAACTTGTTTGGGAAGACCATTTTGGTGGTAAATACCAAGTTGGGCCAATGCACTCAGGAAGTGAGTTGCATCCTGTTTGGTGGAACCAACGGGCTCCAAGGTTCTTCTTTGCTTTCCCTTCTGAAAGCTATGGTCTTGACAGGCCCAGATATGCTTGGTGATGGTTTGCAGCAAGTTTCGGGAGGGTTCCGCAGGCTCCAACGGCGCTCCGGGGTTGTATAGAGATACCTGGGCTTATTGTCTCCGACCAATTCTCGAAGTGGAGGTCCTTTCCGGATTCTGGTTTGACCTTTTCTTGGGGGGGACCTCAAAATGGAGGTCCAATCTTTTCCCCCGTAGTTAAAAAACAACAAAAGAAAACAAAAAGCAAAAACTCTCTCTCTCTCTCTCCCCCGCTGCGGGTCTCGCTTTCGTCAGGCGTGCCAGGCCCTGTGCGCCAAGACGAAGGGCTGCGGCCACTTCTCCTTTTGGTCGGACGGCGGGTGCCTTCTGACCTCCACCACCGCCCGGGCCATGCAGCACGGCGGCGTGGTCTCCGGACCCCCCAGCTGCTCAGGAGGCCTTCGAGGGGTTTGGGGCGGTTAGAGGGCAAATGGGAAACCCCGCAAGGAAGCTGCAGCAGGCTTCAGAGGGGGGGGGGTTCAGCATCACCTGTTGGTTGCCAAGCAAGTTTCCTTGGGTGATGTTTTGGACAGAGGCCAATTTGCAAGAAAGCCGGATGTTTTCGAGGAATACCGTCGGACGTGCTTTGTGGTTGGGTGGCTCTGGATGTCTGATTCTGGATTTCCGTTGGCTTCTGGATTGCATGAAACCCACAAAGATTGGGATGGAACCAACAAACCTGGCGGCATTGGGTGATGGATCATGAAAGTGGCCGCATTGGGGGGAGTTCTCAAACTTATCTTTGAGGGCGATCTCTCACGAAGTTCACTTTAG
Source organism: Effrenium voratum (assembly GCA_963377175.1). Classification (NCBI taxonomy): domain Eukaryota; class Dinophyceae; order Suessiales; family Symbiodiniaceae; genus Effrenium; species Effrenium voratum. Next base: position 244,810 of record CAUJNA010000173.1, on the reverse strand, counting down.
TCCGAATGATTCAAACATGTCTTTGGGCCAATGTCGCGCCTGGAGTTCTTTCGGTAGGATTTGGTGAGTACTCCAAGGCAAGACCAAACGAAAAGGAAACCAAAACCTGATTTTGAGACAGCCTAATTGGTTTTCTTTTAGTGATGTGTCCAAACTTGGACACACACAACGGCCAGATGTGTCAAAATGGGGGACCCTTAAAACAACGCGTCTTCCTTTTAACTGCTGGTTTCCCTTTTGACTACCCCCAAAAGGGCACCACACCTTTTTTTCACCTCCTGAACAGACACCGACCCCTTGGCGTGCTGAGCCTCAAAAAGACGACCCAAAAATCACCAGTGGTGCCCTGTGCCCTGAAGGGCTTTGGTTTCCCTAAAACTTGCGTGCGATAGGGAATGTGGGAGTGAACCTAGGCTTTGGCAGGATACCACCAGTTGGATGGTTTATCTCGGAATTCCATTCCATGTCTCATTCCCATCTCTCGCACCAGGACAAACTTGAAAAGCCTGCAGTGAGGCTCGGCTTGGTTTTCCCGAAAAGCGAGTGGAACCTAGGTCGGGTTGAGACCCCCACCTCTCGGGTCCCACTCTCACCAAAAACGGGGCTGCGCGGATCGATCCATGGCTGGAGGGCTGCTGCGCGCGCCCTGCGCCAGGCGCCGGCGAAGCGGAGGAGCCCGCCTACATGGGCCCCAGCGTGATGCGGGTGCAGAAGCGCGCCGGCCTGGCGCCGCCCAGCACGGTGCAGCAGTACAACGGGGTCACCTGGCCCACCATGAAGGTTGGCCACAAGCAGGACATCGGCTTGTTTCTGTTATTTTATGGTTTTAGATAAGCTTACCATTTATATGTTCTTTTATATATATATATATATATTCATATGTTTATGAGAACTTGACAGCCATAGACTGACCTCAGTGAGAACATTATTTTATCAGTTTGTTTTTTACATTTGGGATATCATTTTGATTATCATTGTTTCATCATTGTTCCATCATTGTTTCATCATGTGTTCATCATTTGTTCTTCATTTTGCACGGGTTCTCGTCATTCGTTCATCGTTTCTCTGCAAAAGCGTTGATTTTTGTGATTTGTAGGTTGGGTTGTAGCTTTTTTCACCGCTACTGTACATTTTTGCAGGTATCCGTGCGAACTCCTGGAAACATGATGAACAAATGATGAAATAAATGATGATTTTCCGCGCAAAGTTGCAAATCCTGAGGAAATTCTGAAAACTAAGGAACATGCCAGCAAATCATCCTTTGTTCATCATGTGTTCATCATGTTTCATCATTTTTTCATCATTTCGCAAGGGTTCTCCTCTTTTGTGCAGAAAGAGGACAAATCATGAATCCGCGAGAAATGATGAACAAATGAAGAAGCAATGACGGGGCCAAACGATGCCAAAACGATGAATAAATGAGAAAATAATTATTTGCATTTTCTCAGTGGTTGGCTGCCCGAAGATCTCTTAAACATATGTTTCATTCTCTTGACTCAAGATTTGTTATTGGAGAATTGTTGTTTGTGTTTGTGTTGTTGTTGTTGGTACCCTTTAAGGGACCAAAAGATGCATAGGCCAGGTCAACAGTGTAGTAGATCAGACAAGTAAGCTAATAATCCCATCATAGCGCAGGGAGAGAGAGAGAGAGAGAGAGAGGGAGGGAGCGAGAGAGAGACACAGAGAGCGCCTCCCTTCAACATAGAGCCTCGCCAACCAGACGAGCAACTGACAACGTTGGCTGTCCACTGTTGGTTGGGGAGGGCATGGGATACCACCCGAACTTCTGAAAAGAAAACCAGGCATAAAGTCCCGGCCCCAAGTTGTCTAATGTCCGTTTTGGGACGCAAATAACTTATAAAGATGATATTGTTTGTTTGTAGCCTTCTAATGACCAGGTTGCACTGGGCGGAAAGACCATGCTTTACCCTTTTCGGCGTTCTTCTTTTCGTGGAAATGGGGTGGACTTCCTACGGTGCGGCCTTGTTCGGTCGGGCAACCTTCGGAAGTTCCAGGAGTACCACATGTTTGCCATCGGGGACTGGGGCAGCCTTGTGGGCACCAACCCGGGCCGCATGATCCAGCGCCTGGGCCTTCCGATTCTCGCTTGGCGGGGGGCCAAAAGCCCCCCCCCCCCCAAGAAAAAACAACAACAAAAAAGGGGAAGGCGTCCCTGAAGAAAGACCTGGTGGCATTCTGGGCTTTTGGGGCCAATTTTCGGGGGCTTGTGAGGAGCTGCCGAACTTGCCGCATATTGTTTCATACTTCCGTCCGCAATCCCACGGCACGGGTGACACTTTTGGACAGCAATCCCCAGGTTGAGTTTTCCCGCTCCCCTGCAGGTGGACAAGCGTTTTAGGCGGAAAGCTGGGTCCTTCGAGGGGCGAGTCACATGGAACCTACAACCAGGAGGAGGGAATCACCAGATTGTCCTGGCTGCAGTTCGCGGAGGGTGCCACGTTCTGATTTGAGTTCTCCATTTGTTTTGCATCTCAAGGGAGAGGGGAATGCCTATCTGCATTCCTTTGGTTCTTTGGCGAGAAACCTCGATTCGATCTCTGGGGGGCCAAAGCAAAATGGCACTCCGGCGAATGCTCCGCCCTTACGAACCAGCTTGGAAATGCACCCCTTGTGGACATCGCTCACAGAGCTGCCCAACTTTTGAGGCATTCCAAATTGCGTGACGCCCTTCGGAAAGTAGGTCGATCCAAGGGCGCGGGTTCCATCTCAACGATCTTTAGAGCGATCCTTTTGGGGCGCGGGTTCCTTTTTGGGCTCCATTTCAGTGGGCGAGCAACCTTGAAATTTGATCTTCCGTCGAAAGCCTATCTCTGGAAGGACAAACAATGTGACTTGTGGCCGCAAGGGTCTTTGAAGTCAAATGGTTGCTGCTTGGGAAAATTATTTAAACCCTCGTGTCAGAAAACTTATCCTCAAGCAGGTCTCTTGGCATGACCACTTTAGTTTGGTTGTGTGCACTGTGATCCGTTGAGTTGCTACAACCCCTTCCTGAGGTAGAAGCAGACCAACCTGAAGTCTATGTTTGATGGTTTTGTTCTAGGTGTTTTCAATCTCAACCCCCTCCGTTCACATTGGCTGTCCTCGCTTGTTTTCCGTCGCTGTGCAGTCGAAGGTATGCGGGTGGCCACCTTGGGGGTCCACACACCATGGCGCGCTGGCGCGGCGCATGCAACACCGACACCATGATGGACTGCATGGCCGGCAAGGCGGGCAAGGGGCAAGGGTGCCTTCTGGGACCCGAAAAGCGTGGCGCCACCTTCTGAAGGGGGGAATTGCCAGTAAGGACACCTACAATTGCGACACTTTCGGATTTCCCGTTACACCAAGCTGAAAAAGCACTCAAAACAACGCATGCGAATCTGAAGGGCAACGCGGCGGCATGAGTACCCTGTTCTTCGATTCCCAACCGAAGGGTTTGGTTGCCCGGAAGCCAACGCAGAATGTGGATTAAGTCAACAAACTCAGGGTTTGGGGTGGAAAGCAAGGGGTGTTTTTCTTGAGGCACCCTTTTCGGGGTATGTGTTGGATTGGACAAATCGGAAGGAGTGCCCTGACACCTGCCACTTCGACGCCGACGTCGACCCGAAAGCTCAGGCGCGAGAGAGAGAGAGAGAGAGAGAGAGAGAGAGAGAGAGAGAGAGAGAGGGGGGGGGCATGCCGCAAGACTCTAAGGACAGATCATTTCTCCCTCTTATCCAAAGAGATGGCAGACTCGACCGAGGTCCGCGTGGCAGATGCCTTGAAAAAGAGGGCACCTTCTTCGAAGCCCGACGTCATTCTCAACGTCGGCGACAACTTCTACTGGGGCGGTGTGAACACAGACACTTGGCCGGACCAAGATTTGATTGATTGGTTGATTGGATGGGATCGGAATGGAATAGAACGGAATCAATTTGGATGGGATTGGACTGGATTTGGTTTTGATTTGATTGAATGGATGAATGAATGAATGAATGAATGAATGAACGAATGAACGAATGAATGAACGAATGAACGAATGAACGAATGAACGAATGAACGAATGAACGAATGAACGAATGAACGAACGAACGAGCGAATGAATGAATGAATTAATTAATCAATTAATGAATGAATGAATGAATGAATGAATGAATGAATGGATGGATGGAATGGATGGATGGAATGAATGAATGAATGAATGAATGAATGAATGAATGAATGAATGAATGAATGAATGAATGAATTGTTTATTTAACGGTTTAATGTTGTGTTGAAATGTTGGTAGGTTGAAGCACAGCCAGCGGAGGAGCCCTGGTTGTTAAGCGCATCCGACTTCATGATGTGAGCGTCTCTTTACATTCCATGTTATCCGCCCTTTGTTGTTTGTTGTTTTCCGCCCCACACAACAATAAAGTTCCCCCAAAAATTGGAGTTGCGCCCCCTTGGTTGTTGTTTCCTGGAGGCAGCCGGCAAAAAATAAAATGTTTTTGCGGTTGCGCGGGGTTGGAGCCAACGGCTCAGAATTGCGGCACGCCAATGGACAAGATCCACCCGGTGACCGCGCATCAGTTCACCGAGATCTTCGAGCGAGTCTACCACGGCCCAGGTGGAAGATCTTCCATCGGCTGCCAGTTTGTCATTCTCAAACAACCCAGATCCCTTGAGGTAATATATACATATATATATATAAATATCTACTAATATGTAGATGAATATATACATTAATATACATATGTATATATATATATATGTATACATGTACACACCAACATGTGATTCATTTTCTGTGGGTGAATATTCCATACATGGAGTTGGGATTTTCCTGAGCCCACAATTTTGCTTTTCGTTCGTTCCTTGGAAAAGCCCTGCTTCATTCGCCCCCCCCCACCCCAGAAAAAGCGTTGCTTGTTGAGTAGAGGCCCTGGGGAACTTGCTAACATACGCCCATTTTGCTTAGGACATGGGACAATGGTATGTGTTTTGCTGTTGAATCGAAAGGTGGTACCAAAGAGGTGAATGGAAAAGCACTGACGTGTTCCTTGGAAGTGTTGTCACGCGCCCAAGCCGGCAACGAGTGGTATCATATAGAATTCAACTCAAGCATGGCAGTCGGCAGAGAGAAGATTCGAATCTGCGATTGTCTCTTGGTTGCTCTGGCCTTGACCGGAAGAACGGTTTGTCCTTTTGGAAGTTCATGGACGTCTACACTAACTCACAACACGAAACCCCTTGCAAGAACCCAGTGGCAAAATTGCGGGGAGGGGCAATGTGGACCCCAAAATGTTGTGTTTCCCCTCGTGTCCTTCACAACCACCCCAATAAGGGTCCCCTTAAAAAAGGCATCAGAACGGGGGGGCCCCCGAAATAGTGGTGTTCCTTTTCGTGTCCCTTCAACGCAACCTAAAACAGTGCCCTCAAAAGACACATCGAAACGGCAAGAATGTTTAGACCAAGGGAGAAAATTCAAAGGGCGGCTTGCCAGGCATTGACGGAGTTCCCTGGCTCAGCGTTCTGGGCAACCACGACTATGGAGGACAATGCCGGGTGCGAACCGCGGATCCGGCGCTTGTGAGCCGTCAAGTGAAGTTTGGTATGGAAAGCTCACCCAAGATCGCTGCAGATCTCCGCCCGCGCGTTGTTTTCTCTATGGAATAAAGCAGGTTTTGATCGTGACTCAAGTGTTTGTTCATTGAGGACGCTTAAACCAGCTGCCACAGAAGAGCTTTCCAGGGGATGTTCCGAGCCCTGCTAAGCTTGAGGCAACAACATGCATCCCTCCGACATAGCCCAGGTGCTGTTGGGAACCTGAGTCCGTTTTTTTTGGAGCCTGCCCTTTTTTGGGGCTGGTTCAAAGGGAAACCAAAAGGACACCAACCATTTTGGGGGCTACCCCATTTTGTGACACATCCACTTGTCTTTGTTGATTTGAGGAATGTATGTGGGCGGGGCAATGTCGTTCACCTAAATCCTAACAGGTAAAACCAACACGTCACCAAGCACAGGTCCGTTCAGGCATGTGTTTCTCCCCCTTTTCGGCAAAGCCGTCCCAAAAGGAGGTTCAAGGGAGCTGTGGTCAATCGCTCACGCCTGAGGATTCCAGTTCAACAAGGCCGGGTTTCTGGCACTCTCAAGCTGGGTGGGATTTAAGGGATTTGTCAACCACTTCGAGTAGGGAACCCTCCTTATCAAGAAATGCATAATGAGGCAAGAGAAAGGCCTATCAGAATCGCAGGGCGTGTGTTAAAATAGGGGGACGCCCAAAATGGATTTCGGTGTTCCCCTTGGTTTTGAGCCTCAAAAAAGCACAACGTAAGAGCTGGGTGGTTGCCGCTGGCTTTGCGCTTCCGCGACCAAAGGCCCTCAAGGTCCTGCAACAAGGTTTTGTGATTGCGTTGATGAAACACCTCCAGATGTGTTGTTACATTCCCTCAAGGTCCTTGTTGGAGCTTGAACAGTGGCAGTGACATGTTTCAACCCTCCAGTGATTTGATTAGCTTAAGGGGATATCCACCTCGAGTATGATTGAACTGACTGAAAAGGGAGGTGTAAAAGCCATGCGAAACCAAGTATTCATCTATTTTATATACCCAAGCGTAGCGTGTGCCTGGAGGGGTCGGGGCGGGGGGGGGGGCATGGCATATTTGCTTGTCCGAGCGATCGATTGCAGGGCTGGGACCAGCAGATTGCATACACCTGGGCCAGCAACCGATGGGTGATGCCAGGCAGGGTTCGGGCAACTGGGATTTCTATATGTCTTGTTGGTTTACCTTTGAACCAAGGTGAAAAGGGTTACCCTCAAACACACACGCACACACAAACAAACGAACGAACGAATAAGCAAGCAAGCAAACAAACAAACACAAACAAACACAAGCAATTCCACAAACAATTACACAAACAAGCACACAAACAAACACACAAGCAAGCAAGCAAGCAAGCAAGCCAACAAACAAACAAACAAACAAACAAACAAACAAACAAACAAACAAGCAAGCAAGCAAACAATTCAACAAACCAACAAACAAACAAAACACATAAACAACCAAACATACACGCAAACACACAGACACACAAACACAGGCACACGCACACGCAGACCCACACACACACACGAATGCTTCGGAGTCCTGGGACCGTGAACGGTCCTAAGTCGGGTGACCCGAAATGGTTTCTAACACCTGGGCTCCTCTGGGATGCTACACGCAGGTTGTAACCCGTTTACCCGTTACACGGGGACGAGAGAGCCTTTCAGGGCACCTCAAAGTCCCTGAGGCAGACATGAGACAAAGTCATCTAGGCCCGCAATGTCTCGCAAATGATGCCAGGCCCAGAAAAACAAACGCAACAAACAGTTGTATCTTTCAACCGGAACTCTGGCATGTTCTGTTTGGAAGGACGAAGCAAAAGAGCTTCCCAAATATGGGTTTGTCTCAAAAATTGGCGGGGTGCCCTTGGTTTTCCTCGAAAAGAAGAAACATGGTGCCGTGAGAAAAGACACCCAAACGGTGCAATGACTCTCTGAGTGGGCCATGTGTCGCTTCTACCGCTGACCCAAAAGGTATTGATTAAGCTGCGCAATTATGTGCCAATGTAGGGGTGCATAAACAATGGTGGTGTTCCTTTGGTGTCTCTAGAAACCAACGTTAAATCGGGTACCCTCAAACAAGTCTCACACCCCTGTGCTGTCCATGTGCAGCGAGTCGCAAGTTGAGGAGTCGACTTGGGAGTCGGGAGTGGCCAGGCCAGTACTTCATGCAGCGAGTGGAGTACCCCGAGTTCTCAGAGTCTTGGCAAGGAGCGTGGGCTATGACCTGGGCTATGACCTGGGCTTGTCTCACCCCTCAAAATTAGTGGTTTCTTGTTGGTTTCTTCTCTTTGAACCGGCAGGGTACTCTAAGAAAAAGACAGACCCACCTATGCAAGCAAAAAGCAGGTCCGTACAGTCCTCCTTAATTTTGCCAGCCCCAGCATGGCCAGTATCTTCCAGGCTTGTCTGACCAGAGTTTTATAAACAGTCCTCCAACGCAGGGGCCTGGTTCCAGTATTGCAGATGCCATGCTAGTGGCTTCCTTTACATGTTGTTTTTCTTTGTGGCAAAACACACACTTCATCAACACACCTCCTCCAGGCGTTTCTTCCGGCTTTTCTTTTCTTCACCAACAAGCCTCTTCATCTTCTTGGCGGGCACCATTTAATTTGTTTTCCCGCACCAAAGCTCCTCATGTACAAGCCGCGGCACCCAAGTTTTGTCACCAACTTCAAATGCAATAAAAACTCAGGTAGATGAAGGTTCTGTAACGCGTTTTGATTACAGGTGGAGATGTACATGCTGGACACCAACATGATGGACAGCCACCCTAAGCACGCGGACCCCAAGCACAACATCTGCGGGGAGATGAACAACCCCCCCGGCGCCAGCTGCTCAGCCACCGGAGGGCCCAAGGACCTGGACGACTGCTTCAAGTTCATGTGGGATCCTTGGATGAGCTCAAGAAACACCCTAACAACCTGGGGTCTCCTCCCTAAATGATATATATATATATATATACAGTATATGATATATACATATATATATATATATACACACAGGGTAGACTTAACCTTGACCCTCAAACTACCATAAAAGGCCCCACGCATCCCCCAAAAGCACCCCTTGAACCCCTGGAACCCTCTTGGCCGCCGCGGCCTGTGTCCTGGGAACCCTCCTCATGCGCCCATCCATGTGAGGCACCTAGGCACCTCGACCGTTCGAGTGAAACCTTCCGGAGCCCTTAGCCAAGGGATGATTCAGCCTGTACAATTGGTTGGGTCGGAATTGGTTGATTTGGCCCAACATGGCCGCTGGTTTCAGCTGTGGGATCATCAGGCTACATTGCTTCTCAACGCACCTTGTTAAAAGATGTTTACAATGTGTGTGTGTGTGTGTGTGTTGCCGCTTGATCTTAGGGAAACTGCTTTGCCACTCTCGTGTGTCATCCTTGTGTTACTTGCTTGTGCAACTTGCTTGCTCATGATACACAATCAGCCTTTAACGCCCTTATCAACTGCCACATAGAAGCTTCCGTTTGATAAGCCTTTACAGCCCCGTATTTATTATTGTTATACAATCACCAGATCTGAGATGTTACCAGCCACCATTTGTTGGAGCTGGAGCAATTTCAGGCTCATGTTTTCTGGCAGCCCCAAAAGGGTCCTCTGTCCAATAGCTTTGAACACACCAGGGCGTCCATGTAGCTTGGTCTTCCAAGACCCTCCCCTTCGGTTCCAGGTTTTTGGACGGGGTATGTGAATAGAGGGACCCAAAAATGGCTACGGTAGTTCTTTTCCCTTGCCAAATCAAGGTGGAAAGAGTGCCCTCAAAGTACACACACACACGAAAAAGTAACATTGTATGGAAAATACTCTCGAAGGGAATAATGGACAAACAAGCCCATGCAAGACATGTCCACCAAAGGGTTTCACTTCAAATTCATGCAGGGCCAACAAGCCACCGAGATCGAGTCAGTCTCATTCCCCCAAAGCTACAGACAAGGGGCCAAGGGGATTCCCAATTGTCATCCCAGGTATGTCGATAAAATCGCCAGGAAGAGAAGCGTCTTTTGACCATTTGTTTGTTTCTTTTTCTGGGTGTAGAGTTGAGAGATGAATGGCTTGCTGCATACTAGCCTTGTTGTTGACATGGGTTGCCGGGTGTTGTGCAACAGTGTGATTTTGATTAAGGACCCTCAGGTGGACATCCATTACGCGGGGATTAATGTCCGCCAAGCTTCGAGGGGATTGCCCATGAACATTAGCAAAGCCTGTTTGCCAGTAGCAGCCTTTGTGCAAGCTGGCACGTTTCGCGTGCTTCCTGGTTGAACTGATTCCCCGTACCCCCGGGCTTGCCGAGGGGACTTACACTTTGCGGGCCCAACAAATCAGGTGGAGGGTCGAGAATGTTTCTCAGAACCCTAAGAACCACTAAGAAGATTCTAAGGACCTTTCCTGGGTGGGGGCCTTTGATTCCAAGGATGTTTGGAGAGCCGAGCAGAAGTGGGTGGAGGAGAAGTTGGAGAAGTCGACCGCAGACTGGCAGATGGCAGCTGCACTGCATGGACGATGCATCGGTCCATCTTTTGGGTACCCCAAGATGTGATGCAGAAACCTATGACCCATGAAAAGGCCTGATTGTTTGCGTTGCTCAGTAGCGCCAGAACAAATTCGTTTGGTTTCAATGCCATCAGCCCTCCTGCAATCTGTTGGGGGGGGGGTATTGACTACTGGAGGATCATTCAACATCTAACCTTTTTGGGCAAATCACCGCCACTACAGGGGCACAGTGGTTGAAAAATATGGAGGCCCCTTAGAAATACTAGTTGCCTGACGGCAGATTCACAAAATAGCAAGGTGCCAATGGGCCAAGTGCGAAATGCTGGACGCATTTTGCGGCAAGCTGCAGACTGGACTGCATGTGATCCAAGAAATGCGCACATATAGCAACTGACTGCCAAGGCGGCGAAAACTCATTCTCAAGGTGGGTATGCGTCAAAATAAGGAGACCCGCAAACGGTGGGTGTCCTTTTGTTTTGCCCTTTAAGCCAAGGTGAACATTTTAGCGAGCCTCAAGAGACACGCACACCAGGTGTTTTCTGTGGGGATTGACGTTGCAGCCGCCCAGGTTGTCACGCACTTCCAGTGTGGGCACCAGGCCGAGTGGTACAAGAAGCTTCACAAGAAGCTGGGGCTGGACCTGCTTGTGGCTGGGCCCGACGGGCTAGGGAAGCCCACAGTTGAATGAGTTAGGGAAGCCAAAAGGGCCCGCCCTGGAGGATATGGCCCCCACTTTTGACAACGCCCCAACCAGTTGTTTGAGAAAGCCCAAGTTGGAGAAGTTCTCCAGTCCGGCATGCCAGTCGCTTTGTATCCCTCGCCTTTTTCGGGGCGCTTGGACCTTGGTGCCTTCCTTTTCAAAGGAAAAAGCCGCCAAAGGGCCCCGATGTTTGGATTTCAGACCCCCGCAGCTTCGGCCGGTTCTGGCGCTGATGGGCGAGATGCAGCCAGGGGCAGCCATAGGAAATCATGACGAGTGACCAATGGCGCCTAACCAAATCGTCCATGGCTCCAAGTTTCAATCACCCTTTTTAGCGAGCAGAAACCATTGGGCGCAAGCCTCAACGCAACTTTCAGCAACGGATATGTTGGCTCGGGCACCAATGTAGGGCACAACGAAACGTGATAGTAGTCGCTGTGAATTGCAGAACTCCGTGAACCACTAGCACCCTGAACTCGCATTGCACTCTTGGGACACGCCTGAGAATCTGTTTGCGTCAGTGCTTTTTCATACCATCGCTGTGCCGGCTTGTTTGCGAAGCCTGTGCCTCTTTGTTGGTACTGAAGCACAATTGTAGCATGAAGTCAGACAAGCAAGCCAGCTGAATTTAAGCATAGAAGCAAGCGGAGGAACAGGAACTAAATATGATGTTCTTGGTAATGGCGAACAAAGGGATTCACGCAGGTGATAATCCTGTGCGTCACTTGACACAGTGCCTCTTAAAGTCACGCTGCTTGGAATTCAAGCGTAAATTGTGGCTGAGGTGACAGGGCACACCCACACCCAGGCGATCTTTGACAAGTGGAAGGCAGCAACATTTGGCCGCCGGTGCGAGCAAGGGACATGGCTGTTTTCAGGAACAGTTTTTGGCATGAGCATGCTTGTTGTTGGGAATCCCCTCAATAAAATGACTGGTGGGCAGCAAAAAAAAACATGCAAATGATGTTCGACTGCCATGTCAAATTCACACCCAATGTCCTATCGCTCTTCCAGGTTGACAGGTTTCGATGTTGTCCCCTGTCAACTTGCCATGGCAACATTGTCGGCTGCCAATACGACCTTGGTTGACCGTTTCGGAATCAAGACCCATAGGCGATGCCTTGTCTCTGTCCGGGATATCTCAAAGCCCCAGTCGAGAGAACTTGAATTCTTTGGACTTACGCGCCCCCTGGTACGCAAACGCCCTTGTTGCCATTAATAGCTAGGGATCAGGGAGGGAATTGTACAACTTCCACAGGCATGATGAGACACTCCGCGGCTTTTCCGATCCAAGATGCTTTGCAGGCATGTTGTTCTTTGCATGTCGAGCCCTGTCCCTGGCAGGTTCGTCCAGGGTTCCCCATGCTAGAGTCACCTTTCGTCGCCAAACAAGTTTGTCAGTTTCCCAGTTGGCGATGTGTCTATTGGGCCTCTGCTGCAAGACATTAGTTCCCCGCAAATGTATGATTTCCCGTGTTCCCTTCAGGGACCACCAAAGGGGGTCCATTTCAGATTTTTCGACATTCCAGTTAAATCAGAATGATTCTCCTTTTTTTGGTGTTTCCTTGAATGTTCCAAGGGGCAATCTTATCTCCTCCCCATGGGGATGCGCAGATTAAAGTTCAGTCTTCAAATCTGAGAAAGAAGTACCATGTTCATCCAAATCTTCCATGCTGGCAGACGGCACGTTCTCTTCAAAAGTCATCCGAAAAAGGGAGAGTCACATTGCAGGGACACTTTCCTACTTTAGACTTATGGCCAAACAGACTGCACTGATTGCCCGAGCGTGCCGGCGTTCAGGGTCTGTCTGAAAAGTGGGCAAATGCTCGTAGCCGAGTGGCGCCGCGCATTGCAAGTCGGCGCGGTGGCAGGTGTTGGACGGTCTCACCTGCTTCATCACCGGGGGAGGCGGCGGCATCACCTCAGAGAACCCCCCGGAGGTGCCAAGGAGCACTGCCTACGGCTTCTTCGACCTCACCCTGTCCAAGGAGCTTTGCTTTTGCGCAGCAGAAGCTCGAGAGTTCGGGTCCAGTGTTTACGGTTCACAGCTTGGATTGTGAGTTTTAGTCGAAGTGTTGAGTATATGGTTCATGTAAGAGGGACACGAGGAACCAGACGGAAATTCAACCACTAAGGGGAGTAGTCCTGATGTTCGCATGGAGGAACGTTGGTAGGTTTGGCCGCGCCTCATGTATCCAGTGGCTGTTTGGGACAACCCCACTTGGTGTGAAAGCATCCTGGTGCAATTTCTTTTTCGTAGGCTCCTACTTGGGTTAAGAGCTGCTCCCCACAAAAGGCGTTGCCTTTTGTTGGCCTGCTGCGTCTCTGCTTTCAAGGGGGCTTGTTGGGCCGTACTTGCACTGAGAACGGCCCTTTGCATTCGGCGCGCTCGAAAACTTGCACGCAGCAACTTGCAGAGAGAGAGAGAGAGAGTGAGAGAGAGAGAGAGTTGCTCCGAGAACCTGCTAGAGTAACTTGCACAGAGCTCTTGCGCTCAGAAACATGCACCGAGAGCTTGCCCAGAGAGCACTTGCATTGATAGCTTGCGCACGAG
>CAUJNA010000173.1:173985-223985 GCA_963377175.1 Effrenium voratum | reverse complement strand
CCAATCCTGGTTAGGAAACCATTTCGAGCAAGTCCAATCCTGGTCGATTTCGAGCAATTCCAATCCTGGTTAGGAAACGATTTCGAGCAAGTCCAATCCTGGCTAGGAAACGATTTCGAGCAATTCCAATCCTGGTTAGGAAACGAGTTCGAGCAATTCCAATCCTGGTTAGGAAACAATTTCGAGCAATTCCAATCCTGGTTAGGAAACGATTTCGAACAATTCCAATGCCTGGTTAGGAATCGATTTCGAGCAATTCCGTGTTGGTGAACCAGGAATACTGCGGAGGGGCCACAGCTGCTGAGTGTCACTGGAACGCAAAGTTCAGGTCCAAGTATCAGCATACCTGACGCCCAACGCGCATTTATGATGCTTCACAGATGCCATATAGCTCAAGTGAAGGTGTCTGCGTATCTTTGAGCATCTGCGGAGGCAGGCAGCTGAAAGCGTTCGAAGCTTTTGCAACAGACAACATCGCACGGAAAAAGAATTGGATTCCGTAAGCGTGTCAGCCAAGCCTGCGCACGGCGAAGCCCACGGAGGATGTTTGAACGTTTGCGCCTGTCTTGGAGCACAGACTCACCCTGTTGTCACCAGGGAGGCGGCTTAACTTTATATAGTTTCGGCAGACTCCTTTGGCAACCTTCCCAAGCCTGACAACCGAGCCCCGGAGCGCAAACCCGGGCAGCCAGAGCTAGACCAAGTTCGCCAACAGCACGCGCAACAACAGTAGGCCCAGAGAGCAGGATCCTCAGCAGAGCCAGATGCAGAGGATCCAATCCGTTTCTCGAGTCCTACCGCTTTACCCCCGGCTACAAGCACTTTGAATAGGGCCACGGTGCAGCAACCTGCCGGCCAATGTTGGATTGGGGCTTGCGTCATTATTACCACGAATGACATTCCGTTTTGTCTTCCCCGACAAGCTATTTTCTGAAGCGCTCGCGCCGTGTGTTCAGTCAACGGACACACGCTTCCAGTCGGAGACCAGCAAGTCAGCAGTCTGGCAGGCCCTGCAGCACAGTGTCATGACTTTGACTTTGAGAGGAAGACTTTGAGCGTCTCCAACGAACGCAAGCGTAGCGCAAGCTCATACGGCAGGAGACCAAGCGCATTGAAGACAGCCACCCGGGAAAGAAATCACGCAGCCGCACGCTCTGATGCGCGACAGTGTCAGGCCGCTGACAGATGATGAGGTGCAGAAAGCGCCGGCTACCATGGGGAATCAGAGTTTTGTACCGAGAAAAACAAACCGCGCGCGGGACAGCTGAATTAGTGAGGTTGTCAGCCGATCTACACCGATCTACATGTCCCCCCCTGCCCCGCCCGAACCCTATCCTAAAGAACTCGGCTCCCCAGCGTCGTTGCACGAAGTGACCGGCAACAGCCATGGCTTGGCAAAAGCGCCCGGGATGCGGTTGATGAAGCTTCAACTTATGAAGGCGGGTTGAGCCGTGCTGACGAGAAGCTTGTGCTATGACATGAGCCCGGGCAACCTCGCTGATTGTGCACGTGGACAATTTCATGCCAGCTCGCAGTGGGACCTTTGAATTCCAGATTGTTCAGCTGGAGCACGCAAATTACCATTTTGGTATGGAGGAGAAGAAGGGGCTTTCGCAGTGCTCGCGGATGCTTTCAACGGTTTGGGGGGAGGGACGCCAAGCTGCTCCACGACTGCCTACGATATGCCCAGCAGACAGCTGACTGTGAAACTGTTTTCTCACCAGCCGCTTTCAGCAACGAACCAACCGCGGTGGCAATTTCAGAAAAGCACAAGAATCACACTTCCCAATTTGGAGTGGTCGTGATGCTGCGCCCCCCTGGCTGCGGAGCAGACCAGGAAACAGATCGACTTTGCTACGCCAGTTTGATTTGTCGCGGCTTCGTGTCATTAGCCAGCCCCAGCTTCAAAGGGCAACAGCAACCAGTGATGATGCCCACACTGGCCTTCCGCTAAGCCGATGTGGGCGACGAAGTGATACGACAACCTCAAGGAGAGGTTCTTGCAGTGGATGCAGGATTCTTGGGCGCAGCTTCGCTCAGAGGAGGGCGCCCACAAGCCAAAGAAGAACCGTTGAGCTGATGAAGAACAAAGACCAGTGTGAGTTGTCAATCCAGGTGGAGTCCTGCAGGTTCATCGGCATGTGCAGACTTTGCATGCAATCATCAATCGGCATTTCACGCCCAAGCGGGCCAATTGAGCCAAGACTTTCTTTCTCAGCAAGAAACAGGCGCCAGGCTTTTTGCTGATCGGGTCAGTCAGTTGCAGGCTGCAAGCATTCTGACGTGACAAACAACGTCCCTTCAAAGACCCGTTTCGGCTAGCCGAAATCATGTTTACAAGCTGTAGCGGAGCCTTGTAAAGGAGGCTAAAGCAGGTGGATGTATCTTTTTTAGAGCCTGAAAAAGGCACTTTTCGATTTGGGACTAAAGGGAGGTTGAATCGCCCAGCTGTTCTCTTATGGGTTCCATCAATTGTGTTTTTTGCTGCAACAGGGCATCCGGAGTTTAAGAGGGCAGGTCGCAAACGTAATACCCATTGGCACCCAAATCCCTTGTTTGGGGTGTCACTAAGAATGGTGAACTGCAACGGCTCCCTCCTTGCTGGAAGCTGGCCAGGGTGACGGTGAGTTTTCATGAGCATGAGAAAGGGCCCTACGGGCCCCTTCAAACGTTACCAGGGTCACTGGGTCACTGGGCAGCCCTCGTTTTGGGGTCGTAAAGGGAAAACATGCGAACACTGGGCGCAAGGGTGAGGACTGCATGGGGGAAACTGTGACATGAATGTGTTCATCTCCTCAAATCAAAGAGCACTTCAAGACAGGCAATTTTTATTGGCTGGGTTGTAGCCTCATCTTGTCAGAACAAACACCGTCTTTTGTCACGTTTTTTCTGGTTAAAAAATCCCACCCGTTTTCACTTGTTTCCTTCGTCGCTCGGGCCCCAAGGGCTATGGCTTCTTCAGGCCAAGGCGCGCGCCGCAGCGCGGCGGAGCCGCAGGGCGTCGCGGGAGGCCTGGGCGACTGCACCTGCCTGGGCCAGGGGAAGCTGGGCGGTCAAACACGGAGTGTGGGCCAATCCGATTTTCCAGAATCCCGAAACCACTACAAAAGGGCACCAAATTCTTATTCCAAGGATTAAGGAGTGCGCGTGAACAACCCAAATGGTGCCTGGACTCTCAAACTAGCCCAAGTTACCCCATCAAATATCTTGCAAACCACATCTGTTGAGACACACTGCCTCCAGATACAGACCCTGGGGTTTCAAGGGTCATAAGTTATCAGTGGTAAAGCTGGTTGCCCATGTTTTCCGCTGGAATTGCTCATGGGTATTTGGAGTATGGGACATTGCTTGCGCAATCAATTATTCGATGCGGCTGAAGTTGTTAGTTTGATCATGGAAGCTGAACAGAACGTCTTCTTTCGGCGGCTCCCTTCAGGGTTGAACGTCAATGTGCAGAGAACACCATACATGTTGGACAGACTGGGATAACTTGTCTACAATCCCGTTGTCCTTTTTTTTTCTCTAGAGGAAACCGGATACACGCTTGCCATGTTGAGCCCAGGAATTGAACCTCTTCAGGGACCCACGGATGCTAAGAAAAAAGGCCTTCAGGCTTGCACAGGGCATGCGTTCTGTGGGCTTTCCAGGCTTTCCTACTTTCCCTTTGGAACCAACCGAAAAGAGGCCAAAAACTGTTGGGAAACACCCGGAAGAGGCAAGAACGCGCATGTTGCCAGGTTTGCGCGGCCCCACCACGTGTTGTTTTCAAAAGAGAGGTGCCCTAAAATGGTGTCCCTTTGGTTTCCGTTGAAACCGACCTGAAACGGGTACCCTCAAAAACTAGCAAACCCGCTTTCTTGAAGTTCTGGGGGCCACAGTCGTCTCCCCTGCAACTCGACAAGGTAATGTTCTAGGTCCCTCAACGTGACCATGTTCACAGTCTCGAATTCACTTTCACCCACCATTTACAGAGTAAATTTGACGTCACTTGACGGACGCAGTGTTGCCCCAGGATGAAGCCCCCAAATTCACCACCATTCAAAGGATGTCTCATTTTCCTGCACCCAGATGTTCGAGCTATTCCGCCCCTCGTCACCCCCCGCCCAGCATTTTTGGAAGCGCGTTTTTGTTGATCAGGAAGGCGGGCCTCAGCGCACCATTGGCGAACAGATCTTTCAGCAGAAGTTGGAGAGGTGCGAAGTCCGGCCTTCGAAAGGGCTCAAATGGCTCAAACCCCGGGTACAGTAAGTATGACATAGTCTTTCGTTTAGGGTGAGCCGGTCCGGGTCGTTTGTCCAGTTCAGGATAATTCGTCGTGGCAGGTGCCAAAAACTCACACGGGCTGTGGCTTGCGTTCTGGGTTACTATTTGAGTGCCAAACAAGCCGTTTGGATCGACCTTTGGCTGAACCGAGGATTTTTTTGGTGTTCAGTGCACCAAATGGAGTCCGCCCCAAAACGGGCTCCAATTTTTCCGCAAGTCACTGGGCAACTTGTTTTGTTTGGCGAACTGCGTCAGGCGGAAGGAGAAAGCGGCCAAGGGCAAGAACGGCGTGAAGGGAAAGCAGGGAAAGAAGGGAAAGAAGGGCAGGTGAGCAATGCCCAAGACCCGTTAAGGGGCCTTTAAGCAGATGGTTCTACCTGGTTTGATAGGGTTTAAGGCCTGTACAAACCTTAGCCATCAGAGTAGAACCACAAGTGAATGAGTTTGGGCACTGCTCAAGTGAGGTGTTTGTCAATAGCTTTAGCCACACCATCAGCCTGTCCGTGCCGGCCAAAGTCGCACATGCGGAGCAGCGAGTGGCAAATGAATGCACAAGCCTGCGATGACTGACTTTGTTTATTTGAGTGTGCTTATTTGTGAGAGTAGCCTTTACATCTTGGTTTAAAGGGAAGCTGGCAGGAAAACTGGATTTTGATTCCGCTGACTTGTGCAGCCAACTTGCCTGGTACAGGCTGGTGAAGCGCTTCGTGCCTTGCTTGACATGCGTCGTTGCATCATCGTGTTGGATGTGACTATTTGTGGAAGCTTCAGGCTCAAGCATGCCAGCAATGGACATACCCATCCAAGTCGCCCGGATATACAGGAATCGGATACGGCAAAAAAAAAGGAGATTGATTTGGGCTATACTATGTGCCTACAGGCCTAGGTGATGGCATCGGATGGATTCGAAGGATCCAAAGCTGGAGCCTAAGACGAACTGTCGACCCAACTGCTGGAAGTTGCCACCATGGCGACCTCAGGTGAAATACTGTGGATGGACGAAATCCGGCACCACTTTGAAACGATGGGAAACCAGTGTTTGTTAATATTTGCAGGGGAATCATCATTCCAGGGTTTCTCAGGTGGTGCAGGATCTCGTCCATCCACAGTAGGGCCCAACCAACGACCACCACTTGCGGGCTTGGGGTAGGCTTGGCCATGCGCAGGTCCCGGCTGCTCGTGGCCCTCCGAAAATGGGGACGACCAGAGGCGTGGAATGCTCACAGCCACCAACATCCCAAATGGGCCAAATTCTAACAACCTGGTTTCATTGGGCTTGTACAGCCGCTATATAAATATTAGCCATCTTAGTAGAACCAACAGTCAATGGGTTTGGGGCGCTGCTCATGTGTATGTGTGTGTGTTGTGTGTTTGTGAATCTCTGTGTCTCTAGGTCTCTGGGTCTCTGGGTCTCTCTGTTTGTGTTTGTGTGTCTCTGTGTGTGTGTTTCTGTGTGTCTATGTTTGTGCGGGTGTGTGTGTGTGTGGTTGTTTGAGGGTAATGCCCATTAACACATATCCACATGGTTTTGGGATCAGTTTTTAAGGGTCGTGTCCCTCCAAGGAGTCTATTGTGCGACTTGTTTGTTTAGGGTACTGGTCTTTTTCGGGTTCCAGTCTGCAGAATAGTCTCTAACCGAGTCCATGGCAGGGGATGCATTTCGGAATTTTGTTGTTTTTAGATTGCCACGTTCTGTACCCTTAGTACGGAAGTCGAATCAAGGCTGACAACCAAACTCCGCCGAACAATATATCCGCGCGCGCCAGAATGGAGTTGCTAAGGCAATGATCTTACCATGGCACATACATAGTGTTGTTTAATCGTTATCGAATACATAGCAAAGAGGCAGACAATGAGTGCATAGAATATAATACACAATAGATGCATAAGCCATTTAAAAAAAATAATAATAATAATAATAATAATAATAATAATAAATGTGTGTGTATTATATTACAAACACATATCCATATGTTGCACTTGAAATTTAAAAAACAACAAGAGGATTGATCCTTTCTCCGCCATTCGGTAGCAGTGCAGCAGTAGGTTCCTTGCCACTGCTCTTTTACCTGATTTGTCCGGTCAGATCCATGGGGAGGACTAAGGTAACACGAAGGTCCCCATGAAAGAACGCCCCCAGGTTCATATTTTGATTCGGAAGAGCCATAAGGGGAGCCATTGCAAGTAGTGAGCCAGTCCCTATGAGACAACTTCGGCTTGAATATCGCGGTAAAACCAGCGGTTTGCCACCTGGCACGGGCTCTCTGAACTCTGAACCTTGGCCTTTTCTTTGTCCCTTTTTCAATCGCTCACTTTTTGGCCAGGAGATTTCGAACGAGATGTGGGAGATACTTCCCAAGTACCAGGCGACATTGCGCCTGCCTTGCTACTCAGATGGCTGGGCTCTGAGAGTTGAGAAGATCACTTCTCCACTTTCTTCAGATCGCACCCGCAAGATTCCTTTTTCCTTGGGTAGGTTTCCTCCAAAACTGCTCAACACAAAAGCAGGTCCCATTTTTCTACCAGGGTCACTGAATCTGGGCTGATGCGTCGCTTCAGGTGAGGAGGATGTGGAAGAGTTGGAGTTTGAGGGAGAAGTTTGTGATGACCAAGAGGCCTGGTTCAAAGTCTGTTGCGTGACTGTCTCTTTTTGGAGTTGGTATCCGTTTTTTTGGGTGGCATGGAACGATCTGGAAGGGAAACCACCGTTTTCGCGG
The DNA here is from genome assembly GCA_963377175.1 of Effrenium voratum. NCBI lineage: Eukaryota > Dinophyceae > Suessiales > Symbiodiniaceae > Effrenium > Effrenium voratum. Next base: position 217,005 of record CAUJNA010000173.1, on the reverse strand, counting down.
TCACCCAGTCTTGATGCATACCCAAGTCACAGTTTGAGGCCGGCTTGTGTCATGGGAACATGTCTGAGTTGTGCCAGGCTGCAAAGAATTCTGCCGCGGAGCAGGCACGACGGGGTCTCTGTCCCGGTTTCGGTTTGGTGTGGGTATGCCAAAATTCCCCTTCAATGGATCGCCAGTCGCGAATGCAGTTCCCCATCAATCGTGATTGTTATAAAGTGCTTGGAAGAAAGGAACGCGCAACTTGGCTATCTAGGTGGTTTGAAAGATCTGTTGGATTTGAGCCGTCTTAGATTGAGCTACTTCTGTGGTGTTCGGAGCATCCCCCCAGAATGAGCATGCCCCCAGAATAGCAGCTGGCAGGTCCCGATTTCTCCCCGGCTTGAACATCAAGGCCCTACACCTCTCTGGGAACGGAAGGAATCAGTCCAACCGTCTTACATTTTAAGCCCATGGTTTACACCTGAACGGTACACTCCAAACGTACCCATAGTGAGTAGATGACTTCGGGCTGCAGTTTGAACGGACAAAAGGAAGCCGAAACAGGCGTGTTCGCCTTTTTGTTCACACGCGTTTCTCGGTGTCCGATTCGATTCGATGCCAAGAGGCACCCATTCTACATGGACACGAAAAGGAAAAGAAAGCACCGGGCTGATGCCCGTGGAGACGAGGGTTTGTGTGTCTCTACACTTTATCCCTGAAGCATCCTTAAGCAGCGAAGCAGACGAACACACAGTGACTTGTTGGTTTGCTGGCACACACAAGGGAATTCCTACGTAGCATCCCCCCGCCTGCCCAACAACAAAAAGGCAAAACACAAGAGATCATTTGCCGAAGAATCTCCTTCCGAAATGGGGGAACCGTGCATTCCAAGGCTTACCGGCCTTTAATAAAGTGGGTGTCTCCGAACCTCCGAATTGAGTGGTTTCCTTGTTCCTTAGCCAAACATTTGCCCTGTGACCGCGTGCCTGGTCACCTGATGCTTCTTGCCTTGCCTCCGTTCGTGCCTGTTTCCCAAGATTTCTCTGGTCCAACCCCGTTAACGCCTTTCTATGGTTTTTCACTTGCCAGCTTTTCCACCATCATCTCAGCGCCTCAGCGCCCACGGGGTCCTAAACATCTGCTTCCATTGGAAGGAGAAACTCAGTCATTCAAAACCGACCTGTTAGCCTTTGGTTTTACCTGCTTTGGTCCACTTTTTGTAAAGGTCGCAAAAGGATAAGCATGTTTTTTTCTCGGTCCTTTGGGCAAGTGAGACAATGGCGTGCAACCCCTGCAGTGCAGCCCTTGCGAATAGTGCCAAACTAGGGATGATGATGAACCCCCGCCCAACCCCAAATCGTCCCCTTTCAACCGACCTGAAAAGGGCACCCTTCGCTTCAAAACAAACACAGCTCTCCACAGCTTCTCAAAATGATGAACTCGTTTGGTATGGTTTTAAAGGGAAAACAACAGAAAATTACCCATGAAACCCATTTGCATAGCGGCTCACGCGCAGGCTCTGGACTACTTGAGCAGCGAGGCGCCACTCATATGGCCGTGGGTCAACACCAATGGTACCATTTTGCGGTAGGTGCACCACCCATTTTTGCCTATTTTAGTCGGGAGTGGGATGTTCGCTGGGGGTACGGGCTTTTGACCCATGGTCATATGGTACGCATGGGAGATGCAAGAGGTCTCCTGCGGATCAGCCGCAGGCTGTGAAGCGCAAAATCGCCTCAGCCCCGGCGAGGTGTCCAAGCACCCAGTGCTGGTCACCACATGTTACAATATGGCGCGGCAAAAACATCGACAAACAGCAAGCGAATTCCCTGGATGTCTTTAACATAGGGGAGCCCTTAAAATTAGGCGGCTTCCGTCTATTTTCCCGTCAAACAAACACACAAAAGGGTAGCCTCAAAGACGGCACAGCCGGCTTTAGAGGCATTGAGACGTTGTCATCCTTAGGTGGAGATCCAGGCTGCACGCAAGAAGCCGAAGACCGAGAAGATTGACAAGCCCCAGGCGCGATTTCAGTTCGAAGATTCTGGTGACAGCGGATTCCCTACGACCGCTTAGGAATTCCAATCTTTGTTGTATGTGTGTGTGTGTATGTTTTACTTTCAGATCTGTTTCATGTAAGCGTGAGAGCGTTTCATTCTTGTCTAGTGAACCATGACCTAAAGTTTTCCGGGTGCTCAGCCTTCTGCCTGCTTTGTTTGATTGATTGACACCCTAGACCCCACTCAACAGCAGGTGCGACAACCGGTAGTCGAGGAGGAGGTGGAGGAGGTGGAGGAGGTGGAGGGCGAGGAGGAGGAGGAGCTGGCGGAGGATCCGGCCTGACGCCCAGCGTGTTTCCCTTTAAAGTCAACCAACCAACACGAAAAAGGCAGATTGTTGCCGCCCGAAGCCAGGTTGTTCAAGGGGGTAAACTGGGCGTCTGAGCAAAATGGTGCCTTGAGGGTCTGGTACGGACCGAATTTGGGTGGTCGTAAATCTTTTAAATGGCGAAGACCCTAATCTCAGTGGATGCATTTGCAGTGGAGGAGCGCGCGTGCTTGCGGGCGTGCAAACATGCGTGCTAGCGTGCGTTGTTCCTGTGCGTGCGTGCTTCCGTGCGTGCGTGGGTGCGTGGGTGCGTGGGTGGGTCTGTGTGTGTGTGTGTGGGTGTGTGAGTGTGTGGTGTGTGTGTGTGTGTGAGTGTGATTGTGATTGTGAGTGTGAGTGTGAGTGTGAGTGTGAGTGTGAGTTTGAGTGTGACTGTGACTGTGACTGTGACTGCGACTGCGACTGTGACTGTGACTGTGACTGTGACAGTGACTGTGACTGTGACTGTGACTGTGACTGTGAGCGTGAGCGTGAGCGTGAGCGTGAGTGTGACTGTGAGTGTGAGTGTGAGTGTGACTGTGACTGTGATTGTGATTGTGATTGTGATTGTGTGTGTGTGATTGTGTGATTGTGTGTGTGTGATTGTGTGTGTGTGTGTGATTGTGATTGTGATTGTTATTGTGATTGTGTGTGTGTGTGTGATTGTGTGATTGTGTGTGTGTGTGTGATTGTGTGTGTGATTGTGTGTGTGATTGTGTGTGTGTGTGTGTGATTGTGTGTGTGATTGTGTGTGTGTGATTGTGTGTGATTGTGTGTGTGATTGTGTGTGTGTGATTGTGTGTGTGTGTGTGATTGTGTGTGATTGTGTGTGTGATTGTGTGTGTGTGATTGTGTGTGTGTGTGTGATTGTGTGTGTGATTGTGTGTGTGTGATTGTGTGTGTGTGTGTGATTGTGTGTGTGAATTGTGTGTGTGTGTGTGATTGTGTGTGTGATTGTGTGTGATTGTGTGTGTGTGATTGTGTGTGTGATTGTGTGTGTGTGTGCGGTTGTGTGTGTGTGATTGTGTGTGATTGTGTGTGATTGTGTGTGATTGTGTGTGTGATTGTGTGTGATTGTGTGTGTGTGATTGTGTGTGTGATTGTGTGTGTGTGTGTGATTGTGTGTGTGATTGTGTGTGTGTGATTGTGTGTGTGTGATTGTGTGTGTGTGTGATTGTGTGTGTGATTGTGTGTGTGTGATTGTGTGTGTGATTGTGTGTGTGTGTGTGATTGTGTGTGTGTGATTGTGTGTGCGATTGTGTGCGTGTGTGTGATTGTGTGTGTGTGTGATTGTGTGTGTGATTGTGTGTGTGTGTGTGATTGTGTGTGTGTGTGTGTGATTGTGTGTGTGTGATTGTGTGTGTGTGATTGTGTGTGTGTGATTGTGTGTGTGTGTGTGTGATTGTGTGTGTGTGTGTGATTGTGTGTGTGTGTGTGATTGTGTGTGTGTGATTGTGTGTGCGATTGTGTGTGTGTGTGTGATTGTGTGTGTGTGATTGTGTGTGTGATTGTGTGTGTGTGTGATTGTGTGTGTGTAATTGTGTGTGTGATTGTGTGTGTGTGTGTGATTGTGTGTGTGATTGTGTGTGTGTGATTGTGTGTGTGTGTGATTGTTTGTGTGATTGTGTGTGTGATTGTGTGTGTGTGATTGTGTGTGTGATTGTGTGTGTGTGTGTGATTGTGTGTGTGTGTGATTGTGTGTGTGATTGTGTGTGATTGTGTGTGATTGTGTGTGATTGTGTGTGTGTGTGTGATTGTGTGTGTGATTGTGTGTGTGTGTGATTGTGTGTGTGATTGTGTGTGTGATTGTGTGTGTGTGTGATTGTGTGTGTGATTGTGTGTGTGATTGTGTGTGTGTGATTGTGTGTGTGTGATTGTGTGTGTGATTGTGTGTGTGATTGTGTGTGTGTGTGTGTGATTGTGTGTGTGTGTGTGATTGTGTGTGTGATTGTGTGTGTGATTGTGTGTGTGATTGTGTGTGTGATTGTGTGCGTGTGTGTTTGTACTGGCGCGTGTTCGTATTTTTTGCGCTTCTGTGCTTGAATGCCTGTGTGCTTGAGTGTCCGCGTGTTTGTGTGGTTGTGGGTTAGTTTGTTTTTTTTGAGGGAGCCCTTCTTGGGGTGGTTCAAACGGCAAGGGGAAACCCACCCATGTTTGGGGTTTCCCAATTTTGAAACGTACACGCACACATGTGTGTTTCTGAGGCTCAGTGCTTCCAGTTAGTCGGTAAATGCCGGCAGTCTGAAGGTCATTTGAGGAGAGACGCCCAGTTGACGCGCGAAAGCCCTACTTCGACGGTCTGGGAAAATCGCAATGTAGTATTCTAAGAGGCCCCTGTTTTGTTGTTGTTTTCCAAATTTATGAATTGTCCTTTGGAGCCTTTGGGGTACCACTTGCGGCGGCAAGCGAACCAAGATCAAACGGTTTCGGGTAATCCCCTCGCCAGAAATAGGTGCGGCAAGAAGCCGTGTGCAGTCTTTCCGACGCATTTGATTTTGGCTCGCGTGAGGTGTGGCCACACAAAATGATGCGGTCTGTGTATTGTTCTGTTCGTGGCGGGGGCTTTTTAGATTCCAGCCACAACAAACAAAACACCACCTAATTTCCCCATGGCCATTACGTGCAATCAGCGTGTTTTTACCATGTCTCGCATATATGATTCCCCTATCCGCGGCAGTTGTCTCATTCTCCGGGGAGTCCCGCTGAAAGTTCATTGATTCCACGCTTCCTGACTCGAAGACTGATGCTGAAGAAGCCAGGCAAGATGTCCAGTTGCTCACTCCAGTCCAGATGATCTAGATCGAGTAGCTTCGTGTAGCTTTGTGTAGCTTTGTGTAGGCTGAGTAGCTGGGCAAAGGTTGAGGGGCTTGAAAACTGAGAAGCGACGGTGGAACTGTCCACTCCGGCCTCAGGAAACCGAGCAAAGCTCAGAATGGATGGGCCTCCTGGCGCAGATTCCGCGATTCTTACAAGGAGTCATAGTTCCAAACATGGTCCCCAGACATTTTCAGAGGTGAAAGGGCCCAAGGCATCCCTATGGGTATGATGGGTCTTTGGAAGGTACCCAAAAATGGGCCTTTCGGGGGTTGGTTTCGGTCTTCCCTTTCACCACCTAAAAAAGAACTCCTCAGTCTGGACCACCCAGCTGCACTACGAATCTCCGTTTGTTTGCGCCGCGTCTTTGTGTGCTTCCTGCCTTCTCTCCCGCTCCCCACGTGTTGTTTTTCTCATGGTTCCCCTGTTTTTGAGGGTTCCACTTTTTGCTTACGGGAATCGATTCACCGGGCTGAGTGAGTTTTACCGGGCTCGAGCCCCCCGCGTTTTCGGGCCCAGTGTTTTTCTTTGCTTCGGGTCTTGGACAGACACATCCTTCCGACTTGGATCCTTTCAGAGAACGGCTTTCTTGTTTCGTGTGCACTGCTAAATTTGTCGGCTAGTGCATTTGGAACACCACCTCTTCTGTTGTTTGCTTCATGAAAGAGTGTGCCGCAGAACCCTCCCACCAGCTACTTGAGACAGAACCTGACAAAAAGTCTGGAGATCCTTCTGTTGTCACTCCTCCTAGCTGCGGAACCTCCCAAAGGTTTTGGAGGTCTTTTGCCATTCCTGCCGAGCTTCATTGCAATGTTCCTGTTTAAGGATTGCCCTTTTTGCAAGGCCTTTCTCCAACAATGCCCCCCAGGCCCTGCTCAAAGCGTAGATTTCCTGTAGGTGGGTTCCATGGCACCGCTTTCCTTCGACCAAGACCTGCCTTAATCTTTGCCATACACGTCACGTGGTTTTGTGTATCACCTGTGTAAAGATTTGTGATTGGTGCGATTTTTTTTCGGATCCCACCAACTGACGAAGCGGGCGGAGCCTCCGCCGTTCAGATGATGATGAGCGAGCTCGGCGTGCTGGGCTTCTGTGGCGATATGGGCCTCCATATCCGGGCCAAGTTCCTTTCGATGCTGCTGAGGCGCACGCCACGCAGCTCGATCTCCCGAGTGCAAGGCAGTGTGGTTTTGAGGCCCGGTACCCTTTAAGATTAGTTTGGTATCCAAAAAGGATCTTCCATTTTGGGGGGCCCTATTTTGACATGCCCAAAGGTTGCCAATAGGCAAAGGAGAGTTTGTGCCACCATCCAAATTGGCTAATACACTATGATACGCTTCTTAGATTTGATTTTTATATTGGTCCGACTCAACAAGGCGCAGGGTGTTGAGTTTGCTTTGGTTTGTCACACGCTTGGTCCATGTTCTCTTTACGCAGACTTCAATTTTGGGTTTCCTCCCGGTTCCATATGTTCTTTATGGGGGGCCTAGAAAAACGGGCGTCTTTGGGTCTCCTTCTGCGCAAGACAGCGCGTGCGGGTGCTCTCACAGGACGACAGCTCTGACGAAGCGATCGGCCGAGCAGCAACACCGCTCCGAGGAAGAGGCTGTGCCTGACAGACCAAGCCACGTTTTTGAAGACGAGGCCAACTTGGCTTTTCAACAAAAAGGAACCATTTGGCTGTGGCTCAAAAGCAGGTACCAAAATGGCACCCTTGGCAAGTGGAAGCAAAGACTAGAACCTGCGCAACCCTAGCTCTTTAATTTTGAGCCACACCCATTTGGCCGCCAAGCGTGTTTCGGCTTTGCGGTTTGCTCCTTGCATGAAAGCTCGAGAACCGAGAATGTCAGCTCCCACGATGAAAGATACATCTCTTGACGAGACAGCGCTCAATGGACCCGGACTTCCCTGGCTGCTCGTTTGATCCTCGCAACATGCTCGTTTGATGCAGCGCTGAATGTCATTGAGAGGTGATTTGTGTAATGAACCGTGCCTCTGTTAAACTTGCACACTTCCCTAGCAAATGGTTTTCCAGTCCTTTGGTTGCCGTTTCCGTCTTCAAGAGTCCATATGCGTCAGCTCCCTCGACGGACATCAAGGCCATCAAAGGGTAGAATGAAGCTTGGGCTACGGGGATGGCGGGAGGGGCTACCCATGAAGAGGAGCCTTCATGGAGTTAACATCATTATTCTACTCCTAGCTATGGGATTTACTTCAAGAGTCCTTTGCCCACAAGCTGTGTCCCGCTTTTGGTGGCCCAAGAGGTATGTGGCAAAACAGGAATTTGGACCCCCAATCGGCAACGCTTGCCTGTTGGCCTCCCTGATCAACCCCAAGGGATCAGCCCAAACACATCCACACATGTTGAGAAGCCTCCATAAGAGCCAGGGGCTCAAGTCCCACCAATCCAAACCATCAATTACTCGTAGGGGTAGCCTGATGAGAAACTTCCACAATAACCAGGGGTTCAAATTCTAGGGGTCACCTGATTTGTATGCTCCTTGTGGTTTCCCTTTACCCCAAGGGTACCCAACTCTTGGGCGGGCGCAAGGCCGCAGCCTAAGACCCGCCGGAGGTGCGGGTCGACACAAATGGAGTCATCATGTGGCCGCAAGAAAAGACTCCCATTCCAGCACCCGGGTCCCAACTGCCAAAATCCTCACAAATCCCAGTTCAATAAGCAGTGCTTGGAGGCTGCTGGTTTGTGTTTGTTTTTATCTCCCTCTTGTTTGGAGAAATGAGTCTGGCAAAGACAAACGAAACAAAATGTATGTTTTGCTGAAGCGGCGACGTGGGTTGTCCTTGTTTGTTCTAATGGTCCTGGCTGCTAGACCCACTTTGTTTTTTTTTGTTCTTAGCAAATGCGAGTAGTTGGTGCAGAATCGTGCTTTAGCTGGGACTTGGGAGCGCTCACGTGCATGTTGTTGCAAAGTAAGTTGACCCAAGTCCAGCCAAGAAAGCCACCAAAACCAGTTGGGAATTTTCAGAGTGCCCTGAGAATTGTGAGCCGTTCAGAGGGTGTTCTGGAAATGAGAGCATCCCAAAGGCGTGCCCAGAAGATCCCGGGCGAACAGGGCGCAGTGGTCCGTTTTTAGGACAGAACACGCCTTCACTGCTGACCAGCCGCAAATGAAAGCCAACTCTCACAATCGATCATTCCTGCAATTCTACCCAGCAAAGTACAGCCGGGGTCGTGTCTGATTGTCCCACAATGGGTCCACCGGGTAAAGCTATCCAGCCAGCTTCATCCCAAAGAGTTGAGCCAAAACCAAGTTTCCGCGGTTGCAGGTTTGCTCCGTTGCTGCTGAGTCTTTTTGCAGCGGACTATGAGAGACGTTCTCAAATCCAAGACCCCCAGATTGGTAACCTTTTGGTTCTCAACACCATCGCCAAAGGGCCGCCATTTTGAGCCCCGCGCATCGCCGGCTTTCTGTGCAAGCCCCGTGCGCCGCGGTTCCGCGGCTGTCCGCAGGAAGCGCGGCGAACCCGACAGCCCGTGATCTGTCGGAACCAGCGGCAGAGGCAGAGCGTGGGTCCCAATTGGGAACGGATGAAGCCCGTGAGGGGTGTCACCCTGAAGACCCAAAAACACTCCCACTCCCTTCCAAGCTTCAGCCCTTGGATCAGAACCAAAGGTTCTGATCCAGGCACTGGTGGAACTCGGAATAGAATAATTTTGCATGTTCCGATCGCAACCCTGAGGCAACTATTGATTGTTTGCATGTTATCTTTTTTTTTCGGCATCCAAAAAGAACCGATTTATGTGGAACCCATTCAACGGGTCGCCCAATCTTTGTGATGTCCCAAAGGCCGGCAACAGTGGAAGGGCAGCCTGGGCCGACCGGTTGTCCTTTGCTTCTGGTCTAAGGGTCTCCGCAGGCGCAAGGTGTTGAGTCTCCCTAAAACAAGTTACAAGCCCATAAAAAAAGAAGAAAAAACAACAACAACAACAACAACAACAACAACAACAACAACAACAACAACAACAACAACAACAACAACAACAACAACAACAACAACAACAACAACAACAACAACAACAACAACAACAACAACAACAACAACAACAACAACAACAACAACAACAACAACAACAACAACAACAACAACAACAACAACAACAACAACAACAACAACAACACAAGTTGGGGGATGAGGTGTCGTAGATCTGGAATGTCATTTATGGCTCCACGTTCCCATGGGGACGTTTCATCCGCAAGGGGCCCTTCAACGGCGCAAGGCGGCGCCAGTCTTGTGGCTTGTTGCAACGGGTCTCACAGGAAGCTGGCAAAGCGTGCGGCCGAGAAGGGGCGCCTTTTGGAGCAGCAGGCCAGACTGCGCCTTAGTTTGATTTGGGAAACCAAAGAAAAACCGGGCATGAGGCAAAATCTGTTTAAGCAACCAGCCCCTGCCAAGGAAGCAGCAAGGTTTTTGAACACGGGTTTGTGAAATTTGTTCAACAGTTGGCCGAAACCATGTTGAAGGTCGTTCGAGACAGTGGGGCAACCTCTCAGGGAACCAAACAAGCGTCGTTTTGCTCTTTGGGTTTGCCCTCGACTCCAAAAAGAGTTGACAGACCCACCGCTCACTGGGTTCAGTGCTCAATGAGCCTCACCAAGCGGAAACTCGCGGCGACTCGCAGAGGCATTTCTGCCTTCTACAAGTGGAAGGGTTTCCCTCCTGGACTTGACTCACCTATTGGGAGGGGCAAACATGTTTAGACTTTGTTTGGCCATCCACTCAGCAAGTGAGGCGATTTGTATTGTTCTTGCGGGTAAGATAACCCTTTTTTGAGGGGTTATATGATGTTACGTGAACTTGGAGAGAAATCCACAGCGCGTCCCTTTGCTGAATTGGCGATTTGTTTGTGGTGTTTTCCTTGTTGGTGTTCGAAAGGAGAAGACCCCAAATTGAAACCTTTTTGGTTCCCCTGACTCCTTGCCGGGTTTGACTGTGACTTGCTTCGATTACAATTAGGCCCGGACCGGTCCTGGATTCTGTGTGTTTCCCGCTAGGCTGCCGGCCATATTTAGGCAGCGGTCGATGTAGAGGCCAAAAGGAAGGGAAGTTGTTGTAAATATATTTCCCCAATAGTTCAAAGGACCATAGATGCGCGCACCCATCTTGAGCTAATGAGGGTCCCCGTGCCAGGCTCGGAACGGACAGATTTAAGCATCCGCTGGCCCGCAAACCGCGCTCAGCGGCGTGCAAACATATTGCATTTCGCCTAGGCAAAAAGCCTCGACGAATCGCAAATAATCGCAAGCTTGATCGCCTTTTGGAATATGGCAGGCTGCCTGTACAGCGCTGAGCGGGCGCGCTTGAGCGAGCCGGTGCGCATACCAATTTGCAGGCGTGTGTGTGGTGCTGAGCGGGCGCGCTTGAGCACGTGGCAGGCGCGTGCGAGATGCTCCGCGGGCGCTTGTGGGAACGCGCAGTTGGGACGGGCGGGAACAGCAAAACGAGCTACTTGCGCAGTTTTTGGGCAGTAGGCGCAAGCATCCCTGGCAAATGCTTTTGCAGTGGCCCGTCTTAAGCGAACCAAAAATGTCAGCTCTGACAGTTAAGCCCGACGATCCCAGCCGACCAATACCTCACCTTTAGAAGCCAACAAGCTCGACCTGGGGGTCGTGTCTCATTGTTGCGTGCTAACGCAGCTATTTAAGGCGAGCGCCGCAGAACGAAGTACAAACTGCTTTTGCCGCAAGATGTCAAGTCTGAGCCAGGTGCGTTGAGAATGTGGACGCGAATCCATCTAGCAGTTGTTTAAGCGCGCCAAATCTAAAATGATCTAGCGCAGATGGAATGGTCACAGCCCCCCTCTCTTCGGTGGGGAAGGCGTTTCTCAAGCTGCCTGTCCCAAGTTAAACCCCAGTTCGCAGGAAGTGGGCTTCCAACACGCGATTGGGGAGCACGCCTGGGAGATCGTTCCGGCGAGCCTGAGGCGCGGTAGCACAAGGTAAAGCCAGCTGTCGCTGTGTGTGTGTGTGTTTTGTGTGTGTGTTGTGTGTTTGTGTTTGTGTTTGTGTTTGTGTTTGTGTTGTGTGTTTGTGTTTGTGTTTGTGTTTGTGTTTTTGTTGTGTGTTTGTGTTTGTGTTTGTGTTTGTGTTTGTGTTTGTGTTTTTGTTGTGTGTTTGTGTTTGTGGTTGTGTTTGTGTTTGTGTTTGCGTTTGTGTTTGTGTTTGTGTTTGTGTTTTTGTTGTGTGTTTGTGTTTTTGTTGTGTGTTTGTGTGTTTGTGTGTTTGTGTGTTTGTGTGTTTGTGTGTTTGTGTGTTTGTGTGTTTGTGTGTTTGTGTGTTTGTGTGTTTGTGTTTGTGGTTGTGTTTGTGTGTTGTGTGTTTGTGTTTGTGTCTGTGTCTGTGTTTGCGTTTGTGTTTGTGTTTGTGTTTGTGTGTGTGTGTTGTGTGTGTGTATGGTGTGTGTGTGTGTGTTGTGTGTGTGTGGTGTGTGTGTGTGGGTGTGTGAATGTGAGTGTTTGAGGGAACCCTATTCATGCTTGTTTTCAAGAGCCATCATTTTTTTGGGGGGGGCTCAGTTTTGACACATACTCTTTGAGCCTTCGGGGCGCTGTGCCAGGCAGAAGCTGTGGAGTCTTGAGCCACACGATCCACTTGGTGGCCAAAGTCGCACACCGCAGCCGAAGATCGCCGGCGCGTTCCACATCGATATTCCATGGCCACTGGTGTCGCGCTCACGGTGTATGTATCTGAAGTCAACGTTGATGAGTCAAACAAAACGGCTTGTGCATCAGTGCCTGTGATGGACATCAGAAATGGGAATGGGCAAAGGAGGAGCTGTTCCAGCTCACCACCAAATTGGAGAGGGTGCCAAACAAGGCAACCGATCGCATCACCCGCCCCGGCACGTGATGACCGCATGAACCAGTGGCTTCGCAGCGTCGATGGCAATGGTGTCATGCGGAAGCACTCGGATGCTCTTGTCAGAGAAACCTGCTACGGTCGCTTTGCCACCACTGATTTGTGTTGACCAACGCCTAATTAATCCCCATTATTATTAGAGGGGGCTGCTACATAGTGAGCGTATACTCTTATTTTCCTCTGGAGACAGTGGACATGGGATTCGGAAGTCATTGCAGAAGGAAGCCTGATTTTTTAACGTGACGTTGGGGGAATGTCTGCAGTTAACTGGGGTGGGAGGGGCTGGCGAGTCGTGCTGCACCTTGCTATAAATTCGCAATCACATGTTGGGTTTGCTGAGGATGTTTTGACGGTTGCTCCAAATCGCGAGTCGGTCAGGCTCAAGCATGCCATCGGAGATAGCAGAACGCAGAACTTGAGCCAAGTCATACAAAAGCACGGATGCACAGAAACCCGTTCCACGACACACGTGGTTTGCTGGCTGGATGTAGTCTCACAAGCAGTGGCCGGAAGCCAGGCGCCAGCTGAAACGTGGCCATAGCCCCTGCCAGTCAAGTGGCTAGGTGGCTTCACGGTCCGAGCCGACGATGAGCCAGGATCCAAAGCTCGAGCCCAAGAGAAGCTGTCCGAGACCCCATTCAGCCCCCAAAAGTGTAGGGCTAAGGCGGATTCGGCCGTCGGGCGAAGCCAGGGGTCTGGGGTCTTGGGTAAGGTATTGTGAAGCTGTCGGAGCAGCGCCGGTACTTGGTTCAGGGCCGAGCTGAGCCAGCTCCTCCACAGGCATTGCGGACGACCCGCCCAGCCGGCATGGGGTTGCAAAGGCTGACTGAGTTGCCCGACGCGGAACCAGCAATCAGCATCATGTGTGATGTTGCTTATCCAGTTCAACTATGTGATTGATATGTTTGTACAATGGATATACTGCCGGGGGCAGGGGTTTCGCGCCTTTCCATTTCCCGATTCGCCCCAGAAGTTGAACGCCAGGTGCCGAGACAAATAGTTTGCCTTTGTTCATGGTACCCCTTTGTGGCTTTGAAGGAACACCAAACGGGGGGGGGGGGGAAACACATTCTGGGGGTTCCCCCCAAAAAAAAGCCGCCCAAATTTTGCCAGGTGACCAAGGAGGACGTGGTTTACATCGTGCAACGGTTCCACGGCTGTGAGCGGCCTGGCTTTACGAAGACGAACGGCGCCCATGTCTCTGTTGTTTGTTGTGTGTGTTGATTGTTTGTTGTTTGTTGTGTGTTGGTTGTTGTTTGTTTGTTGTTGGTTGTTGGTGTTGCTTGTTGGTTGTTGGTTGTGGTTGGTGTTGTTTGTTTGCTTGCGTGCTTGCTTTCTTGCTTTCTTGCTTGCTTGGTTGGCTGGTCGGTGGGTTGGTTGGTTGGTTGTTGCTGCTGTTGCCTTTCCCGAGAATTGCGGGGACAAACTCGATTCTGCGTTCTTGAGTGCATTGCTTGTTTGGCTCCTGTGCATTTGATAGAAGGGACTGAGCAAAACAAGCCTTAGCCAAGCTGCTGCTTTCCAGACACTTTACCCCAAACACAGTCGCAGTTGATACGGCGGCGCCGTTGGGCCAACGTTATCCTGTTCAAAATGAAGCTTTGCAAGGTATCAGGCAACCCTACGCCTGCCTTGCGTAGATGGCCGGGGCCTCAGATTGGAAGTCCAAATTCAGCCTGAAGCGATGACTTTGTCATTGGCCGATGTAAATTCCTACATCTTGCCAAGTCCCCCTCGATCCCTGTGGATTTCGTGGTTTCCCCGTTGATGTCGTCGCGTCACAGGTCAAGAGTTTGTGGGTGAAGTGTGCGGCGACCAGAAGGCCGGACGGACCAGTGGCCAAGCCTTTGACTCAAGCGTGTTCTTTTTGTCAGCTTTTTGAGGGCCCCCGTGGGTACCCATGTTTGGTTTTTGTTTGAGGCTAAATGGACTTTTTGTTTAAGGGTACTTGCTTTAAAGGGAAACCACAACCTTGTGAGAAGGGTTGAAAGGACTAATGCCAAGGAATTGGTTTGCCCCAAAACTTGTTTTGTTGTGTCCCCCCAGTACTTCGGATTTGGGCCATGGCGAAAAGCAGGGTCGAACCCGAGCAACCCTGAGAGCCATGCAAGCCTTGGTTAAGGTTCAACCTGAAACTTAGGAGTTAGATGTGTTCTATCATTATATTCAGGGACAATCTAAGATGATACCATGTTTTAGCCCGTTTGGTACCATGTTTTGGCCCGTTTGGAAGTTTGAGATGAGACGGCACTGAAGGTCGAGCCACCCGGCACCACCAAGATCGGAAAATGTACTCCCTGCTATTGCGATTTGGACCCAAAAAAAGCAAAAAATGGCTGGGGGCGTGTGCACATTTTCCGATCTTAATAGGGCCGCGGCAACTGCGCTCTCCCAATTGATTTCTCACTCAATGCATGAACAACTCTTGCACGACCTTTGCAGCCGCATCCCACCTATCTCTTCCGCGCACCCACGTTTGCCACTGCGCCAGTCTGATCTTCCGATGCATTGCAGCAGGAAGTGTGCGGCTGGTGTCCTTGACAACTGTCTTCGCGATCTTCCACCAGCCGTCAAGACTGCAAGTTCCACCAGTCACTTGAATGACTGCGCCACCTGGAAGCTTGTGCAGGCGCCAGGCAGCGTATTCAGGGCATTTGGTTTGATCAGCATCCACCGCTCTGTAGCACTTGCTCAGCCGCAGTTGCGGAGTCCATGCCAATCCACTCGTCCAGAGGAGCTTGCATGAGTAGCTGAAGAAAGCAGGCCGCGCCATCTGAGGCTCATGGCTCACAGATTGGCCGTGCAAAAGGCGCACCTCCATGGGAGCCAGAGCCGCTGCTGCGTGTCATGCGATGAGCTCCTCAAGAACGACGGAAACACCCCCCCCCCCCGAATCCCCCCCAAGAAAAACCTGATCTTGGTGGGGCCGCGTGCCAAGGTCGACAGTTAGTGACTGGGGACTTTGAGTGGCCATTATGTACCAAGGATCTCGGGGCCTGACGTATCACAGGGTTGAAGTACGCGTTAAGTGTGTTTGTTATCATGTGTGCTCCTAAGTAAAGCGAACATAAATCGTTGAATTTGCTTCGCCATTGACCTTCCCGTGGCCCCTTGCCATGGCTCCGCATCAGCCTGGCGTTGGACGCCAGGAAACCCTTCGGGGCACACCACCCTCTTCATAGATCACATGGAGTCTTGGAACCAAGTCACAGATTCAGGACCAAAGCTTTATTATGGGTCCGAGCGGCGGGCGCTTGTGGTTTGTCCACTTAGTCAAAATCAGCTGGGTAGGATCAGGTAGCGCAATCAGCCCCGTGTCAAGTCTGGGGAGGTTTGAGTTGGTAGCCTGTTCGGGGTGAGTGTTTGTTTCTCAGGCAAAAGGGGCACCCTGAAAGGCCTTGCCAGGTCCCCTTGTTTTGAAACAAATCGTCAGGCTGCGGAGAAATCCGCCGCAGAGCAGGCGCGCCTTTTCGATCCTTTTCCGAGACATGTCGGTGTGAAGAAATTTCAGCTGCAAGGAGCCACAATCTGTGCAACTTGCCGTGCGCAAGTAGCTCTGTGCAGATGGCTCTGTGAAAGTTGATCTGCTCAAAAATATATCTGTGCAGATGGCTCCGGGCAAGTAGCTCTGTGCATGTTCGCTCTGTGCAAATTGTTTTGGCAACTGACTCTGTGCAAACTGCTTTTGGCAAGTCTGTACAAGTTGGTCTGTGTAAGTGATTACTTAAGTTGCGGATGGCTCAGTGCAAGTAGCCCTGCGCAAGTTCGCTCTGTGCAAGCGGCTCTGTGCAACTGACTCTGTGAAACTGGTTCTGCGCAAGTGATTCTATGCAAGTTGCTGTGCAAGTTGGTCCCAGGGCTCCGCACGGAAGCACGGAAGAACCCTTCGCGATGCTTTCAGGAAAGTACACGGGACTTTTGCGTACTGCTATCCATTCAAAGCCCCAGTGCAATTGGAAGAGATTGGCCAAGAAACGAAGGATAGACAACTCAGCTGCCCCGTTCGCTCGACTTGGTGAGCTTGACACGCTGAAGAAACCCTTACTGCTGGGTTTTGCATAGACCTCACTTGTTCCCAGCACATCTTCCGGGTGAGGAACCGAGAAGCAAAGCCGATAGAATGGATCTCATACTGCGCTTGCTTGGCCAGGCACTTCTCTTCGGCGATTTGGAGGCGCGACCACGCTGGGTCTCTTTCAACAACCCCCAAACATGCTCAATGCATTGTGCTGCCACTTTCTGCAAGCCAAGGCAACTCTCTTTCATACCAAGTATACCCGGACAAAGATCAACTTAGGGAATTGGATTGGCACATGCGAATCCCAAGAGGCAGAATGGTCTCCAGATCTGTCGCAGGGTAAGCGAAGAAGCGCCCGGAGCCACTGGGAC
The DNA here is from genome assembly GCA_963377175.1 of Effrenium voratum. NCBI lineage: Eukaryota > Dinophyceae > Suessiales > Symbiodiniaceae > Effrenium > Effrenium voratum. The sequence goes on along the minus strand of CAUJNA010000173.1, from coordinate 200,578 downwards.
TTGCTCGGGTTGGTTTCTGGCTTTCTCCTTGGTAGGTGACCAGGGAGTTTATGGGGACTTTCCATTGTTTTAAATGTTGGCTTCCCACCTGCTGTACTTGTCGCAGTTTCTTTTGAGCAAAACGCTTAAGAAGAGCAAGCCAACATTGCAAAAGTAAATGTCCGCCAACCACTGACACCCACCTGTTTCCAAAGGATCCTTGTAGTGGCAACTTGTTTGAGCGTCCGGTTCAGGTTGCAAGTCCCCCCTCATCAACTGTTCAGGTCGGACCCTCTTGTGCTGCGCTGAAGAGAAGTCAACGGGCATCGTGTTGGGTCCCTACGTTGCAACTATTTCCCTTTCTGAACCCTCAGAAAGTGTCCCACTTTTGAGTGCCTTGATTTCTCCCCAACGCTTGACGGTCCTTGGGAAAATCAGAACCATTCCCTTTTTGAACGTCACTTGCAACTTTGGGGGACAGAAATCCAACCCGGTTCAACCAAAAAGTTGCAATCCCAAATTCTAGAAAGATCCAAAGCCCACAATCCTAAACCATCAATCCACCCCAAATCCATGAAATCCAATCCACCCCGATCAACCCCAAGTTCCAACCGGGTTCGAACCCAAGGCTTTCCGCGTCAGACACCCGAGGCGTCCACCTTCGAGGAGCGGAAGAGACAGAGGACCCAGGCGAGCCAGTGGCGCTTTTTGGGCCCGAAACCGTGGCCTCGCGTGCTCGAGATCTATGCGGGTGGTAAATATACGTTGGTTCGGGGGTGTGTTGCTTCTTGGAAGCTTCAGATTCGCCTTTCCGTTGCGATTGCTGCTCTCTTTTTTTGTCGTGCATGGCCAACAAGGTGAGCTTGCCCGCGCAAGCAGAATCTGTGGGTTGTGGGTGGTATTTCCTTTCGGTTCGGCCATGACTCAGGAGGAGGATGGCGATAACCCGGCTGGCGCCCAAAAGTCTCTCCTTGAGAAGTATCGACTCCAAAGCTTGCAGAGAATCCTGGAGAAAATGTCCCGTCATTTCTGGTAAGGAGTACTTTTGACCATGTTTGGCAACCCGCAAAACCCCGCAAGCCCACTTGTTTTTTTTTTTTTCCCCGGGGACCCCCCAAAAAAAGGAGGCTCCCGAAATGGTTTCCCTTTCAAGCCCCCAACAACGGGAACCAACTCAGACGCCAGACCCATCTACCCCACGTTTTCCGCTCGCGCCCCGTCCGAGGCCATCACCCCCAAGACGCAGCTGCCAGGCCCCAAGGCCCCAAGGCTCACTCGAGCAATGGGAGTCCCATCGCCTGCGATCGCTTTTTTCCATCCACTTCACCATCCAAAAACCGGTGACTCAAAAAGAAAGCAGGAACGTTGGCTGTCTAGGCAAGAGATGCCAAGATTCAAGTGCGGGTAAGTTTTAGATATTCCGGACAAGTGCTTGGGATGTCCAAGAACCTGTTTGTTTATTTTGGGGTTGGGGGGCAGCATGTGGAAGTCAAGGAACAGCCTCGTCATGAGAATTGTGAAGCGGTTCCTGCAGAAAGGCGAGACCGCACTGGACTCAGTCGGACACAAACCAGAGGTGTCCGGGATGGGGAAAAAAGTCCTAAGCCATTCCGGACATGTTTTTGGGGTAGATGGTTCGGGGTTGTACAGCCACTACGCTTTCAACGGTGACTTGTTCCTTGGGTACCTCACAGTGAGGTAGCCAAGGAAAATCACCAGTTGCTTTGGTGTCTTGTTTCCCCTTCCTGGCGACCTATGGCAAGCACTGGGTGTTTTGCCGGTGTTGCCTCATGTCGAGCCGAGACTTATGACACCAACAAGGCAGGGAGCGTCATAGGCCTGACACCAGGGGATCCCCGAATCAGATCTCCAGGCCCTAGGCCCTTCGCCACATTTCCCCTTTGCGACACGCCCTTGATACCGATTTATTTGTTTTCTTCCTTTTGCTTGAGGCTGGCTACCCTTGGGCTTGGGACACCAGAGGAAAACCGCTTGTTTCGGGGCTGAAAAGACGCGGCCGTCGATCCGCGCGATTGCGGCCTTTCCAGGCCCATTTGATCGCCAGGTGGGCCAGCAGTACCAGGCGACGGTTGTGCCCGGCACCGACGTCGGGTTTCGTTGGGACCAGAACCCCGACCCAAACCTTCTTGCTGTTGTTTTATTTTTTAGGAGGGGCACCTCAACTGGTGATTCTTTGTTTTTGAGTTTGTTTGTTTTTTTGGGGGGGGGTTGTGGGACCCCAAACTGGGGTCAGCGTTTGGTACCATCGGGGAGATTATTTCCCTTGACCAGAAAGGTAAAGATGTAAATCCTAGGAGTTTTGGGCTGAACGTTGCAGTAAATGATGCCGTTTGCGTTTGGATGGTAGTGGCAAACAGATATAGCTTAAAACTTTTTGTTGGCCCATCCATGGAAGTGAGAATGGTCAGCTTTCGAGGTCCACCCAAATCAAGTCCCGCTCGCACCGAGGTTGTCAGCTCTGCCTGGTGACTGGGGTGAACGCGCCCGGACCTCTCTGCAACTGGATCGATCCGCTTCAAGTGTTTGCCTCTGTTGTCTTACCTCAGTAGGGTGAGCCTGAGCCCCCCTCAGTTTTGGCGTTTGGTGTGTAAACTTCGCAACCTCCGTGAAATTGGAACAGTTCCCCATCAGGGACGTGAAAACCCCCCCCCCCCCCCCCGCTTGCATTCAGGGCGACCCTCTGTGATTTCTGGCCGGATGCTGGGGAGCAGGCAAATCATACCATTTGCTTTGAAGCAAGGTGTCGACAAGGACAGATGAAGCTAATCCTGACCAAATTCCAGGGAGAGACGAAGGTTCAACTCCGGTAAACCTCAGTGAAATTGGAACAGTTCCCCATCAGGGACGTGAAAAACCGCACACCTGAAGCTTCCCCCTGAGTCCTGGGCTGGGCACCTCTGCTCGCCGGGCCCTCGGACAGAGGCTGAGCGCTGAGCTCATGAGCATGCTGGTGGATCCTCACCCGATGTCTGAACTTTGGGAAAATGGAAAACTGTGTCAATCCGCGGAGTGTTTATTGAAATAGACCGTACTCCTGACAAAAGAGGAATGATAGGGGGGGGGCCCTTGAGCAGTTGCGGTCCTCAGGATAAATCCGAAGCCCTTCTTGTTGTAGGCATATCTGCCCGGTGTTTTGGAGAATTGTGCGGCCAAAAACAAGACAGTGAGCCTAAAGCCCAGGGGGTTGTGGATTTCCTGGTAGGACGAAGCAAAAGGCGGAGCAAAGCGCCGCAGAGGAGGTGAGCTACGGTCTGACACAGCTGCGTAGCGCCCAAAACCCCACTACCTGGTTTCAAAGGTTGGTAAAGCTATATAAACCTTTGTGACCATGTAAAACCGAACATGAATGGGTTTCGGGCTCGGCCTAATTGGCCGGAGCGACCTCTATTGGGAACCAAGCTGGTTGGGATCATATGTCTTGGCGAGTGCCTTGGGCCAGGCGCTAAAGGACATTCAGAATGATCCGGACCTTGCCGCAGAGGACGGACCAGAGTGGGTTTGCTCCTTTTGTGGCGTGATGTCGCAACGTTTTCGCCTTGCCAGGCAAGCAAGCCCAAAGGTGGCGGGAAGTCCAAGGGAAAAGGCCGGCCGTGTGATGTGTGTCACTTCAACGACCAAATCCCCCCCTCTGCCCAAGAACGGTTCGAGCCGAACGAATTTGTTGATCAGAACGGGCAATTCGCTGAACCGCAAATGGGGTGGCCTTCGGGCTCAAAGCCAACTTGCCGACCTTTCGACTCGCATGCAGCAGCGAAGGAAAGTTCCAAAAAGGCGGCGGGGAGCTCGGAGTTCCAGCGACCGGAGCGCGGAGTTGTGACTGCGACTTCGAGGCTTCTTTGGCGACTTTGGAGACTTCGATTTCGGCTTCGGGGGCTATGGTTACGACATGGCGCCTCCGGCCTTTGCTCTTCTTTTTTTTTTGCGTTGCGTGCGTCGCTTCGCTGCGGGTGAAATTCCCCGTTTCGCGGCTCTGCGCCAGGGCTGGGGCTGGAAGGGCAAAGGCAAAACCTTCAAAGGCAAAGGCAAAGGCGCCGTCGCCGGCCGTCGCAGGGGTTGAGGCTACATCAGGGAAACCTCCCCAAATTGGGTGTGTTCCATTTCTACCTGGAGTCTCCATGACCCTTTAGAAATGGGGTCATGAGCCATGACCCCTTTATTTTGGGGAATGACCCCATTTTCAATTGGTCATGGAGACTCCAGGTAGTTTCCCCAACCGTCGAACCCTCATTCGGGTCTTTAAAAGAAGCGACACGTGTCGCGGTGGGCGTCCACAAGGCTCCGAGGCAAAAGCTTTGCACGCCAGGCAAAGGCCCAGAGGGCCTGGAGCCTAGCGCGCGCCTGGAATGGATCGGGTCTCACATTTGTGCTTCTTTGTTTCATTGGATCCACTTGCTTCAATAGACCCAGCCCTAAATGCAACCATGTCCAAAAGAACCCTTTCAGCAACCACATTTTTTGACTTTCCGTCAAGTCGGAGTTGCTTGGTGTCCGCAGCCTTTGAGGATCAAACAGGATCAACTCGGGGTCAAACGGCCCAAGCTCACCACCTCCACAAAAGCTATTTATTTGAGAAAAGCTGTTGCTGGACCACTTGGCTGTTGATCACGAGGAGGTGAAGACACACTGCTACCCCTCCCCAGTTGGGGGGTAGCCCTTTTGACAGTTCTTCCGCCATGATTCGTGAATTGTGGGAGGACAGAATTCTTGGAGAAGGTGGCTTGCTCAGAACTGGGTATGGATTTTCATATTTGTCTCAAAATTGCAGGACCCTGGAAAAGAATGGCATCCATATAGGGTATGATCCATTTTAAATTCATGGCCATTTGGCTGTGTCTCAAGTTTCACAGGAACTCCAAATCAGGCTTTTGCCGTTCCCAGGAGATGGGTAGAAGCTTGGTAAATGGTGTCCTCAATTGCCCCTTTGCCGTGGTTGCATTCCATGCAAATTGGATTTATGTTGATTCCCTTTACTGGTCCTCCAGTGTCATTGCTGGGTTTTGCAAGAATGATGCGGTTCCTCGTGGTTTCCCCTGAAAAGACCACCAAACCAGGGTTCCTTTCCCCCAAAAAAGGAAAGGAAAAGAAAAGAGCTGGAACCGCGACTCGCTGCCCTCAGGTTTTGGGGAAAGCACCTTTAAGCTCTTCGAGTCCAACGATGGCTTGGAGGACATGAATGCGCCGCCGTGTCTTGGACGTCTCGAAACCAAAAAGCCCAAGTCCCCTCCGCTTTGATCCTTTGAGGTGGTGGATCCGAGCAAGGGCTTGCCACCCTGTCAAAACCAGAAAGTGACCCAGGGTTAGGCTAATCTTGGGTTGCTGTTTGACGAGTTCCCCCTGAAAGCCCAGGGCCGGGGTCCAAGCAAACAGACATTAGGTGGGAAATGAGTTTGCTGCATGCTCGTTTTATGTATGTTCAGCACAGCGAGTGAGTCTGAGGTATTTCGTCGTTTGGCTTCACGGAATGCACAACGGCCTGATTGGAGAAAAAGACCTGAGAACGATGCAGTGGAGGCAGGTGGTTTGAATGAGCTTGAAAGAACCAGTCCTTGTTTTTGACCACATGTCACGGCATGTGGGCCGGGGGGGGGGCAGGGGGAGCGGGTTCTGGGTGTTCTTGACATTCCCGCCCGAGGCTGGGTCGCAAGGTGATATTCATGGTGCCTTTGAGCCCAAAACCTTGCGACGGGCTCCATTTCAACTGGGGCTGTGCCTTCACGAAGCAGCAGAACAAGAAGGCCCGGCCTGTGCTTTGTCAATTGAGAGATGCAGAAACCCAGCGGCTAAGCAAAGGGAGCAAACGGAGGGTGTGTGCAAAAACGCTCCAAGCCAAGCGAAGTATGGGCGATGACGAACTTACGTCGAGGGAAAGAGGGCGAAGCCAAGAGAGCGAAGCGAAGGGCAGTGCAGTCAGAACGAAGGGCAGCGCAGTCAGAGCGAAGGGCAGCGCAGTCAGAGCGAAGTGCAGTGCAGTCAGAGCGAAGGCAGGGCAGTGCAATCAGAGCGCAAGCAGAACAGAGCGAATGTTCGACACCGCAAAGTCGAATGGATGGCAATTCATGAATTGCCCAATTATGTAGATGGTTGTGCTGGCTGGGCCCACAAGTTGTTGTGTTGCGTGTTATTTGTTTGTGTGTTTGGATGTGTCAATGGCATTTTGGCTTGCATTTTGGCTTGGTGGCTTCGTGTTGTTTGGGCTTTCGGCTTCGTGCTGCACTACTCTGGAAGCACTTCGGAGCTATCGCGCTCTACATTTTTACTCAATGTGAGGCATTGCGGATTGGTGAAAGCACTTTGCACATTTGTTGACCGAGCTCAGCTCGTAGCGCCCTTTCTTTTTGGCTTGGGGATACATTGTGTTCATGCCAGGTTCTTTCAACGTGACCCGCGCGCGCGCACGTGTGCCTGTGTGTGTGTGTGTGTGTGTCTTTGTGTGTCTCGAGTGTGTCTCTGCGTGTCTCTCTGTGTGTCTCTCTGTGTGTCTGTGTCCTGTCTCTCTCTGTGTGTCTGTGCGTCTCTCTGTGTTTCTTCCCGTGTGACTCTCTGAGTCTCTCTCTCTCTCTCTATATATATATATTGACACCTTCAACTAGAAGAGGGCAAAGGTAGGCCCTGGGGGGGGGGTGACCATATATATATATATATATATATGGTGCAGCGTTGCCAGCCCCCCCCCCCCTCCCCCCCCCAATGGTCATGGGTCAAACAAGTACCCCCCCCCCCCTGTGGTTGTGGTCCTGTGGTTGGGTTGTGGTGGTTTAGGGTTGGTTTAGAATTGGTTTAGGGTATATTTAGGGTTAGTTTAGGGTTGGTTCAGGGTTGATTTAGGTTGATTTAGGTTTAGGGTTGGTTTAGGTTTAGAGGTGTACGGTTTAGGGTTTGGTTTAGGGTTTGGTTTAGGGTGTATTTAGTGCTGGTTTAGGGTTGGTTTAGGTTTAGGGTGTATTGTTTAGGGATTGGTTTAGGGTGTATTTGGGGTTAGTTTAGGGTTGGTTTAGGGTTAGTTTAGGGTTGGTTTATGGTTGGTTGCGGGTTGGCTTGTCATTGGGGGTGGGGGTGCCGGGGTGTCGGGGTGCGAGTTCAGGGGGTCGGGGTGGGGGTGGGACCGTAGGTGCCAGGATCCGGGGGCTCGGGGTCTCGGGCCGGGGGTCCTGGGGGACCATACCATATGGGGGGGGGGGGTAGCAACACGGAACACGGGACCATATATACACGTGTGTGTTTTTGTGTGCGTGTGTGCCTTTGTATGTGTGTCTCTATTGTGTCTCTTGTTGTGTCTCTGACACAAGTGTGTGATGTTGTGTGTGTGTGTGTGTATTTGTGTGTGTGTCTCTTTCTCTCTCTCGCTCGCTGTGTGTGTGTGTGTCTTTGTGACTGTGTGTGTGTGTGTGTCTCTGTGTGTGCGTCTCTCTGTGTGTCTCTCTGTGTGTGTGTCTCTCGGTGTATCTCTGTGTGTGTGTGTGTGTGTGTTTATGTTTGCTTGGTTTGAAGCGAACACAAAGACTTGCACCTGGCTCCATTTTCGGGCTTCCTCCAATTTTAGAGACACCTTCACTTCTTTTCCCACTGGTGATGTCCGAATGTCAAGGCCCCTGCGCGAGATGATGGCACAGGCGACAGCCCAGAGCGCGAGTGACGACTCCAGAGTCTGACACAAGCGCCAGTGGGCATGCTGGATGTGACGTTACAAGAGACCAAGCCAGTTGAGACAATGATCAGCATCCATCCCCAACCCAGTTTAACAGTGGAAGAGCGCTTTACCCTTTTGTTCTTTGTAGATGGGTTTGCCACGTACACAGTACCCAAGCGAAGGGTCGCTCACCAACTGTTCATCTTGGGAAAGCACTCAATGTTGACAAAAGGTGAGTCGATTTTTTTTCCTTGCCGTAGATGTAGCAAATGTTCGCGCTTTTGATTCCTTGCCGAGGATGTTTTTGGTACGACTCCTTCAATCTTTAGTACCTTTTAAGTAGTGATTCGTTCGTGGTCTAGGCCAGACTCACCAGTCACCAGCCGTGCAGTCCCCACAAGATCACCCAGCGATTCCTACGGCTAGTTGTATAGACACTCCCAGAGCTTCCTCTCACATTGCCAGACAAGAGGTCCGCGAACGCTCGAGTCAAGGGACAGCAGCGGGGACAGCGTGCGAAAGGACGAAGCCAGACGGGCAGCATAGACTGCCCGAGAGCAAGGGAGCCCGGCTGTGAAGGGAGAAGCAAGGGAACCAGGAGAAGCGAGAGCCGATACAGCCATTGGAGCCCAGCGTTTGAATCGAGACAATTGATCTCGAGCCCTCACAACGAGGGCTCCAGGAACGGTTTCAGATGTGCCCCGACAATCATTGTGTTGCCCTGGGATCCCAGCTGCATTTCGGCTGTTGAATTTGATGTGGTGTTTTGTCTCGTTCGCTGGCACCTTGGATTGGTGGCTTCATGGCTGTTTGGCTTTTTGACTCGTAGCGATCTTTCAGAAAGCACTGCCGAAAGTGGGGAGAGAGACAAATACCTTCGAGGAACGCGGAGATTCGAACACAGAGGCAGCTCAAAGTGCTCTTTTCGTTTGGCTTCGGGGTGCACTGCGTTCATGCCAGCTTCTGTCAAAATCAAACACACACACACACACACACACACATGCGGTGTGTGGTTCTGTCCTTTTTGCTGGTGGTCACGACGGAACTCCCACCCCGGCTTCCTCCCTAACACACCCACATGTTCCTCCGTATTCCTCCGCGAAGTCTGACGTTCGAGTGTCAAGGCCCCCGCGCGAGAAGATGGTACAGGCGACAGAGCGATGGCCAGACTCGAGTCTGACACGGGCTCACAAGAGGCCAAGGCATGTTCAGTCAATCGCCATCATCCACCCCGAAGCTTCCCAAGACGAGGTTAAACTGGGTTGTTTGGAAGAGCCTTGCTTTACCCTTTTAGGAGTTCGTCTTTAGGTTGGTGAGCTGGGATTTTGAACCAGCGATTCCTACGGCTAGTTGTATAGACACTCCCAGAGCTTCCTCTCACATTGCCAGACAAGAGGTCCGCGAACGCTCGAGTCAAGGGACAGCAGCGGGGACAGCGTGCGAAAGGACGAAGCCAGACGGGCAGCATAGACTGCCCGAGAGCAAGGGAGCCCGGCTGTGAAGGGAGAAGCAAGGGAACCATGAGAAGCGAGGGCCGATACAGCCATTGGAGCCCAGCATTTGAATCGAGACAATTGAGCTCGAGCCCTCGCAACGAGGGCTCCAGGAATGGTTTCAGATGTGCCCCGACAATCATTGTGTTGCCCTGGGATCCCAGCTGCATTTTAACTATTAAATTTAATATAATATTTTAAATCACACACACACACATGCGGTGTGTGTTTCTGTCCTTTTTGCTGGTGGTCTCGACGGAACTCCCACCCCGGCTTCCTCCCTAACACACCCACATGTTCCTCCGTATTCCTCCGCGAAGTCTGACGTTCGAGTGTCAAGGCCCCCGCGCGAGAAGATGGTACAGGCGACAGAGCGATGGCCAGACTCGAGTCTGACACGGGCTCACAAGAGGCCAAGGCATGTTCAGTCAATCGCCATCATCCATCCAGAAGCTTCCCAAGATGAAGTTAAACTGGGTTGTGCGGAAGAGCCCTGCTTTACTCTTTTAGGAGTTCGTCTTTAGGTTGGTGCAGTCCCCACAAGATCACCCAGCGATTCCTACGGCTAGTTATATAGACACTCCCAGAGCTTCCTCTCACATTGCCAGACAAGAGGTCCGCGAACGCTCGAGTCAAGGGACAGCAGCGGGGACAGCGTGCGAAAGGACGAAGCCAGACGGGCAGCATAGACTGCCCGAGAGCAAGGGAGCCCGGCTGTGAAGGGAGAAGCAAGGGAACCATGAGAAGCGAGAGCCGATACAGCCATTGGAGCCCAGCATTTGAATCGAGACAATTGAGCTCGAGCCCTCGCAACGAGGGCTCCAGGAATGGTTTCAGATGTGCCCGAGGGCTCTTGCAAGCCCTCGGAGCAAATGAGCACAAATTGAAGGCCAGTTTCCGGGTGGAAAGGAATGGAGCCAGTTGCGTGGCACTTGCCAGGGGGGCGAATTGCCGAATTGCGAGAGAAGGTGCCAAACAACTTCAAAGGGCTTCAAGTCACTGGCCAATTGAGAGACCTCTCTCGCTTTCCAGGAGCTTGGATTTGTGTTCGGGTACCTTCACTACAACTACCTCCGTGCCTTCACCGACAAGATCGTGGAGTTGGCCAACTGGTTCAACTCCGAGCGGGTCCTCATCATGGGGCGCCGCGACGAAAATTTGCCAAAGGGAAGCGCAAGTTAAGTGGTTCCACCCCAAGCATTCCGTGTTTCGAATGGTGTGTGTGTGTGTGTGTGTGTGTGTGTGTCTGTTTTCTTTTTTTGGAAAAGGTCATCCTCCCCATTCCCATTTTGGACCGAAATAAAGTAGGTATAAGGTTCCCACTTAGATTTATCCCGTGTACTTGCCCAGGGAGTTTGGCCTACTTTAACTCTGGTGTAACTTTCCCCACAAATCCCTCTCCCGAAGCCAGCCGGTTTTTGAACAACTGCAATGGCCTTCTATGACTCCGGTGTTCGGTTTCGTTGGGCTATGTTGGGCTTGCTGGCTTGGGGTGACTGTCTAACTTCGTCATTGGAAGGTCATGCCATGAAGTAAACTTATGCTGCCGGTGCCCAGTTCTGACTTCACCTGTGCGATTTAGTCTTGAAGGGACATGTGTATGGCTGGGACAATGTGGTGCTATTTGGTGCTAGTTGGTTGGATCCTAGACCAGAAAGACGTGATTGGTTGAAAATGTTCGCATTGTCCGACTGGCACAAGAAATGATCCCTTTTTAACATCGCCGCCGTGTCTTTGCACTCGTTCTCTTGCAACTCTATGTGTTTGTGATTTCTGGCAGATTTGTGCATGAGCATGCGCTTTTTCCGAAGAGCCGTTTGTCAGACTTAGACGTTGCGAGCAAGCTCGCCGATAGCTGGCCACCCATCTGAATGAAACAGCATACACATAGCTTGAAGTTTTGCTACTTGCACCCTTGGCTTGCCCTTCAAACCCCAAACGAATTGACCCAACAAAACATGGCACCCGCACTTTCCCATTGAGGTACTCCATTGAGGTACTCTGGGTTTTCCTTTTCCCTTCAAGCCCCCCAACAAATCGGCCAACATCCCAATCCACCTAAAGGGAGTACCACCCTCTGAATACCTCCCAACTTCGCCCCCCAAACCCAGGGATCCGGATATGTGGGTTGGAAAAAGAGCACCACCCTATTTAAAAAACAAGACAAGCATAGAAAGAAAAGCAAATTTCGCCCCCCCAACCAAAAACCCGAGGATCCACCATATGTTCGCCGCATCGCCGCTTCGGATCGGGATGAGAGGTACTCCATGGGCGGCTTCGGGGCCATCCAGGCGGGCACCTTCGCCCCGGAGGCCTTCGACGCCGTGGTCTCGGTGGCGGGCTACGGCCTCGGCACCTCCGAGGCCAAGAGCGGCTACGGGGCCCCGCAGCCCCGCAGCGGCGCCTCGATCCATCGAGGCGATCGAGGCGGTTTTCGGGGCGGTTTGGTGTGGCGGGTTAGGCGGTTTTGGGCGGTTTTTGCCGGGGAGTGGGGGGAAGTGGGGGGAGGAGGAGAGGTGGGGAGGTGGGGCGCATGAACACGAAATTGGGGGGGATTTGGAAGGGGAGGAGGAAAGGTTAACACGAAAGTTGTCACTCTTGGAAAATCGGATCAGTGGGTAGTCTGTTCCGAGTCCGGTATGATGGCCTCTTGGGGACTGTGTTGCAACCTGTTTGTTTAGTGGGTTTTGAGGGCTTGAATCTGCAAAATACCCTCGAAGTGGACAATTGTGCAACCAGTGGGCAACCACCTTCCTTTGTGGTATTGCTGTTCATGGCAATTGATTGAGGCCCTGATTGAGCTGCGGAGATTGGGGGCTCTCTGTTGGAAGTTACTATATTGATGAGTTGAGACAGTCAGTGGAATTAATTAACGCAGCCGAGGTGGAGATGGGGGGAGGGTTTTGATTTGGGGGTGTGGAGGATCCCACTGCCCACCCGGTGCACCCACCTACACACGTAGCGGCTTTTCCTCGACCGAGGTTACATCTTCGAGGAGTTCCTTGAGAAGGAGGCGGCCAAGTTGGCCAAGGTGCCGGTGTTCTTGGCGGTGCACGCGCCCAGCGACATGTGCTCATCCTTTCGGGACGCCTTTCGGCCAGAGCGAAAGAAACGGTGGTCTTGGTTTCCTTTGCGCGCACTGTTGAAGAAACGCATCGAAAAATATGGGCGGGCCAGTGGAGAGTGTATCCTGTGCCCTAGGGTGGATAACCTTCATAGACCCTTAGAGTTTTCTCAGACTTCTCAAAATAGGAATGCCTCAAAATGCCCTTACAAATGGGAACTACCGTATCTTCTTCCTTGTTTAAAGAGGGTCGACCTTAACCCCACCTTTTTCCTGGGGGTTGAAACGTCCAGTGTCAGGCAGAGAGGCTTCTTGTCCCCCAAACCCCAGAGAAGATTGGTGAGTATTCGTCGAAATATGGGGGGCCTTTGTGTGTGTGTGTGTGGCTTCAAAGTGAAAAGGGTACCTCCGAGAAACCTGGCCCGAGCCTGGGCGAGTTTTCTCAGGTCAGCGCCATCATCAAGAAGACTCAGGACACAGCCTGGCAAACGTGGGCGCCAAGCACCGCGAAACTGGTGCAAGTGCCTGACTGGATGGCAAACTCCGACCATCCGAACAAGAAGAGGCCCGGACGACCGGACGAGAAGATTCAGGGAATACCTGCGGTTCATCATTTTTGGGGAGGTGCGACCCTAACAACCAACTTCAGAAGGACTTAAGCTTGAGCTCGCCTTCATTTGTGCCTTGGGGATTCCTGAAGCCTTAGGGCGTTGTTTCCCTTTAGCCTAACTCTCTTTTTGGGGGTGGGGGTGACTTTGATATTTGCTCCGTTGAAGTAGCGAGATGCAAAGGACGGCTATTGACACAGTTGGATCCCCTTAAGGGGCACCCCGACATGACATGATGCAGAGGATGTTTTGCCACAAAAGCCCTTCCAGGACGAGCAATCAATGAAAGGAACAACATTCAACAAGAAATTATTCCCCCCTACTATTTGGGCTTGATGTCCTTATAAGATGTTACTTTTGAGGATGGATCAGGAAATATGCACAAAAAGTTAGTTGGTGAATTTTGGACATGGACTTTTTGGTGGACATAGGGAATCAATATTAAGAGCTCGCCATTCCAGTTGAGAGACCCAGGCCAGAGACAGTGTGTGCCTTTCAAAGGCACTGCCAAACGCCTCCAATTAGGTCCTCCTGTTGCGCTTCCTTGCGATGGAGCTCCCAAAAGTGTCATCCTTAGACGAATCTTTTTGGGCGCTGGACCCGCTTTGAGGGCTTGCTACTTGGATGAGCACTGCATGCCCATAGCTCACTGAACGATCTTGGCCCGCATTTCAGGGCTTTTAGTCCTCCCTAAATACGAAGGACACCGGAACCGAATCGGGGTTAGAAATGGACTCAACAAAATTCAGGCAAAGGTCACCATACAGCAGGCTGTCAGGATCTAAATGGTGCCCACCCAACCAAGACCCAAAAAGGGCCAACATGTTGTTTTGGCTTGTTTGGAAGGGAACCCCGTCCCGGTCAAAGAAGAAACATGGTGCCACTGGGTAGTTTCGGGGTCTATGACACACCCTTTTAGGGTTGCTTTCAGGGTAGCCAAAAAAGAAACGCACAACCACCTGTTTTGGAGGGTCCCGTTTCCGGGTCAACGTTTGGTACCACAGCGTTGCCCTTGACTAAAATGATGATGGTGTAAAACAATGTAAATCCAAGGTGTCAACCACCTGCTGGGCTTGTGATGGAGTCGGCCCTGCTGTAGAGCTCCCGGGCCTCCGGCACGTCGTTGGGGTTGTTTTACCGTTGGGGTGTGGGGATTATGGTTGTTTTGAAGGGAAACCAAACGCAGACCTGTTTTGGGGAAACACGGGGAAACAGTTAGGAGAGGCAACCCTACCGCCCCCCAACCCAATCCATCCCCAACCCCAAGCCCATCGGTATCAAGAATGGTTGGAGCCGTAGGTGTCCTTTTGTTGTTTTGCTCGAAAAATCGATGGCGATTCCTGGTTGACCTGGTGGTTTCATCTACCAGGGCCATCTAATTCCCTTAAAAGGACACCTACGGTTGGAAGGTATCAAAAATGCTTGGACCCTTCCCAAAATTGGCCTTCATCTCCTTGATACCTTCCCATAGTCGCCTTGAAATGGTTGGAACTGGTGGGATTTCGACAGGAAGAGCAACCACGCCTACTTCAACTGCACGCTGCTCCACAACGGCAGCGAGCAGATGCTCTGGGCTGAGCTCCGGCGGCTCCTGGAGACAGCGCCACCACGTGTCTCGGAGTCACGGAGGTGGTTCGCCCCCTAGAGGAAAACCAGGTAGCTTCTAGGTTTCATAGGTTTCATGAGAGGGTTACAGAAAAGCCTTCAGGGAGCAGAACCGCAAGGCTATGGAACGCTTTGAGGGTGCCCAAGTGGTGTTTGTTCCCAACTTCGGAGTCCAATGAGGAGTACTTCCAGGGGACTTGGCTAGCTCTTCAGTCGGAGAAGCCATTCTCCTGTTCCCTCAAAGCAACGCACAGCATACCTTGAAGAGACGTTCCTGTAGGTAAGTGCAAACACGCACGACTCGTGGCTCTTGAGGCTCTGAACCCGGATCAAGCTTGAGATGAAAAGCCGAACGGAAGTTTTCGAGCATACCCAGTGGCACCTTTGTGGCTTTCCGCAAAGTGACCAGTTTTTGTTGCTTTTTGCTGGCACCTCAGGTCAGCTTTCCTCGGCGTGGCCGCCGGCTTCGGCCCCGGCTCCGGCCCTTCCGGAGGCGTGGAGCCAGTGGCAGCCCTGGGAGCCCTGGCGCAAGCGACGGCAAGTGGGTCGCTGGACCCAAGAGGTGACGGCGTGGGCGTGAAGCAGCGCCCAACTGCCGGGGTGGCAGGCTTCCATTCGGCTCGGAACTAGCACGAAATATGAGCACTGAAACCCAGCCGCCAGAGACGAACCCTGGCACTGAAAAACAGAGCTTCATGCACAATGGAACCCTGCCACCCAAATCCTGCACCGGCCACCGCACCGACCGCAATTCCGCATCGGATGCGGACGCCACTCAAGAGGCGAGCAAGCGAGCAAAAAGGAGGATTTCACGCGGGGAACAAAGCCACCCGGATCTCCATGCGCAACTTGGCGCTCCAGGTCATGTCGCAGCCTTGCAGAGAATGTACCTGAGCTCTCAAGCTACCCCCAATTTCTGGAAGGAACCCAGCAACATCCGATTTTGAGCTAACTTGGGGGGTGGTGTTCAAGGACCCAAAGGCTCAAATTGGTTTCAGGTCGAAGGATGGGCTCGATGGTTTGTGCCACGCCCCTCAGGTGAAGGCGTCCAAGGCACTGGCCTCAGTCGTGGGAAAAATCCGCAAGGACTGGTTTCAGTGATCCGGTGTTTTCTTTTTCCCCAGATACCTGAAAGCTATAGGGGGTTCTATCTGGTGCTTTCTATCCCTTTTGCGGGTCTTGTTTCGGTTTTCTCTTAGTGCAGAAACTGGCCGCATCCTTTGCCATTTGAGAGATGTTGCTCGCACGTTGCGCGACGCAGGCCAGCCAGGTCGCCGGAAGCCCAGACATGAACTCTGGAGTTTCCGAGGCCTGATGCGTGTTTTCCGCCTATGCGGGTGGTGAGAAACCGGGGTTTTCTGTCACTTGTGACTTGTGATGCAAAGGCATTTGCTCTCCCATTTCTCCCTAGAAGCGATACAAGTCATGCACATGGCCCGTTTCTGAATCACAGAAAAGCATACTTTCCACAACCGTGCCATGTGTTTACGGATGCTTTGCGTTGTTGCGCCTGAGGCGAGCGAATCACCGAAACGCCCTGTGTGGGCACCGTTGTTGAGTGGAAAGGCACGTGCGCCTCTCTGGATGTTCGCATCCGGGTTTGCGTATTAAAAGCTTTGGGGACAAGGGACCGGGTCCCTGAAAAGCGTCGAAACCCTGCAGGGCCCCGGGCCCTTTGATTTCCTCAAACAGGGGCGTCAACAAGCAAACCTGGACCCTCGAAACAGACACATGTGGAAACCATGCTATCCTCCCGACCACCAAAGGGCATGCTGGCAGATCAGCAGCTCAGTCGGATGTCAGGTATGGCTGGCTGGAGTCCGCTTTGCCCATTGACCACCCCATGGCGACCATGCGCGGGGGCAAGGCAGGTGTCTTTTGAATCCCCCCCCAGCGAAAATGGTGTATTGGCTGCCTGTGGACCGTTTCCAATCCGGCTTCTCCGTGTTTTCCTTTGATCCCCTAGGGTCAGAAAGGCAAATTTCTGGCACATGTGAGGCATCTTTTTTGGAAGCCGTGTCGGTGAGGTTTAGTGCTGCGTTAGTTTAAAAAAGGGATACCCTTGCCCATCTTGAACCCCCAATAGTGATGGGAAGCCTTCTATCCAGCTGCGGTTACATGCACTTTTAGCAGCACGTCATTTCCCCTCCATAGCGCCTGACAGAACGTTGAAGAAATAGATCTTCCAGGTACTTCCAGGCGAAATCTGCTGGGTTTTTTTGTTTTTCCCGCGGCAGGGATGGATGACTCCCTGGTAGCTCAGCGGTCAATGAGAAACGTCCCCGTCAGATCTTTGTACACCAAAGAGATTTGCCTGGCGGCGGGGGCCCGAGCTCATGTGATGCAATCCCAAAGGGCACGCCTGTCATTTTGCGAGGGAGCCCCTTTTCACATCAGAAAATAGGTCCCCCAGTGGTGCCCTTTCCCCCTTTTTTGGGGAGGGTTCCCCTACTAAAATAGACTACAGAACAAAGGGTTTCCTTGTTCTAACCTCTCCACTGGAGAACCTAGGAAATGATCAATCTATATCTCATTTGGGAGGAACATTGGGACTCGCAACAATTTCCCACAACAATATCCAACAAGTAATTTTGACCGTGGCTCACGGACAACGCCCATTTTTGGGTTTCCCCATTTGGAGGCCTAAAACTCCTCATGTTGCTGCGACATCGCCACGTCAGCTGGCATGAGGAGGGCTCTAGCTTAAGAGACATTGTGCCTGTCAAACGGGCCTTTTGCTTGTGGGATGGTTAACCTTTAGGCATTGTAGACCAATGTAAAGATTATGAAGGAACACATGGACCTCTTCAACAGTCAGAGGCGTGGTTCCCTTGGTTTCCGACCTGAGCCCAACAAAAGGGTCGCCTCGAAAAAGGCGCAACCCGATTAATCCTCGCTTATAAAAGCAGACGTGTTTCGTTGCGGAGACGGGAACAGGGCTTTTGGAACCTGACTCGGTACCACTTACTTCCTGAGTTCGGGGAACTTGATACCTTCTTGGGCTTGCATCTGTGCAGAACATAAAGTTTGGACGTTCCACGCAGGAAGTAAGAAAAGAGAGATTCCTGAACTCAGCCATAAGTTATATATATATATATATATATATTGGGAGTTGGGGGTCAGAACAATCTTGTGCAGATATGTCATGGGACTAAGTCTGTTTGTTGCGTCTATTTGAGTGTTTCTGATTTTATAAAAGTCGTTGGCCCCAGCAAAACCGTTGGTTTCCGTACTCGCAGGAAGTGAAAAGACATTAGAAAGGATGTTCACCGAAATTTTGGGTCGAGGTGTTGAGAGCCTTCTCGAGGGCCAGCCGCTGAGCAGGGCGCACAGATTCTGGATGAGGGGTTTTGCGGGGATCAAGGTTGGTTCCAAAGCTTTAAGCAACCACACTGAGAAAACAGCCCAAAGTAAGGTGAAGGTTGAAGTGTTCTCTTGGGAAAGTCTGTGCACTCCAATGTTGGAACGCTGGCACTCTGTCCGCAGAGCGGCACGAATAGATCGCCCTGGAAAATGGCTCTTTGCAATTGTGTGCGTGTCGATTTGTTGCATCCGCTCTCACGGGCCAGTCTAGGCATGGCTTGGCAACAAATTGGACTAATGGACAAATACCAGACAACTCACGTGCTAGACACATGGAGCTCAACTGAATTGACCTCAGGCTTTCGGACATATGCCATGCGCCAGACGTGTAAAGCACGCGCTGGGAATCTGCAGAATTAAAGCCTATAGTTCGGAGTTTGAGTTGGTGGGCTTTGCCTGAAGCACATTGGATTCTGTAAATGTGACCTTTGGCCGGACTCGCACGCGCCACTTTTTGAAACGCCGGCTTCCTCTAAAGGGTTGATGGCAGAGGGTTGGTGTGGTCGAATGGTTGCCTTCTACTCGTTTTGGAGTGGTGCTAAAGTGCGACAACTAACCAACGTGAATTGTCGAAATCGGTATGTCGGTTGCTCGTCCCATTTTGCCCTGCCCACGTACCAATTGTCTGAAAGGAACGCCGCGACGTGTTGGTGAAGAGAGACTCGCTTGCACACGGTTTTGGGGGATTTCCAAGGTCGCTTTTCGGGGAGTCTCTACGACTGTTGTCCATGTTGACCTGTGGCGTCCGAACATGCCTGAATCAGGAGACCCGCGTAGGGGTTCCAACAAAAGGAGTTACGACAGAGGACAGTCATGTAGCATCCAATGCCAAGCCCGGGGCTAATGGGCACCATGGGCACCTGTTAGATTGGAACATTGGGAGGCTTCCACGTGTACAGTGATGCCAACGGCCTCGGGGCCGAACAAGTGCGCCCCGAAAATGCAAGATGCTGTGGTATCCCACATAGTTGTGCGCACATTTAGGTTAACGGTCATTCGGAGAATATGGTAAAGCCTGTAGAAACCTGTATAACTATGTTGGTAGGACCAAAAGCCAATGGGTTACTGGCGGGCACGTTTGCCCAAAACTTGGGAAGGACACTAAACATATGCTGGAGGATAATGACATGTTGCGGCCCGACAAACAAACATATGGAACCATGAGCAGTATCTCTTACAACGAGTCACGTAATCAACGCCTGCAGGAGCTTTCTTGCAAGAGCACCTTTACAGGCTAATTTAGAGGGAAACCCACGCAGGAGTAACCACGACATGCCACGCCTGATGGCTGGTCCTGTCCAGTAACTTTCACCCCGGGATTTGCCTTTAGAAGCTCTTTGCTGTCAGTGGTGCGGCTTTGTCCTTCAAGCACACTCCAAACCACAATCCCCATTGGTCAGGTGCCCAAAGACAAACCCCCCAAAATGGCCCCGATGGGTATTATGGGGTGGCCCGATGGTAAGGGCTTGAAAAGACTGGGCTCAACTGGACTCGCGAAAGAGCAAAACTCGGGTGACGATCGTTGCAAAGACCGGGTCCCACAGTGTCGGTGCCCTAAGTGACCCTTTGATTCGTTTGCTAGCTTGCCCGTTTTGGCTTGCTAGGGGTTGGGATCCTGTTGAAATCGAACAGCTACCCGTGTAGAAGTGTGACAACTGCCGAACATGGCGTTTTGAGTGTCAAAGCGTGTCATTTGAGTGTTAGTGCAGGTGCGAATCGAGGTCACTTATCCTTTGAAAGGGTCACTTACGCTAGTGTCGGCCCCCCCCGCGTGAGTGTCACTTGCATGTCGCTGCGGCTCGATTTGCCTAGCATCGGTCCACGCCCATCATGTGAGTGTCATTCGCATTCACAGCGTCGCTGCGGCTCGGCTTGCCCGGATTGGGGAGGGATTTGCTGGGGAGGGCAACCCTGAGGGTCTAAGTGCCCTTTAGATGGCCTAAGTGACCTCTTTGATTTGGAACTAAGTGACCTTATTGTCAAAATGGATCATAGCAGCAAAAGAATGAATCGAGGGCACTAAATACAAAGAAGCTGGCCATGTATTTATATATTACATGACAATATACATATGTACAAATACATATATAGATATATATACATCGGTATATACATATATGTGTTTGCGTGCCAGGTACTGATGGCATAAACACAATTATTAATAATCAAATTTAAATAATTGAACCGAATGATATAGGCATGGTCTTATAAATATAATTTGAAATATACAACCATATATAGATATATAAATCTAATTGAATTATATACTAAATATAATACTTAGATATATTATTAAATATATATATATATAGATAGTTATTTATTTGGTGGTTTATGTTTATCAAAAAAAAACACATATTGGGGATGGTTATTAATTATGTTTAAGGCACAATGTTTTTTGGATCTTGGTATGAAGGATAAATGTATGATGAAGATTTATTAGGGGCATATTACGATGGATGTTTTTGGATTTTGATGAGGATAGGTTGAATGATAAGTTGTTGTGTTATGAATTGTGTTTTTTATGGATGGGGATATTTTGAAGATATTTGTGTTATAGATATAATAGTGGATGAGGATGTTTGATGTTTTTGTAACGGTGAGGTTTATGGAGCGAGGTGTGTTTCGATGTTGTTTATTATGAAGGGATGTTGATGTAGATGGGGTTTTTGTTTTAATAATTATGATGGGCATGATTGTTGGTTTGATGGTTGGGATGGATATATTAATATTTTTTGGATTTTGAATTCGAGGATTGTTTATGATGTAGCTTTGTGTTTAGATAGTTATGAGTATACGAGAAGTGTGGTGCGGAATTCTGTGTATAGTTAATGAAGTTATTTCGGATAGTTGTTGTGTATTGGTATGTTTTGAGTATTTTTTAAATTTTAGTTATTGATGGAATTGAGAATTTATTAGGATGAAAATGATGGATATGGAGAATGTGTTTTTTTTGTTTTTTAATTAGAAGTTATGGTATTGTATTGGGATTATAGATATGGTAGGGTTTTATGTTGTATAAATTATTGAATGATTTTATATATTTATTATATAGGATTATATAGATTGATATATGGTTATGTTAGTAGATAGATTTATTTAATACATATTTTTCAGAAAAATAAATAGTATTGGAAAATGATATATAGGATGTTTATTAATTTATATAATTTTCTTAATTGGTAAATATGAATTGAAATATTTAGGATAATTTGTTAGGAAATATAATGAGTTTGATTTTGAAATATAAAAGATATTGAGAGATTTATAATTTATATAATAATTTTGAATAGTTGAATATATATATATTATTTATTTGAAGATTATAATTAAATTAATAATTTATGATAGGTTCGAATAATATTTGGGAAAAAAAGATTGAATATATTTCGATTATTTGAACAATTATATATTGAATTTTGATTTGATGATGCATGTGTTTTGATATTATGAATTTGTATTTTTTTGTTTGAGATTTTTAATTAGATATATTTTGTTATATATTTTATAATTTGTTTTCTATTTTTGTGTTTTATATAATAGGAAAATTATTAAATGTTTTTATAATTTGTTTATATTTTTATTTATGTTTTTCGAAATATTTGGATTTGGGAAAGTGGTCTGGGAATCGTAGTCCTCCATCATTTTCTCGAAATATTGTGAATATTTCGGGGACCATTTTCCCGAAATATTTCGGAAAAAAATGGTTTGGAGTACGATTAGCAAAATATCCGGGATATTTTGGAAAAATAGTCCGGGTTTTGAACGAAGCCATTAAGTCTTTTAGATAAAGAGTCGGGGCATATATTTGTTTGTCCATAGCAATTTAGGCGGAAATCTTGGCTTATTTTCCGAGAGTTTGGCGATGCGAGAAGTTGTGAGCCGCGGCCGATTGTTGCGACTAGTTGTGTTTTTCTTAATGCTTTGAGCGAAATTAGTTCGATTTTGTTTGCACCTAGGATATTTTCTGGTCTATTGTGTTTTTGTTTGCGCTTGCAATAATTGCGTGCGGATCTTTTGAGGCTAATAGCCCACGGATCCGTTCTCACCTTGCTCAGGCGACCGCCTTTCACTAACTCTTTGGCGTGACGTTATCGCGACCAGCCCGGTCCTCAGTGCGTCTCGCGACCTGTGTTTGGAGAACGGCAGCATGCTTTTCGCATGCGACGAGTATACATTTTTTGATATATATAAGATGATAAAGATGCCTGAGTTGCAAAAAATATCTTGCCGGCATGGACTTTATAAGATTTTCTTTATTCTTGGCACACCCACCACGGCTTGGACCTTGGCCCCTAAGAGCTCGGCCCTTTTTTGGCACCCGCCTCAACTTACCCTTAATTGCTGTGGTTTGAAAGAGGCCGCCGAAAACCTGCAACCACCTCCTAGCCGCAAACCGTCGTGGAGGGCAAGGAGAGCGGCGGGGCAGCGCCGAGACAAGCACGTGACGCGTGACAAACCGTTGCCAGGGGACAAGCGGCCAGCGGCTGCGTGCAACTGGGGCACGCGCAGCCGAGACCTCGCACGCGCGTTCTTGCAGCCCGTCTGCATCACGGCTCTCGGGCTCGGAGTCGGACGCGCGCACGTGCGCAGGCGAAGCCTGTAGCATGTCGACATCAGAATCCGGCGCGCTGCGCGCCGGAGGCGTGTCTCTTTTTGTCTCGGTCTCTCTGTCGGTGTCTTTCTCTGTCTCTCTTTGTCTGTTGGTCTCTCTGTCTCTGGTATCTGTTTCTTTGTTTGTCTGTCTGTCTGTCTGTGTCTGTCTGTCTGTGTCTGTCTGTCTGTCTGTCTGTCTGTCTGTGTCTGTCTGTGTCTGTCTGTGTCTGTCTGTCTCTGTCTCTGTCTGTGTTTGTGTCTGTCTGTCTGTGTCTATTTGTCTGTGTCTGTCTGTCTGTGTCTGTCTGTCTGTGTCTGTGTCTGTCTGTCTGTGTCTGTCTGTCTGTGTCTGTGTGTCTGTGTGTCTGTGTTTGTGTGTCTGTGTGTTTGTGCTGTGTGTCTGTGTGTCTTTGTGTCTGCGTGTCTGTGCGTCTGCGTGTCTGTGTGTGTGTGTCTGTGTGTGTGTATGTCTGTGGGTGTGTGTCTGTGTGTTTGTGTGTTTTTGTGTTTGTTTTGGGGTTTGTTTGTCGATTTGTTTTTGTTTGAAATTGATATTATATAGGCTAATTGTATGAGTTTTGGATTCATTTTTTGTATTATTGAGAGACTTAGAAAATTTGATGGAAATTGAAACATTTTGTGTTTAGGTTTGAAAAAATTGTTGGAAGATTTTTTTAATATATATTTTTAGGGAATGGATTGATTTATTTTAAAATTGGAATTTGAATTTTCTTTTTCGAGGTTTTTTTGGGTTTGGCTTTAAAAAAGATGGTATAAAAGGATATTTAAATGATAAGATTTAAATTAATGATGAAATGGTGAAGTTGATCGATTTTGGTTTAGTTGGAGAGACTGGAGTGTATGATTTTTTGGGTTGATTGAATGCATATTAATATAATTTAATTTTAAAATAAAAATATTAAATATATTATATGTTAATATATTTTTATTTAAAAAATTAATAAAATATAGGAATTGAAATTTTTATTCTTAAATTATATATATATATATATATTATCAAAATAACATAGAACTAATATATATTTTAAATTTACAAAAAACAAATTTGATTTATGAAATGCATTGGATGTTGGTGCAAATATTTCGAAAAATCTTGAATATTTCGGAAAATTGGTTTGGATCGCTCTTGGAAGATATAACCACTTCATATTTCTTATGGATCGCTCTGTCCGGGCTACCCCGGCATATATGCGGAAGACATAGTGATTTGTTTTTTTGTAGGGAGCAATTTCCAGAAATTTACATTTTTATACATATATTTTATGAGATCGTTCTAGGTAGCATGCAATTTAGGGGAGGAGCGATTTTTATGAGATCGAAGATCGGGTGTTAAAAGGAGAAATAGTGTAGGGGATATAATATAGATTTTATTTGAAGGATTAATATCGGCGGAGCGCATTGTTATAAAATTAATGAATGAGAATTCGGCCGTAGACAATTTAGTTAGCGCCGGTGGGTACAGTAGTCGGGCGTTAGGGGGGCAATTTGGGGCCTGGTTTGTGTAGGCGGCGGTTGTTTAGCGAGATTGAGGAGTTGTTAAAGATAGGCAGTTAGGGGATATTAATAGGTGCTATTTGAGGGGTTGATGACATAAAAGGGTGGATTTTTTGCAAGATTAATATCCGAACATTAAGCAGAATATAATTTGTTTTATTAGCACATGTTTTTTAATTTTTCAAAACGAATAGATATATATATATATATATATATACTGGTATTTTTACGAAGGGGTTGGGGAGATGGGCATAATATTATCATAATTACAATATAATTATATTATTATTATTATAATTAAAATTATATCAATTATAATTCTACAAAATAATATAGATATAATTTCATAATAAATTCATTTAAAAATAATATTATTAATTATATTCATATTGATATGATTTTCTAATAAAATGATATTTATAAAATTACTAAACTAACTCTAAAAACATATAATTTGGTGTTAATACTATTCGATATCATTCAAAAAATGATTAATATACATTTTGATTTTGAACATTTTTTGAATATTACATTTTTCGACCCTAAATTAAATATACAAATAGTCACATTCATCAAGCTAAAACATAACATTATATATATATATATAAATATATCTTTCATAATTAATAGTAAATTACTAAAATACATATCTATTAAATCATAATAATAATAATAATAATATATATATATATAATTCATAAACAACTATATCACAACATCTAATACTAGCGGGGGCCCGCTGCTTTCCAGCAGCGTGCGAGATGAAGCCCATGGCAGGAAACAGAGCATGAAATAAAAATACATTCCAATTTAATAATTATAGATAGATATATATGATTATATTTATAAAAACAAAATAGGCAGACCGAATAAGTGTTTGACAAAAAACACTTTCGGAATATTTCGAGAAATTAAATTATTGTGTTTTTGAGCCTTTGCCTTAGACCCTACCCAAACAAAAAGAATCGAAAGATTATACACTACATTACCCTAAAAAAAAAATCTAAAAACCCAAATATCTAAAAGCGAATTATAAATAAACCTTCTCAACAACATTTCAATATATTTCCTAAAACACTACAAACAATACACAAAACAACAATATGTCTCAAATGCCCGATACACGAATCAATAAAAGGTAATCGTTTAAACAAGGAAAACAAAAAATATTAAGCTCAAACAATCAACCACAAACCAACTCAAAACATTAAAAAAAACCTCATGAATCACAATCGATGCTCACATCACCAAACTCTCGCAATATTTCAACCAAAATAATAATAAAATATCTACATTTGTATAGATTTATATTTTTTAGTCCTTGCCAACAAAAAAAATAATAATATATTTCAAGAATATCTTTCGCAAATAATTCAAAAAATTATATGTATAAAAAACTAAAACATTACCTAAACAAGCCCGTTACATACATCAATCACAAAAATTAAATTAATTAAAAAACCAAACCACAAAACAATATCTTTTTAAGAAAAAAAATACCCCCAATCAAATTTCTGTATTATTATATTAAAAAATAAAAAACAAAAAATCCTATACCCCTTTAAAAAAATCCAAAATAATCATAATATGTTTCAAAAAAAATAATTATATAATTCTATAAAATTAAAGCAAAAATAATTCCTCCAAAAACCAAATATTTATATGATTTTTTAATTTCTAATTCAATTTAATATTAAAACCCAAAATACTATATTTTTCCAAAAAAAATATAAATTAAATATAAATATATATTTATAATATTAAATATTTTTAAAAATAAAAATATACATAAATTATAATTTAATTAATATTTCATATTTCCATTTATTATAAATGTATATATAAATAAATATTTCAATATATAAAAATTAATAAATAAATATATAAAAAATAATATAATAATTAAAGGACCGGATAACCCCACATGCTATGTTTTTGCAAAGGATGTGAATTCAAATGTCCACACATATGTACCATGCGCCCCTTGTATGGATGCGATTACAGAGCAGGTCTAACGCGCTCTTTTCATCGCAGGCGTTGCTAACCTACTGCAGCCCGAGCCGCTAATCAAAACAAATTCGAGACATTCTCGAACTTAGTGCATCTTATTAAATTATTGGCTACGCCGCACGTGCATCTCAAGAAGTCATCTTGCAGCTCAGCATCGGAAAAGATCTGGACACTTTCCCAAAGAGAAATAGCACTGTGGTATCCGTTGGACGATGAAATCAAGTTTTTTCAGTCAGATGTCCATCTCAAGGCTTCTCCGCGGGGAACCTGCAGGGCCTGCCTTCCTGAAAGATTCCAATAAAGGTGCGCGCTGCGGCTGGAATGTCGACAGAACGCGGACCGCTCCGCCTACATTGTGAATCCATCAGCAGCGCCGAGGGCTTGGCAGGGCAGCCGTAGAGCAACTTATCCAACTTGGAGCAGCTCATCCACGACTTCGGCAATGGCATCTCCACACCCAGATGCACAGCATACAGCGCCTGCCACGACTTCGGCAACGGCATCGCCAAAGTGCTGCGTCTGCCACGATTTCGCACGCCCCCCGCCGGGCGCGCCGCGCCTACCACGATTTCGCACGCCCCCCCGCCGCGCGCACGACAACATCCTGTCCCGTTAGACAGCTGCCGAACGCTGCGCCTGCCACGATTTCGCACGCCCCCCGCCGCGCGCGCGACAACATCCTGTCCTTTTAGACAGCTGCCAAATGCTGCCC